>JAIUJO010000016.1:1526141-2047157 GCA_023846275.1 Vanilla planifolia | reverse complement strand
AGAGTAGCACAAGGTTAGGTACGGTGAGGCTAGGTTAGGCAAGGCTAGAGTTGAGTATAGTATAGTAGAGTAGAGCTAGGTTAGACTAGGCTAGGCTAGGTTAGGGTAGGATAAAGTATGCTAGGCTAGGCTAGAGAAGTGTATAGTATAGTAGAGTTAGGTTAGGCTAGGTTAGGCAAGAGTAGAGTAGAGTAGCATAGAGCAAAGCATAATAGAGTAAAGTAGTATAGAGCAGAGCACAGCAAAGTAGAGCAAAGTAGAGAAAAGAGGAGTAAAGAAGAGAAGAGTACAGTTAAGTTAGGTTAGGCTAGAGTGGAGTAGAGTAGAGCAGAGTGGAGTAGATCTTGGTCATGTAAGGCTAGGCGAAGCTAAACTTTGCTAGAGTAGACTAGAGTAGAATAGCATAGAGTAGAACAGAATAGAGTAGAGCAGAACAAAGAAGAGCAGAGTAGAGTAGAGCAGAAGAGAGCAAAGTAGAAAAGAGAAAAGAAGAATAGAGTAGAGTTGAGTAAAGCAGAGTAAAGTGGAGTATAATAGCATAGATCAAGCTTAGGCTAGGTTAGAGTTGAGTATAGTAGAGCAGAGTAGAGTAGAGCTAAGTTAGGCTAGGCTAGGTGAGGTTAGGTTAGAGTAGAGTAAAGTAGAATGGAGTATAATAGAGTAGTGTAGAGTAGAGTAGAGTATAGCTACGTTAAGCAAGGCTAGGCTAGGATAAGGTAGGCTAAGCTAGCCTAGAGTAAAGTATACTAGAGTAAAGTAGAGTAGAGCTAGGTTAGGCTAGAGTATAGTATAGTATAGTAAAGTAGATTAGAGTAGAGCAGAGCATGATAGAGTTGAGCAGAGTAGAGTAGAGCATAATAGAGTAGAATTGAGGAGAGCTAGTTAGGTTAAGCTAGACTTGGGTAGGCTAGGCTAGGTTAGAGTACAGTAGAGTAAACAACAATAATGAAGAGTACATCAAGGTTAAGCTAGGCTAGGCTAAACTTGTCTAGAGTAAATTAGAGTAGAGTAGAGTAGAGATGAGAAAAGAAGAGTAGAGTAGAATAGAGTAGAGCAGAGAGAGTAGAGTAGAGTAGAGCTAGGTTAGGCTAAGCTAGGCTAGGTTTGTGCAGAGTAGAGTAGAGTAGAGTAGTGTAAAGTAGTGTAGAGTGGAGTAAAATATAGTAGAGCAAAGTAGAGTTGAGTAGAGTGTAATAGAGTATAATAGAATAGGTTAGAGTAGAGGGAGCTAGGTTAGGCTTAGCTAGGTTAAACAAGGCTAGGTTAAGCAAGGCTAAAGTTGATTAGAGTAGAGTAGAGTAGAGTAGAGAAGAGTAGAGTAGAGCTGAGTTAGGTTAGCCTAGGCTAGGCTAGAGAAGAGTAGTGTAGAGTATAGTAGACTAGAGTAGAGAAAGGTAAAGCAAAGCAAAGAAGAGCAGAGTAGAATAGAGTAGAGCAGTGTAGAGTGGAGCAGAGCAGAGTAGAGCAAAACTAGAGCAAAGCAAAGTAGAGCAGAGTAGAGTAGAGTAGGGTAGAGCTAGGTTAGGTTAGCCTAGGAAAAGCTAGACTAGAGTAGAGTTGAGTAGAGCTTGATTGTATTAGGAGATGCTATATTAGGTTAGAATAGAGTAAAGTAGAGTAGAGTAGAGTAGAGTAGAGTAAAGTAGAGTGGAGCTTGGTTAGGCTAAGTCAAGCTAGGCAAAGGTAGGCTAGGTTAAGCTAACTAGGCTAGAGTAAAGTAGAGTAGAGTAAAGAAGAGTAGAGTAGAGTAGACTAGAGCTAGGTTATGCTAGGCTTGGCTAGGCATAGCTAGAGTAGAGTAAGGTAGAGTAGATCAGAACAGAGCATAGTAGTGTAAAGTAGAGCAGAGTGGGGCAAAATAAAGTAGAGTAGAGCAAAGTAAGGCTCAGTTAGGCTAAGCTAAGCTAGCTTTGGCTAGGATAAAGTAGAGTAGAGTAGAGTAGAGTTAGGTTCGGTAAGGCTAAGCTAGGTTAGGTTAGGCTAAGTTAGGTAAGCCAGAGTAGAGTAGAGTAGAGTAAAGTAGAGTAGGGCTAAGCTAGGCGAGGCTAGAGTAGGCTTGGCTCAGTTAGGCTAAACTAGAGTAAAGTAGAGTAGAGCATAGTATAATAGAGCTAGGTTAGGCTAGGCTAGCATAATCTTGGCTAAGCTAGGCTAGAACAGAGTAAAGTAGTGTAGAGTAGAGCAGAGCAAAGTAGAGTTGAGCATAGTAGAGCAGACTGAGTAGAGCATAACAGAGCTGAGCATAATAGAGTAGAATAAAGTAGACAAGAGTAGAGTAGTGTAGAGCTGAGTAGAGTAGAGTAGAGCAGAGTAGAGTAGGCTAAATTAGGCTAATCTTGGCTAGGTTAGGCTAGGTAAGGATAGGCTAGGCTAGTGTTGAGTGTAGTAGAGCAGAGTAGAAAAGAGTCGAGTAAAGTAAAGCATGCTTAGGCATGACTAGGCTAGAGCATAATAAAGCATAGTAGAGTAGAATAAGTAGAGTAGAGCATAGTAGAATAGACTAGAGCAGACAAGAGTAGAGCTAGGTTAGGTTAAGCAAGGCTAGACTAAGCTAGGCTAGGCTAAGCTAAAGTAGTGTAGAGTAGAGTTGAGCTTGGTTAGGCTAGACTATAGTAGAGTAGAGCTAGTTTATGCTAGGCTAGGCTAGGTTATTTTAGAGTAGAGTAGAGTAGAATAGAGTATATTTGAGAAAAGTAGAGTTGACTAAAGCAAAGTATAGTAGATCTGGGTAAGACTAGGTTAGCTTATGCTAATCTAAGCTAGGCTAAGTTAGAGTAGAGTAGAGCTTCATTAGGTTAGGTTAATCTAGGCTAGGTTAGGCTACACTATGCTGGAGTAGAGAAGTGCAGAGTAGAGTAGATTAGTGTAAAGCAGAGCAGAATAGTACATAGTAGAGCAAAGTAGAGTAGAGCTGAGTAGAGTATAGTAGGGTAGAGTAGAATATAGTAGAGCAGAGTACTGTAGAGTAGAGCTAGATTAGGCTAGGCTAGACTAGAGTAGAGTAGAGCTAGGTTAGGCTAGGCTAGGTTCATCTAGGTTAGAGAAGAGTAAAGTAGAATAGAGTAGAGTTGAATAAGATAGAGTAGAGTAGAGTTGAGTAGAGGAGAATAAAGCTATGTTAGGTTAGGCTACTCTATGTTATATTAAGTTAGGCTAGGCTACAGTAAAGTAGAGTAGAGGAGAGTAGAGAAGAGTAGAGCAGAGTATAACAGAGTAGAGCAAGGTTAGGCAAGATTAGAGCATAATATAATGGAGTAGAGTAGAGTAGAATAGAGCAAAATAGAGTAAAGCAGAGAAAAGTAGAGTAGAGTGGAGTAGAGGAGAGCAAAATAGAGCATAACAAAATTGAATGGAGTAGAGTAGAGCTAGGTTAGGTTCATCTATGCTAGGCTAGGTTAGAGTAGAGTAGAGCAGAGTAGTGTAGAGTAGAGTAGAGTTGGGCTTAGTTAGGATAAAGTAGAGCTTAGTTAGGATAGAGTAGGCCAAGCTAGGTTAGGCTAAGATAGGCTAAGGTAGGCTAGGCTAGAGAAGAGCAAAGTGGAGTAGTGCTGAGTTGAGTGGAGTGGAATAGAGTATAGCAGAGCTAGGTTAGGCTAGGCTAGGTTAGAGTATAATAGAGTAGAGTCGATTGAGTAGAACAGAGTAGAGCAGAGCAGTAAAGAGTAGAGAATAATAGAGCAAAGAAGAGTAGAGAAGAGAAATGTGGTGCAGAGCATAGCTAAGTTAGGCTAGGCTAGAGTAGAGTAGAGTAGAGTATAACTAGGTTAGGCTTGACAGGCTAGGCTGGGCTAGAGTAGAGTAGAGTATAGTAATGTAGAGCTAGGTTAGGCTATGCTATGGTGGGCTAGGCTAGGCTAAGGTAGGCTATGTTGGAGTAGAGTAGAGTAGAGTATAATAGAGCTTAGTTAGGCTAGTCTAAAGCAAAAAAGAGTAGAGCATAGTAGAACTGAGTAGAATAAAGCAAAGCAGAGCAAAGTATAATAGAGCAAAATAGAGTAGAGCTAGGTTAGGCTAAGCTAGGCTAGGTTTGTGTAGAGTAGAGTAGAGTAGAGTAAAGTAGAGTAGAGTAGAGTAAAAAAGAGCAAAGCAAAGTAGAGTTGAGTAGAGTGGAGTAGAGTATAGTAGAATATGGTAGAGTAAAGGGAGCTAGGTTACTCTTGGCTAGGTTAAGATAAGCAAGGTTAAGCTAGGTTAAAGTAGATTAGTGTATAATAGAGTAGAGTAGAGCTAAGCTAAGTTAGCTTAGGCTAGGCTAGAGAAGAGTATAATAGAGTATAATAGAATAGAGTAGAGCAGAGCAAAGCAAAGCAAAGAAGAGCAGAGTAGAATAGAGTAGAGTAGTGTAGAGTGGAGCAGAGCAGAGTATAGCAAAGTAGAGCAAAGATGAGCAGAGCATAGTAGAGTAGAGTATAGTAGAGCTAGGTTAGGCTAGCCTAGGCTAGGCCAAAGTAAACTAGAGTTGAGTAGAGCTTGTTTATACTAGGCGATGCTATGCAAGGTTAGAGTAGAGTAGAGTAAAGTAGAGTAGAGTAGAGTAGAGTAGAGTAGGGCTAGTTTAAGCTAAGTTAAGTTAGGCTAAGGTAGGCTATGTTAGGCTAGCTAGGCTTGAGTAAAGTAAAGTAGAGTAGAGTAGAGTAGAGAAGAGTAGAGTAGACTAGAGCTTGGTTATGCTAGGCTAGCCAAGGCACGACTAGAGTAGAGTAGGGTAGAGTAGAGCAGAGCAGAGTACAATAGAGCAGAGCATAGTAGTGTAGAGTAGAGCAGAGTGGAGCAAAGTGAGTAGAGTTGAGCAGAGCAAGGCTTGGTTAGGCTAAGCAAGGCTAGCTTTGGCTAAGATAGAGTTGATTAGAGTTAGGTTATGCAAGGCTAAGTTAGTTTAAGTTAGCCTAAGTTAGACTAAGCCAGAGTATAGTAAAGTAGAGTAGGGCTAGGCTAGGCTTGGCTCAGTTAGGTTAAACAAGGGTAGAGTAGAGTAGAGCAAAGTAGAGTAGAGCTAGGTTAGGCTTGGCTTAACTAGGCTAAAACAGAGTAAAGTAGAGTAGAGTAGAGTGCAGTAGAACAAAGTAGAGTAGAGCATAGTAGAGCAGACTAGAGTAGAGCATAGCAGAGTTGAGCATAGTAGAGTACAGCATAGGAGACAAGAGTAGAGCAAAGCAGAGCTAAGCAAAGCAGAATGGAGAAGAGCAGAGATGAGTGGAGTAGAGCTGAGCAAAGTAGAGCAGAGAAGAGCAAAGTTGAGTGCAGCCAAGTTAAGCTAGGCTTAACTTGGCTAGGTTAGGCTAGTGTTAAGAAGAGTTGAGTTAGGTTAGGTAATGCTAGGTTAGGCTAAGTTAGAGTGGAGTAAAGGAGAGTAGAGTAGAGTAGAGTAGAGTGGAGTAGAGGTAGGTTTGATTAGGCTTGGTTTGGTGAGGATATGATAGGCTAAGCTAGAGTAGAGCAGAGTATAAAAGAGTATAGTAGAACATAATAGATTAGAGCTAGGTGAGGCTAGGCTAGGCTAGTTAGAGTACAATAAAGTAGCCTAGAGTTGAGTAAAGCATAGTAGAGCAGAGTAGAGCTGACAAAAGCATAGTAGAATAGAGCAAAATAGAGTAGGTTAGAGCAGAGCAAAGTAGAATAGAGCAGAGCTAGGTTAGGCTAGATGAGAGTAGATTAGAGTAGAATAGACCTAGGTTAGGCTAGGCTAGGTTAGAGCAGAGTATGGTTGAGTAGAGTAGAGTAGTGTGGAGTATAGTAGAGTAGAGCATTATAGAATAGAGTAGAGTAGAGCATAGCTAGGTTGGATGAGGTTTGGTTAGGCTAGGCTAAGCTAAGCTAGGCTATAGTAGAGTAGAGCAGAGTAGAGATTAGGTATGCTTGGCTGGGTTAGGCTAGGCTAGGTTAAAATAGAGTAGAGTAGAGTAAAGCAGAGAAAAGTAGAGTAGAATAGAGTAGAGTGGTGCAGAGTTTAGCAGAGTGGAGAAGAGTAAAGCAGAGCAGAGCAGAGCAAAGTCGAATAGGATAGAGAATAATAGAGCAGAGCAGAGTAGAGCTAGGTTAGGCTAAGGTAGGCTAATCTGAGCAAGGTTAAAATAGAATAGAGTCAAGTAGAAGAGAGTAGAGTAGAGTAAAGCATAGTATAGTATAGAATAATATAGTATATTAGATTAGAGTAGAGTACAGTAAGGTTAGGTTAGGCTTGGCTAGGCTAGGTAAGGGTATAGTAGAATAGAATAGAGTAGAGCAGAGAAGAGCAGAGTAGAGTAGAACAAAGAAGAGTAGAGCAGAGCAAAGTAGAGCAAGGTTAAGCTAGGTTAGAGAGGAGTAGAGAAGAGTGGAGTAGTGTAGAGTAGAGCAAGATTAGGCTATGCTAGGTTAGAGTATATTAGAGTAGCATATAATAGAGTATAGTAAAGTATAGTAGAGTATAGTATAGTAGAGTGGAGCTGAGTTAGTTTTGGCTAAGCTAGGCTATGTTAGAGTAGAGCAGAGTAGAGTAGAGTATAGTATAATAGAGTAGAGCAAGGTTAGGCTAGGCTAGGCTAATTAAATATAGAGTAGAGTAGAGTAGAGTAAAGTATAATAGAGTATAGTAGAGTAGAGTAGACCTAAGTTAAACTAAGGTAGGTTATGGTTGGCTAGGCTAGCTAGAGTTGAGAAGAGTAGAGTTGAGCTAAGTTAAACTAGGGTAGAGTAATGCAGAGTAGAGCAGCATAGAGTAGAGAAAAGTAGAGCAGAGCAGAGTAAAGTAGAGTAGAGCTAGGTTAAGCAAGGTTAGGTTGGGTTAGAGTAGAGTAGAGTAGATTAGAGTAGATTAGAATAGAGTAGAGTAAAATTGAGTAGAGTAGAGCAGAGTAAAGAAGAGTAGAATAGAATAAAGCTAGTTTAGCTATGGTAGGCTAAGCAAGGCTAGGGTAGAGTAAAGTAGAGTAGAGTGGAGCTTAATTAAGCTATGTTAAGCTAGAGTACAGTAGAGTAGAGTAGAGTAGAGCAGCATAGAGCATAGCAAAGCTATACAAAGAAGAGCTAAGCAAAGTTAGTTTAGGTTAAGCTAGGTTGGGCTATGATAGAGTAGAGTAGAGTATAGTATAATAAAGTAGAGTATTATAGAGTAGAGTAGGGTAGAGTATAGTAGGATAGAGCTAGGTTATGTTAAGCTAGGCTAGGTTAGAGTAGAGTAGAGTAGAGCTTTGTTGCTAGGCTAGGGTAGGCTAGGCTAGGCAAGGCTAGAGTAGAGTATAGCTTGGTTACTCTAGGCTAGGCTAGAGTAGAGTAGAGTGGAGTAGACCAGAGTTAAGCAGAGCAGAGCAAAAAATAGAAGGGTAGAGTAAAGCAAAGCAAAGCAAACAAAAGTAGAGCGAGCTGGGTAGGGTAGAGTAGAGCTTTTTTAGGCTAAGCTAGGCTAGGTCAGGCTAAGTTAGAGTTGAGTAGAGTAGAGTAGTGTAAAGTACAATAGAGTAGGATAGAGTAGAGTATAATAGAGTAGAGTAGAGAAGAGCTAAGCTAGGCTAGGTTAAGTTAACTATAGTGGAGAAGAGTATAATAGAGTAAAGATAAGTGAGGTTAGGCTAGGCTAGGCAGGCTTCTCTAAAGCAGAGTAGAGTAGAGGATGACAGAGTAGAGCACAATAGAGGAGAGTAAGGCTATATTAGGCTAGCTAGGAAAGGCTAGGTTAGGCTAGCTAGAGTCGAGTATAGTAGTGTAGAGTAGAGTACAGCTTGGTTAGGTTAGGTTAGGCAAGGCTAGGCCAGATTAGACTAGAGTGGAGTAAAATAGAGCAAAAGAAAGTAGAGTAGAGTAAAGCTAGGTTAGGTTTGGCTTGGCTAAGCTAAGCTTAGCTAGGCTAGGCTAGACTAGGCTAAAGTAGAGTAGAGTAGAGGAGAGCGGAGTGAAGTATAGTAAAGCAAGATTTTGCTAGGCTAGGTTAGAGCCGAGTAGAGTAGAGTAGAGTAGAGTAGAGGAGAGGAGAGGAGAGGAAAGGAAAAGGGAGTAGAGCTGAGCAAAAGAGAGTAAAGATGAGTAGAGCAGGACAAAGCAAAGCAACGTAGACTAGAGTAGGGCAAAACAAGGTTGGGCTAGGATAGGCTTAGCTAGGTTAGAGTAGAGTAGGGTCGAGTAGAGTGGAGTAGAACTAAGCTACGTTATGTTAGGTTTGCCAAGGCTAGGTTAGGATAGGCTAGGCTAGGCTAGAGTAGAGTAGTGGAATAGAGTAGAGTAGATTAGAGTAGAGTAGAGTAGAGCTAGGTTAAACTAGGTTTGGTTAGGTTAGGCCAAGCTAGCTAGAGTAGAGTATAATAGAGACAGACAAGAGTAGAGCAGACTAATATAAAGTAGAGCAGAGCAAGGAAGAGTAGAGTAGAGAAGAGAAAAATATCCTTAATACAGTAGAGTAGAGAAGAGTAGAGTAGAGGAGAGCAGAGTAGACAATAAAAAAGTAAAGCAGAATAAAGTAAATTAGAGTCGAGTAGAGTAGAGCTGAGTTAGGCTAGGCTAGCCTATGCTAGAGTAGATTAGAATACAGTGGAGTAGAGCATAATAGAGTATCATAGAGAAGAGTAGAGCTAGGTTAAGCTAGGCTTGGCTGGGTTTTATTAGAGTAGGGTATAGTAGAGTAGAGTAAAGTAGAGTACAATTGAGTAGAGTAGAGCTTGGTTAGGTTTATAAGCTAGACTAGGCTAAGCTAGGTTAGGGTAGGCTAGGCTAGAGTAGAGTAGAGTATAGTAGAGTAGTGTTGAGTATAGTATATCTATTTTTGGCTAGGCTTGGTAAGCTGAGGCTAGGCATAGCTAGAGTAGAGTAGAGTAGAGTAGAGTGGAGCTGAGATAAGCAGAGTAGAGTAGACCAGAGCAGAGTAGAGTAGGGCAGAGCTAAGTTAGGTTAGGCTAAGCTAGAGTAGAGTATAGTAGAGTAGACTAGAGTATAGTAGAGCTTGGTTAGGCTAGGCAAGGCTAGGTTATAATGGAGTAAAGTATATGAGAGTAAAGTAGAATAGAGTGGAATATAGCTGAGTAGACTAGAGCTTGGCTAGGATTGGCTTTGCTAGGCTATGTTAGAGTAGAGTAGAGTAGAGTAGAGTAAAGCTAGGTTAGGCTTTGCAAGCTAGGCTAATATTGGCTAATGTAGGCTAAGCTAGGCTAGAGTAGAGTAGGGTAGAGTAGAGAAGAGTAGAGTAGAGTAAAGTAGAGTAAAGTAGAGCTTTGTTAGGCTAGGGTAGAGTAGAGTAGTGTAGAGTAGAGTAGAGTATAGTAGAGTAGAATAGAGTAAAGTAAAGTTGAGTAAAGTAGAGTGGAGTAGATTAGAGTAGAGTATATTAGAGTAGATGAGAAGAGAGGAGAGGAAAGGAGAGATGAGCAAAGCAGTTGAATAAAGTAGAGTAGAGCATAAGAAAGAAGAATAGAGTAGAGCAGTTTAAAGCAAGGCAGTGTAGAGTAAAATTATGCTAGGTTAGGCTAAGCTAAGATAATATATAATAGAGTAGAGTATAGTAGTGAAGAGTAGAGTAAAGTAGTGCTAGGTTAGGTCAGGTTAGGCTAAGCTAGGTTAGGGTAGGATTGGCTAGGAAAGGCATGGCTAAGATAGGCTAGAGTAAAGTAGACTAAAGCTAGATTAGGCTAAGTTAGGCTATGTTAACCTAGGCAAGAGTAGACTAGAGTAGATTAGTGTAGAGTATATTTTAGTAGAGTAGAGGGTGTAAGGTAGAGGAGATGAGAGAAGAGGAGAGGGGAGGAGAGGAGAGTAGAGTAGTGCTCAGTTAGGCTCAGCTCGGTTAGAGTAGAGCAGAGTAGAGTAAAGTAGAGTGGAGTAAAATAGAGTAGGCTAGAGTGGAGTAAAGTAGAGATGAGTAGAGTAAAGAGTAAGAGAGTAGTGTAGAGTAGAGTAGAGTAGAGTAGAGTAGAGGAGAGGAGAAGAGAGAGGAGCTGAGGAGAGCAAAGGAGATGAGAGAAGAGCAAATTAAAGTAGAGTAGAGAAGTTTAGAGTATAGTAGAATAGAGAAGGAAAGAGTAGAGTAGAGTAAAGCAGAGTAGAGTAGAGAATAACATTGTAGAATATAGCTAGGGTAGTTAGGGTAAGTCAGGCAAACCTAGGCTAGGGTAGAGTAAAGTAGAGTAAAACAGAGTAGAGCTAGGTTAGTTTAAGCTATGCTTGGCTTTGCTAGAGTGGAGTAATAATGTAGTTGTATATTAGAGTAAAGTGAAGTTAGGCTTGGCTAGGGTAGAGTAGAATAGAATAGAGTAGAGTAGAGTAGTGTAGAGTAAAATAGAGTATAATAGAGTAGAGCAGAGAAGAGTAGAGTAGAGTTGAGTAGAGTAGAGTAAAGTAGAGTTGCAAAGAGTAGAGTAAAGCAGCAAAGTAGAGTAGAGCAGAGTAGAGTAGAGAGAAGCACAGTATAGTAGAGTAGAGTAGAGCAAAGTTAAGCAAGGCTAGGTTAGGGTAGAGTTTAGTAGTGCAGCCTAGAGTAGAGTAGAGTAGAGCAAGGTTTGGCTAGTTGGGTTTGAGTACAGTAGAGTGTAGTAAAGAAGAGTAGAGTAGAGTAAAATAGAGTAGAGTAGAGCAAAGTAGAGTAAAATAGAGTAGAGCTAGATTAAGCTAGGCTAGACTTGTGTAGAGTAAAGAAGAGTAGAGTTCAGTTGAGTAGAGTTAGGTTGGGATAAGCTAGGCTAGAGTACAATAGAGTATAGTAGAGTAGAGTAGAGTCGAGCAAAGCAGAGAAGAGTAGAGTAGAGTAGAGCATAGCATAATAGAGAAGAGAAGAGTAGGATAGAGCATAATAAATAGAGCAGAGCAGAGCAGAGAATAACAAAGTTAGGCTAGGCTAGGCTAACTTAGGCTCGACTAAGCTAGGCTATGCTAGAATAGAGTAGAGTAAATTAGTGTAAAATAAGCAAAGTAGAGTAGAGTAGAGTGGATTAGAGTAGAGTAGAGCTAGGTTAAACTTGGCTGGGCTAGAGTAGAGTTGAGCTAGGTTAGTTTAGGCTAGCATAAGCTAGGATAGGCTAGGCTCATGTAGTAGAGTAGAGTAGAGTAAAGTAGAGTAGAGCTTATTTAGGCTAGGGTAGGCTAGGCTAGGTTAGGCTAGTGTAGAGTGGCAATGATAGAGTAGAGCAAAGTAGGTTTGAGCAGAGCAAAGTAGAGAAGAGTAGAGTATAGTAGAGTAGAGTTGAGCTAGGTGAGGCTAGGCTTGGATAAGGTAGGCTAGGCAAGACTAGACTATAATAGAGTAGAGTAGAGTATAGTAGGGTAGTGTAGAGCTAGATTAAGGTAGGCGAGACGAGGCTAGAGTAGAGTAGAGTAGAGCAGAATACAATGGAGCAGAGTAGAGTAGAAAAGAGTAGAGTACAGTGGAGTAGAGTCGAGTAGAGTAGAGTAGAGTAGAGTAAAGTATAGAAAAAGGAGAAGAGAGGAGAGGAGAGGAGAGGTGAGTTAAGGAGAGGAGTGGAGAGGAGAGGAGAGGAGAGCAGAGTAGAGTAGAGAAAAGCAGAGCATAGTTAAGCATAATAGAGCAGAGCATAGTAGAGTAGGGTAGAGCAGAGTAGAGGTGAGCAGAGCAGGGCATACTAGAGTAAACCTAAGATAAAGCTAGGCTAGGCTTACCTTAACTAGGCCAGAGTGTAGAGTAGAATAGAGTAGAGTAAAAAAGAGTAGAGTAGAGCTAAGTTTGGTTAGACTATTCTAGGCTAAGTTACAATAGAGTAGAGTAGAGTAGAGTAGAATAGAGGGGAGTTGAGTAGGTAAGAGGAGAGCAGAGTAGAGCAGAGTAGAGTAGAGTAGAGTAAAATAGAGCAAAGTAGAGTAGAGCAGAGTAAAGAAGAGTAGAGCTAGGTTAGGTTAGGCAAAGTTAGAGAAGAGTGTAGCAGAGTAGAGCTAAATTAGGTTAGGCTAGGATAGGCTAGGTTTGAGTAGAGTATAATATAATGAAGTAGAGTAGAGTTAGGCTAGGATAAGTATGGCTATAGTAGAGTAGAGTAGAGTAGTATAACATAAAGAAGAGTAGAGTACAATAGAGCTCAATTAGGCTAGGCTAGTATAGGTAAGGCTAGGTTAGAATAGAATAGAGCAAAGTAGAGAATAGTAAAGCAAAGTGGAGCAGGCGATAGAAGAGTGGAGCAAAGAAAAGCAAAGCAAAGCATAATAGACCTTGGTTAGTTTAAGCTATGTAGTGCTATTCTAGGATAGACTAGGTTAGAATAGAGTAGAGTAGAGTAGAGTAGAGTAGAGTAGAGTAGAATAAAGTAGAATAGAGTATAGTAGAGTAAAGTATAATAGAGTTGAGTATATTAAAGCTAAGTTAGGCTAGGTTATGTTAAGCTAGGCTACCCATACTAGGTTAAGCTAGCCTTGAGTAGAGTATAGTAGAGTTAGGTTAGGCTATGCTAGGCTAGAGTAGAGTAGAGTAGAGTAGAGCAGAATAGAATAGAGAAGAGCAAAGAAGAGTAGAGTAGAGCAAAGCAGAGTAGATTTAAGTTAAGATAGGTTAGGCTAGATAAGAGTAAAATAAAGAAGAGCCAAATAGAGTAGAGAAATGTTGAGTAGAGTGGAATGTAGTAGAGCTAAGCTAGGCTATGCTATACTATGCTATGGTAGGCTAAGCTAGAGCAGAGTAGTGTAGCAAAAGGAAGAGTAGAGTAGAGCTTGGTTAGGCTAAGCCAGTCTAGGCAAGGCTAAGTTAAAGTAGAGTAAAGCAAAGTAAAGAAGAGCATAGCATAGTAGAGAATAGTACAGGAGAGTAGAGCAAGGCATAGTAGAGTAGAGCAAAGCATAATAGACCTAGGTTAGTTTAAGCTATGCTATGTTATTTTAGGCTAGACTAGGTTAGAATAGAGTAGAGTAGAGTAGAGTAGAGTAGAATAGAGTATAGTAGAGTAGAGTAGAGTAAAGTAGAATACAGTAGAATAGAGTATAATAGAGTAGAGTATATTAAAGCTAAGTTAGGCTAGGCTATGTTAAGTTAGGCTAGGTATACTAGGTTATGCTAGCCTTGATTAGAGTATAGTAGAGTTAGGTTAGACTAGACTAAGTTAGGTTAAGCTAGGCTAGGCTAGAGTAGAGTAGCATAGAGCATAGTAGAATGGAGCAGAGTTGAGAAGAGCAAAGATGAGTAGAGCAGAGCAGAGTAGAATAGAGTACAGTAAAGTGAAGTAAAGTAGAGTAGAGTAAAGCATAAAATAGCTGAGCAGAGCATAGTAGAGCTAGGTTAGGCTAGGCAAGGCTATAGTAGAGTTGAGTAGAGTAGAGTAGAACTAGGTTAGGTTAGGCTACCCTAGGCTAGGTTATGTTAGGGTAGAGTAGGGTATAATAAAGCAGAGTAGAGTAGAGTAGAGTAGAGTGAAGTAGAGCAGAGTAGAGTATAGTAGAATAGATTAGAGTAGAAAAAAGTAGAGCAGAGTAGAGCAGAGTAGAGTAGAGCAGAATAGAGTAGAGCAAAACAAAGCAAAGTCAGGCTAAGCTAGGCTATGCCAGTGTAAGGCTAGGCTAAGCTAAAATAGAGTAGAGTAAAGTAGAGTAGAGTAGAGTTATGTTAGGCTAAGTTATGCTAGGCTAGGCTAGAGTATAATAGAGAAGAGAAGAGTATAGTAGAGCATAGTAAAGCAAAGTAGAGCAGACTAGGGCAAAGTAGAGAAGAATAAAGTAGAGTATAGAAGAGCTAGGTTTTGGCTATTCTAGGGTATGCTAGAGTAGAGTAGAGAATAGTAGAGCTAAGATAGGCTTGGTTAGGCAAGGCTAGGTGAGGTTAGAGTAGAGTAGGGTAGGGTAGAGTAAAGTAGAGTATAATATAATGAAGTAGAGTAGACTAGACTAGAGTAGGGTAGAGTTAGGTTAGGCTAGGTTTGGTTAGATTATAGTAGAGTAGAGTATAGTAGAGCAGAGCTGTTATAACCGGTAAAATATTATATGTTTAATCTTCAATAATTCAATTGTGGCTTGGATGATTTCAGATCGACAGTAGGATCAGCCAGGAGCTCAATTGGAGGCTGTTGGAATTTCTGAAATTTTTTGGGGATTTTTCGGAACACCGAGGAAATTTTTAAGTAATTTTCCCTGTTTAATTGGATTTTTGGAAATTCGAAAATCTATTTAAATCGGTCCATTAGATTTTTAAACCGGAATTTTGTTTTTACCGCGCGTGAACCGGACCGGAGCGGTTCAGCGAAGGCGGGGGCGGTTCGCCGAGTGCGTTTGCGCGTGCGGTTGGATAGGCCGCGGATAAGCGGATCGGACGGACGAGAACAGCGGTGGAGATTAACCGGCTGATCGGGGTTAAGCGGCGTTATTAGAAGGTCAACCGGCGCTTAATGGGTTCTTAACGGGTTATTACCGGTTTAAGCGGGGTATTTAACCGAAACTGTTCGGCTGTTAGGGTTTCGAGCGGTGGCCGGAGACGAAGTGTTCGCGGCGAACGGCGATACTTTCCGGCAGCCTTTCAAGGGGCTTTTTGTACCTGGAGGTTCGCGGGACTGAGGAGAATCGATTGGTACCGGTTTCGTTTGGCGAGGAGCAGCGGTTGGTCGCGTGCGAGCTTCACCGTCGCCGAAGAAGAAAGGTAGGAAATTCAGATTTAAATTAGTTATTTAGCAAATTAAAAATATGGATTATTTTGCAAATAGCTACCGGAGCATGCGGATTGTGGTTTTTGGAATTGATTAATGCAAATTATTGATTTTAGCATTTTAGGGTTTTCGGAAAATTATACCCGCCGAATTCGGAAATTTTACCGAGCATGTGTTGATTCGATTATGTGCTTTAATCATGTTAAGGTGGTATCAAATGCTGAAATTTGTTTAATTTCATAGATTGTTAAAATGGGGATCGGATGAAACTTCGGCGGAAATTTTGATTGAACCTTAGAAATTAGTGGCATTATTGAAACATTAGGATAGTACGAACATCTGATTTTTTTTCTCCTTGATCTCGGTCACCAGAAATCGACGGGGGAAACGGAATTTTCCCGAAGGAATCGTCGGCTAGGGTTTCGCGGGCGCCGGGCGGAGGAAGGAGATGGATTAGATTAATTACGGTTTAGTTAATTAAGTAATTGTAATTATTCAATATTTATTAATAATTAAATGCTAAACGTCGGCTGGAAATTTGGATTAAATATTCGGCCGGTGGGTTCTCGATTCAGTGCGAAGAACCGAACCGGTGGCGAGATCCGGTTCAGGAGATTCGGTGCGGACGAACGGCGCGGCGCGGAGGAAAATTTAATTTCGGAAATTAATCCGAATTTTCGGAAAAAGGATATATGTGGAATTTAAATTTTAATTCAGAAATTAATCCGAATTTTCGAAAAAAGGATATATGTGGAATTTAAATTTTATTCGGAAATTTATTCCGAATTTCGGAAAATGGATAAAGGGCGGAAATTGATTTTGGAATTTAAAAATTTCCTGAAGTGAGAAAAAGGTGATTTTTGGAAATCACATAGCCAAGTTGAAATTGACTGTTGGAAATTATCCATAAATTCAGTGCAACTGGATTAGTTGGAAGGAAGTGTGACACTTGGGTAAGTGCTACCAGAATAGTCAGAATTTTGGTACAGTTTGTGTTGCTTGGATGGCAATGGCATGGTTTGAGTCAGTTTACTCAGTGTTGGCATATTTCACGGATTGGCATATTGGACCGGACTACTATAGACCCTATATGATGTTTTAGGGTAGTTGTGGTAGGTAACTGTGCGGTTCAGACTTAGCTTCCACAGTATACATGTGACTGGTAGGCGCCATGCATGTTTCGAGATGGGCGTATCCCACTGGCATGCTACCTGGGACCCCAGGCTAGGTTGTGATGCGTGTTTCGAGATGGGCAATCCCACTGGCATGCTTTGCCTAGGCGCCATGCGTGTTTCGAGATGGGCAATCCCACTGGCATGCTACATAGATGCTCAGGTGTCGGGTGCTAGGCGTTATGATGCGTGTTTCGAGATGGGCGTATCCCACTGGTATGCTTTGCTTAAGCGCCATGCATGTTTCGAGATGGGCGATCCCATTGGCATGCTACCTGGAAACCCAGAGGAGAGCTACTTTGGTGTGACTGGGGTGACTGTGGTTGGTCGGAGTTTGGAACTGAGAGTGCCTTTCCACCTTACATTGTTATGCTGTATTCCTATACTCTTGCTATTATCCTTCTCTTGCATGTGAGTTTTTACTAGCTGTCTTTCCTACTGGGCGTAGCTCATTCCTTTATTATCTATATTTTTCCAGCGGCTCGGCAGACTTGACGCCACCCAGATTAGGTGGGATCATGGTCAGCAGGCTAGTGGAGGATATCTGATCTGTGATTTCTGAGACATTTTGGTTAGTGTGATTGATGCTATTGGATGTATTCAGTGAGACTATTATTCTTATGTCAGGTATTGTGTGAGGATGAATCTGACTTATGTATCTGGTTGGATGATGTTGCACTTGTTGGACTTGGATCTTATTCTTGTGATGTAGTTTCCATTCACTGTCTTACTTATTGTTTTGGTGCTATAGTGTATGGAGTGCTATATTTATATATTTATTCTGTGGATGTTATATATTTTTTTTTGATGGTGAGGTCATTACATGACTATGGAACTTATCGTGGGGGTTCAGACTTCTATTAGATCGGTTCTCCTATCGGTATGGGATAGGAGTATTGGGTCTAGTAGGAGTAACATTGCGCGAGTCCATCTGTTAATTCAGGAGTCATGAATCCTGAGTTGACGGTGTACCCGGGAGATGGGATCCATATTGTTAAGGAAAGTAGGTGTGTAAAGATGTGTTATATCCTATGTTTTTCGTAGGCTACTCAGGTTGGTATGGGACGATCTGAGCTGTCTATATGTAAAAAAAAAATGTATGCCAAAAATCAGCCTAGGAAAAATGGGGTGTAACAAGAGCAGAGTAGAGCATAGTAAAGTCGAGTAGAGTAGAGCAGAGTAGAGTAAGGCAAAGTAGAGTAGAGATAGGTTAGGTTAGGTAAGGCTAGACTAAGTATAATAGAGTAGAGCAAGGTTAGGTTAAGCTAAGGAAGGTTAGGTTAAAGTAGAGTTGAGTGGTGTAGAGTAGAGGAGAGGAGAGCAGAGTAGAGTAGAGTAGAGTAGAGCAGAGCATAGTAGAGTAGAGTAGAGTATAGTAGAATGGAGTAGGGAAAAGTAGAGCAGAGTAAAGTAGAGTAGAGTAAAGTAGCACAGAGCAGAGTAGAGCAAAGTAGAGCAAGGTTAGGCTTGGCTAGGCTATGCCAAGCAAGGTCAAGTTAGGATAGGCTAGAGTAGATTAGAGTTGAGTAGAGTCAAGATACGTTAAGCTAGGTTAGAGTAGAGTAGAAAAGAGTAGAGTCAAGATACGTTAAGCTAGGTTAGAGTAGAGTAGAGAGGAGTACAATAGAGTAGAGTAGTGTAGAGCTTGATTTGGCTAGGCTAGGCTTAGGTAGGCTATGCTAGGCTAGAGTAGCCTATAGTAGTTGAGTAAATTAGAGTTAAGTTAGGTTAGGCTAAGCTAGAGCACAGTAGGGTTGTCTACTGTAGAACAGAGAATAGCAAAACATAATAGAGTAGTGTAGAGTAGAATAATGTATAGCAAAGCTCATAGTTAGGTTAGGCTAAGCTAGGCAAATCTTTGCTAGAGTGGAGTAGGGTAGAGCTAGGTTAGGCTGTGTTAAGCTAAGCTAGGTTAGAATAGAGTAGAGTAGAGTAAGGTAGTGTAGAGCTCAGTTAGGTTAGGGTTGCCTATGCTAAGCTATGCTTGGTTTTGACAAAATAGAGTAGAGAAGAGTAGAGTAGAGTAGGGCTCAGTTAGGTTAGGATAGGCTAGGATAAGAATGGTTATAGTGGAGTAGAGTTGAGTAGAGTAGAGTAGAGTAGAACAGAGTATAATAAAATAGAGAAGAGCATAGTAGAGTAGAGTTGAGAAGAGTATAATAGAGTAGAGCATAGGAGAGTAGAGTAGAGTTGAGAAGAGAAGAGTAGTATAGAGTAGAGTTGAGCAAAGCAGAGTAAAGTAGAGTTAGGTTAGGCTAAGTAAGGCTAGCCTAGAGTAGAGTTGAGTTGAGTAAAGCAGAGAAGAGCATAGTGGAGCAGAGTTAAGAAGAGTATAGTAGAGTAGAGTAGAGGAGAGTAGAGTATAGCAAAGTTGAGAAGAGAAGAGTAGTGTAGAGTTGAGTTGAGCAAAGGAGAGTAGAGTAGAGCTAGGTTAGGTTAAGCAAGGTTAGCCTAGAAAAGAGTAGTGTAGAGTAGAGCAGACAAGAGTAGAGTAGGGGATAGCATAGTAGAGTAGAGATGAGTAGATTTGAGAAAAGTAGTTTAGAGTAGAGCAGAGTAGAGAGCAGAGTAGAGTACAATAGAGCAAGGTTAGGCATGGCTAGGCTAGGCTAGGTGAGGATAGCGTGGCTATTCTCGACTAGGCAAAGCTAGGATAGAGTAGAGTGGAGTAGAGTAGAACAGAGAAAAGTAGAGTAGAGCAGAGCAGAGTATAGTAGAGCAAAGGAGAGCAACAGAGAGCAAAAAATGGTAGAGTAGGATATTGTAGAGTAGAGCAATGTAGAGTAGAGGTAAGTTAGGGTAATTTTTGTTAAGCTAGGTTAGGCTATGTTAGAATAGAGTAGAGTAGAGTAGAGTAGAGAAGTGTAGAGTAGAGTAGAGTAAAGTAGAGTAAAGTAGAGTAGAGCAGAGCATAACAGAGTAGATCAGAGCAAAGCAGAGTTGAGTTGAGCTGAGTGTAACTAAGCAAAGTATAGCAAAATAGAGTAGAACTGAGCATATTAGAGTAAAGCAAAGTAGAGTAGAGCATAATAGAGAAGAGCAGAGTAATATAAGGTAGAGTAGAGCTAGGTTAGGCAAGGTTAGAGTAGAGTAGAGGAGAGTAGAGTATAGTTATATTAGTTTAGGCAAGGCTAGGCTAGAGTAGAGTAGATTAAAGTACAATAGAGTAGAGTAAAGCATAGCAGAGTAGAGTGGAGTAGAGCAGAGTAGTGCTTGGTAAGGTTGGTTCAGCTAGGCTAGGCTAAGCTAGAGGAGAGCAGAGTAGAATGGAGTAGAGTAGAGTAGAGCTAGGTTTAGTTAGGCTCAAATAGAGTAGAGTAGAGTAGAGAAGAGTAGAGTATAGTAGAGTATAGTAAAGTAGAGTAGAACAAACTTAGCCTAAGCTAGGATAAGCTAGGCTTGGTTAAGCTAGGCTAGGTTTTGCTAAGTTAGGATAGGCTTAAAGTAGAGTAGAGTAAGAGAAGAGTAGAGTAGAGTAGAGTAGAGTAGGGTCGAATAGAGTAGAGCATTATAGAGCAAAGTAAAGAAGAGTAAAGCAAAGTAGAATAAAGTAGAGTAGAGTATAACAAGGTTATGCTAAGTTAGGGTAGGCTAGGCTGGGGTTAGAGTAGAGTAGAGCTGAGTTGAGTCGAGTAGAGTAGGGTAGAGTATATTAGAGTATAGTATAGTATAGTAGAGTAGAGCTTTGTTTGGCTAGGCTAGGTTAGACTAGGCTAAAGTAGAGAAGAGTAGAGTAGAGCTATGTTAGGTTAGGCTACAGTAAGCTAGGATGGGCTATAGAAGAGCAAAGTAGAGTAGAACATAGCAAAGTAGAGCAGAGTTGAGTAGAGTAGGATAGAGCAGAGTAGAGTAGAGGAAAGTAGAGAAGAGTAGAGCATAGCAAAATAGAGCAAAACTAGGTTAGGTAAGGCTAGGCTAGGCTAGAGTAGAGTAAAGTAGAGCAAGGTTAGGCTAGGCTAATTTAGAGTAGAGTAGAATAGAATATAATAGATTAGAGTTGAGTAAAGTAGAGCAGAGCTAGGTTAAGATGGCTAAGCTAAGTTAAAGTATGCTTAGCTTAGTAAGGCTTGGGTAGAGTAGAGTATAGTAGAGTAGAGTAGAGTGGAGTGGAGCTAGGATAGGCTAGATAAGGGAAGGCTAGGCTAAACAAGGCTAGAGTAGAGTAGAGTAGAGCAGAGTAGAGTACTACAGAGCAGAGCAAAATAGAGTGGAGTAGAGTAAAGTAAAGCAGAGCAAAACAGAGTAGAGTAGAGCAAAGCACAACATAGTAGAGTAGAGCTAGGTTAGGTTAAGCTAGGCCAGGCTAGGTAAGTGAAGAGTAAAGTAGAATATAATAGAATAGAGTAGAGTAGATTAGAGTAGAATAGAGTAGAGTAGAGCAGAGTATAATAGAGTAGAGGTAGGTGAGGCTAGCCTAGGGTAGGTTAAGCCTGACTAGGCTAACTAGTGTAGAGTTGAGTAGAGTAGAGTAGAGAAGAGTAGAGTAGAGTAGAGTAGAGGAGAGTATGGGAGAGTAGAGTGGAGGGAGCAGAGAAGAGCAGAGTAGAGAAGAGTAAAGAAGGGCAGAGTAGAGTAGAGTAGAGGAGAGAAGAAGAGAGGAAAGTAGAGTGAGCATAACAGAGTAGAGTAGAGATGAGTGGAGTAGAATAGACCAGAGTTGAGAAGAGAAAAGCTTAGTAAAGCATAGTAGAGCAGAGAAGAGTATAATTGAGTAGAGCAGAGTAGAGTAAAGTTGTGTAGAGCTAGGTTAGGCTAGGCTACTCTAGGTTAAGTAGGTAAAGTAGAGTAGGGTGGAGTGTAATAGACATAGGTTAGGCTAAGCTTGGCTAGGTTAGCCTAGGCTAAGTGAGAGTCGAGTTGAGCAGAGCTTGATTAGGCTTGGCTAAGCTAGAGTATAGTATAGTATAGTATAGTATAGTAGAGCAAAGTAAAGAAGAGTAGAGTAGATTAGAGCAAAGTAGATAGAGTAGAGTAGATCAGAGTGGAGTAGAGTAGAGCAGAGAAGAGATGAGCAAAGCAAATTAAAGAAAAAAAGAATAGAGTAGAGTAAAGTAAAGCTAGGTTAGGCTAGGCTAAGCAAGGATAGAGTGAAGTAGAGTAGAGCTAGGTTAAGTTAAGAAAGGCTATGTTACGTTAGAGTAAAGTAGAATAGAGTAGAGAAGAGTAGGGAAGATTAGAGCTAGTTTAGGCTAAGCTAAGTCAGGCAAGGTTAAGCTAGGCTAGGCTAGGCTATATTAGGGTAGAGTTGAGTAAAGTTGAGTTTGAGTATAGTAGAGTGGAGTGGAGTAGAGTAGAGAGGTTAAGCTACGTTAGGCTAGCTTAGAGTATAATAGAGTAGAATAGAGTAGATTAAAGTAGAGTAGAGGAGAGCATGGTAGACTAGAGTAGAGCAGAGTAAAATAGAGCAAAATAGAGTAGAGTAAAGCAGAGTAGAGCCGTGTAGGGTAGAGTAGAGATGAGTAGAGCAGAATAGAGCAAAGTAAAGTAAAGCAGAGCAGATTAGAGTAGAGTAGAGATAAGTAGTGTATAGTAGAGCAGAGAAGGCTAAAGCAAAGAAATGCTAGGTTAACCTAGGCTAAGCTTAGCTAAAATAGAGTAGAGTAATGTTAAGCTATGTTAGGCTAGGCTAGGTTTGAGTAGAGTAAAGCTAGGTAAGGTTGAGCTTGGCTAGGCTAGAGTATAATAGAGTTTAGTAGAGTAGAGTAGAGTAGAGCTTTGTTAGGCTAGAGTAGACTAGAATAGAGTAGAGTAGAGAATAATAGAGTAGAGCAGAGCTGAGCAGAGTAGAGTAGAGTAGAGCAGAGCGTTAGAGTAGAGTAAGGTTAAGCTAAACTAGGCTAGGTTAGGTTGGACTAGAGTAGACAAGGATAGAGTATATTAGAATAGAGTATAATGTATTAGAGTATGGTAAAGTAGAGTATAGCTAAGTTAGGTTAGGCTAGGCAACGATAGGCTAGGCTTGGTTAGGTTGGATAAAACTATAGTAGAATGGAGTAGAGCAGAATATAATAAAATAGAGTAGAGTAGAGAAGAATATAGTAGAGCAGAGTAAAGCAGAGTAGAGTAGAGCAAAGAAAAGTAGAGTGGAGTAGAGCATGGCAGAGTAGAGTAGGACAGAGTAAAATAAAGTAGAGAAGAGTAGAGCATAGTTAGGCTAGGATAGAGTTTAGTAGAGTAAAGTAAAGTAGAGTAGAGTGAGGCTAGGCTAGGCTAGGCAAGGCTAGGTTAGAGTAGAGTATAGTAGAGTGGAGTAGAGTAAAGTAGAGTAGAGTAGAGTTGAGTAGAGTAGAGCTAGGTTAGGCTTGGTTAAGCTAAGCTAGAATAGAGTAGGCTAAGCTAGGCTAGAGTAGAGTAGAGCTATGTTAGGCTAGAGTAGAGTAGAGCAAAGTAGAGTAGAGTAGAGTAGAGTACAAAAGGGTAAAGTAGAGTAGAGTAGAGCATAATAGAGTAGAGCAGAGTAAAGCAAAGTAAAGTAAAGAAGTGAAGAGTAAAGCTAAGTTAGGTTAGGCTAAGCTAAGGTAGGATAGGCTAGGCTTGGCTAGGTTAGAGTTGAGTAGAGTTGAATAGAGTAAAGTACAGTAAAGCATAGCATAATTGATCTAGGTTAGGCAAGGCTAAGCTAAACTAAGCTAGAGTAGACTAGAGTAGAGTATTATAGAGTAAAAGAGAGTAGAGTGGAGCAAATAATAATAGAGCAGAGTAGAGTAGACAAGAGTAGAGCAGAGCAGAGCAGAGTAGAGTAGAGTAGAGTTGAGCAGAATTGAGTAAAGCTAAGTTAGGCTAGGCTAGGCTAGAGTAGTGTAGAGTAGAGTAGAGTTGTGCTAAGAGTTATGCTAAGTTAAGTTAGGCTAGGCTATACTATCCTAGGTTAGCTTAGGCTATATTAGGCTCGTTTAAGCAAGGTTGTAGTGGTAGAGTGGAGTAGAAGTGAGTAGAATTAGGTTAGGCTAGGTTAGAGTAGAGTAGAATAGAGTAGAGCAAAGCAGAGTAGAACTGAGTAGGACAGAGCAAAGCAGAGTAGTGTAGAGTTAAGTAGAGTAGAGCAGAGTTGTGTAGAGAAGAGAAGAGAAAAGTAGGGTGGAGTAGAGTAGAGTAGAGTAGAGCATAATGGAGTAGGGTAAAGCAGATTTAGGTTAGGCTAGGCTGGAGTAGAGTATGGTATAGTAGAGTAGAGTAGAGTAGAGTAAAGTAGAGTAGAGCTAGGTTACGCTTGGTTAGGCTATACTAGAGAAGAGTCAAGTAGAGTATTGTTACTTTAAGGTAAGCTAGGCTAGGTTAGGCTAAATGTGGTTAGAGTAAGATAGAGGAGAGTAGAGTAGATTAGATTAGAGCAGAGCATAGAAGAGTAGAGCAGAGTAGAGTAGAGTAGAGTGGAGCTAAGTTTGACTCGATTATGCTTTGCTAGAGTAGAGTAGAGTTGAGTAGAGCTAGGTTAGGCTAGGCTAGATTAGAGTAGAGTAGAGTAGAATAGGGTAGAGTAGAGTAGAGTAGAGTTAAGTAGAGTAGAGTAGAGTAGAGTGTAGTGTAGTAGAGTGGAGTAAAGTATAATAGAGGAGAGGAGAAGAGAGGGGAGGGGATGAGAGCAGAAGAGAATAGAGGAGAGCTGATTAATGTAGAGGAGAGGATAATAGAGTAGTGTAGAGTAGAATAAAGCAGGACAAGTAAAGCATAGTAGAGTAGACAAGAGTTGTGTTAGGCTAAGCTAGGCTATGCTATAATAGAATAGAGTAGAGTAGAGTAGAGCTAAGCATGGTCAGGTTAGGCTAAATGAGGCTAGACTATAGTAGATTAGCAAAGTAGGGAAGAGCTAGGTTACTCTAGGTTAGGTTAGGCTAGGTAGGCTAAACTAGAGTAAAGTAGAGTAGAGTAGAGTAGAGCAAAGAAGAGTAAAGTAGAGGAGAGGAGAGCAAAGAAGAGGAGAGGAAAGAAAAGAAGAGCAGTGCATAACAAAAATGCAGAGCAGAGCAAATCAGAGCAAAGCAGAGTTTAGTAGAGCAGTATAGAGCAAGGTAGAGCAGAGAGGAGTATAGCAGAGCATAGCTAGGTTATTCTGTGCTAGGCAAGGCTAGGCTTTGATTAACTAGACTAGAGTGCAGTAGAGCAGAGTAAAGCAGAGCATAATAGAGTAGAGTAGAGCAAAGTAAATCAAAGCAAAACACAGTAAAGTAGAGTAGGCTGAGCTAGGTTAAGTTGGGTTAGGCTAGAGTATAGTAGAATAGAGTATAGTATAGCAATGAAGAGTAAAGCTAGGTTTGGTTAGGCTAGACTAGGCTAAGTTAGAGTAAAGTAGAGTAGAGTATATAGAGTAGAGTAGTGTAAAGTAGAGTAAAGTAGAGTGGAGCTAAGTTAGGCTTGGCTAGGCTAGGATAAGCTAAGGAAGCCTAGGCTAGGCTATAGTAGAGCCAAGTTAGGCTAAGCTAAACAAAGCTAGAATATATTATTGCATATTAGAGTGCAGTAGAGTAGAACAAAATAGAGGAGAGCAAAATAAAGTAGAGTAGAGCAGAGAAGAGCAAAGTATAGTAGAGTAGAGTATAGTAGAGTAAAACAAATTAGAGTAGAGCAGAGTAGTGTAGAGTAGAGCTAGGTTAGGCTAGGCTAGATAAAAGGAGTAGGGTGGAGTAGAGTAGAGTAGAGCAAAGTAGAGTAGAGTAGAGTAGAGCAGAGTGAAGTTAAGCAGAGCAGAGTTGAGTAGCACAAAAAAGAGTGAAGTAGAGTAAAACAGACTAGAGTAGAGTATAACAAAGTAAAGAAAATTAGAGTAGAGTAGAGTAGAGCAAAGTAGAGTAGAGCATAGCTAGGCTAGGTTAGGTATAGCTAGCATCAGCTAGGCTAGGGTAGGGTAGAGTAGAGCAAAGAAGGGAAGAGTAGAGCAGAGTATAATAGAGCATAGAAAATTAGAGTAGAGCAGAGTAGAGTAGAGTAGTGTAGAGTAGAGTAGAGCTAGGTTAGGTTAGGTTAGGCTTGGCTAGGCTTGGTTGGGCAAGGGGTAGAGTAGGGTAGAGTAGAGCAGAGTAGAGTAGAGCAAAGTAAAGCAGAGCTAGGTTAGGTTAGGCTAGGCTAGGTTATAGTAGAATAAATGAGAGTAGAGCAAAGTAGAGTAGAGCTAGGTTAGGCTTGGCTACATAGGACTAGGGTTTGATTTGTTAGACAAGAGTAGAGAAGAGTAAAGCATAGTAGAGTAGAGTAGAGTTGAGTTGAGTAGAGTAGAGTAGTGTAGAGCAAGGTTAGGCTAAGCTAGAGTAGAATAGATTGGAGTAGAGAAATGCAGAGCAGAGTAGAGTAGAGTAGAGTAGAGTACAGTAGGGTAGAGTAAAATAAAGTAGAGTAGAGTAGAGAAAAGTAGGGCAAAGCAGTACTAAGTTATGCTAGGCTAAGCTAGTATAGAGTAAAGTGGAGTAGAGTAGAGTAGAGTAGATTAGAACAGAGGTAGGTTAGGCTAGGTGAGCCTTGGCTAGGGTAGGCTAGGCTAAGCTATAGTGGAGTAGAGCATGATTAGGTTAAGCTAAGCTAGGCTAGAGTACAATAAAGTAGAGTAGAGTAGAGCAGAGAAGAGCTGAGTGGAGTATCGCAATGTAGAGAAGAGTAGAGTAGAGTAGAGCGGTGTAGAGCAGAGCTAAGCAGGGTTAGGTTAGGCTATGTTAGATAAGGTTAGGCTAGGGTAGGCTAGGCTAGGTGACGCCTGGCTAGGCTAGGGTAAGCAAGGCTATGGTAGAGTAAAGTAAGGTAAAGGTAGGTGAAGCTAGGCTAGGTTAGAGGAGAGTACAATAAAGTAGAGCAGAGTATAGTAGAGTAGAGTAGGGTAGAGTAGACTAGACTTAGGTTAGGCTAAGCTAGGCAAGGGTAGGCTATAGTAGGCATGGTAAGGTTAGGCTAGAGTAGAGTAGAGTCAGGTCAAGTAGACTTGGTTAGGCTTGGTTAGGCTAGGCTAGGCTAGGATAGGGTAGAGTTGAGTTGTGTAGAGTAGAGAAGAGCAAAGTATAGTAGAGAACAATATAGCAGAGTAGAGCAAAACAGAGAAGAGCAGAGCAAAGAATAGTAGAATGGAGAAGAGCCGAGTAGAGTAGAGTAGAGCTAGGTTAAGCTAAGCTAGTCTAAGTTATGCCAAGTTAGAGTAGAGTAGAGTAGAGTATAGTATAGTAGAGCTAAGTTAGGCAAGGCTAGGATAAGTTAGAGTAGAATAGAGTAGAGTAGAGCTAGATTGGGCTAAGAGAGGCTAGGCTAAGCTAGAGTAGAGTTGAGTAGAGTAGTGTGGAGTAGAGTAGAGTAGAGTAAAGTAGAGTAGAGCAAAGTAGAGTATAGAAGATGAGAGGAGAGTAGAGTAAGGAATATAGAGCAAAGTAAAGTAGAGCAAAGTACAGTAGTATAGTAGAGTAGAGTAGAGTACAACAAAGTAATGAAAAGTAGAGAAAAGCAAAGTAGAGTAGAGTAGAGATAGGTTAAGCTATGCTAGGCCAATCTAGGTTAGGCTAGGTTACAGTAGTATATAGTACAGCATAGCTAGCTTAGGTTAAGTTAGGTTAGGGTAGGCTTGGTTAGGCTAGAGTAGAGTAGAGTAGACTAGACTTGAGTAGAGTAGACTCAAGTATAGTAGGGTAAGTTTGGGTAGAGCTAGTTTAGGCTTGGATAGGCTAGGGTAGCCTCGGCTAGGCTAGAGTTGAGTAGAGTAGAGCCCAGTAAAGTAGAGTAGAGTAGAGTAGATTAGAGTAGTATAGAGTTAGGTTAGGCTAGGCTATGTTAGGGTAGGCTATGTTAAACTATGGTAGGCTATCCTAGAGTAGAGTAATGTAGATTAGAGAAGAGTAAAGTAGAGCTAGGTTAGGCTATGCTAAGCTGGGTTAGAGTACAAAGTAGAGTAAAGTAGAGTACAGATGAGTAAAATATAGTAGAGTGGAGCAAAGAAAAGAAGAGTATAGCATAGCATAATAGAGCAGAGCAAAGCTGAGCTAAGCTAAGCTAAGCTAAGTTGAGTAGAGTAAAGTAGAGTAGAGCTAGGTTAGGCTAGGCTAGGCTAAGCTAGGTTAGAGCAGAGCAGAGCAAAGTAGTGTAGAGTAGAGTGGAGTAGAGAAGAATAGAGCAGAGCATAGTAAGGTAGAGTAGAGTAGAGTAGAGCATAATAGAGGAGAGCAAAGTAGAGTAGAGTAAAAAAGAGTAGAGCTGAGTAAGCAGAGTAGAGTAGAGTTAGGTTAGGCTAGGCAAAAGTAGAGTTGAGTAGAGCTAGGTTAGATTAGGCTAGGTGAGGTTATGTTAATGTTGTGTAGAGTAGAGTAGAGTAGAGTCTAATAGAGTGGAGTAGAGTATAATAAAGTAGGGTAGAGCTAGTTTAGGTTAGGCCAGGCTAGGTTAGGAATGCCTGGGCTAAGCTATGCTAGGCTAGGCTAGAGTATTGTAGTGTAGAGTGGAGTAGAGTTGAGCTAGGATAGGCTAGGCTAGGCTAGAGGGGTTTAGAGTAGAGTAGAGCATAATTGAGCGAAGTAGAGTAGAGCAGAGCAAAGTAGAGAAGAGTAGAAAAGAGTAGAGTATAGTAGAGTCGTGTAAAATAGAGTAGAGTAGTGCATAGGATAGCGGAGTAGGCTAGGTTATAGTAGAGTATAGTAGAATAAAGAAGAGTAGAGTATTGTAGGGTATGGCATAGCAAAATAGAGTAGAGTAGAGTAGAGCTAGGTTAGCCTAGGCTCGGCTTGGTTAAGTTAGGCTTGGCTAGAGTAAAGTTAAGAAGAGTAGAGTAGAGTATTGTAGAGTATAGTGGAGTAGAGTATAATAGAGCTTTGTTAAGTTATGCTAGGCATGGCTAGAGTAAAGTAGAGTAGAGTAGAGTTGAGTATAATAGAGTGGAACTGAGTACAATAGAGTAGATTAGAGTAGAGTAGAGTAGAGCAGAGTAGAGAGTAGCTAGGTTTTGCTAGGCTAGGCTAGGCTATAATAGAGTAGAGTAAAGTAGAGTAGAGCTAGGATTGACTAGGCTAGGCTATGCTAAGTTAGAGTAGAGTGTAGTAGGTTTTAATAGAGTAATGTAGAGTAGAGTTTGGTTAGGCTAGGCTAGGCTAGAGTAGAGTAAGGTAGAGTATAGTAGAGTAGTGTAGAATAGAGTAAAGTTGAGCTAGGTTAGGCAAGGCTAGGATAGGCTATGCTTAACTAGGCTTGTTTAGAGTATAGTAGATTAGAGTGGAGTAGAGCAGAATAGAGTTATGCAAAGCAGAGAAGAGTAGAGCAGAGCAGAGTTGAACGGAGCAAAGCAGAGTTAAATATAACAAATCAAAGCAGTGTAGAGCAGAGCAAAGCAAAGCAAAGCAGAGCAAAGTAGAGCATAACAGAGTAGAGTAGGGCTAGGTTAGGCTAGGCAAGCATAGGCTAAGCTAGAGTAGAGTAGTGTAGAGTAGACTAGAGTAGAGCTCGATTGTGTTAGGCTAAACTAGGTAAGGTTTGAGTTGAGTAGAGTAGAGTAATGTATAGTAGTGCAGAGTAGAGGAGAGTAGAGTAGAGGTAGGTTAGGCTATGCTAGCTTAGGTTAGGCTAGGGTAGGCAAGGCTTAAGTAAAGTAGAGTAGAGTAGAGTAAAGTAGAGCTAGGTTAAGCAAGGCAAGGCTAGGCTATGCTAGAGTAGAGTAGAGTAGAGTTGACTAGAGTAGTATAAA
This sequence comes from Vanilla planifolia, assembly GCA_023846275.1. Taxonomy (NCBI): domain Eukaryota; kingdom Viridiplantae; phylum Streptophyta; class Magnoliopsida; order Asparagales; family Orchidaceae; genus Vanilla; species Vanilla planifolia. The sequence goes on along the minus strand of JAIUJO010000016.1, from coordinate 2,018,826 downwards.
GCAGAACACAGTAGAGAAGTGTAGAGAAGAGTATGTAGAGCATAGTAGAGTAGAGCAGAGTGGAGTAGAGCAGATCAGAGTCGAACGAGGTTAAACTAGGCTAGGCTAGGCAAGGTGAGGCTAAAGCAGAGTAGAGTTGAGCTAGGTTAGGCAATACTAGGATATGATAGGTTAAAGTAAAGTGGAGGAAAGTAAACTAGAGTGGAGTAGAGTAGAGTAGAGTGAAGCAGAGTAGAGCAAAGCAGAGAAGAGGAGAGTAGAGCTAGATTAAGCAAGGCTAGGCTCGGCTAAGCAATGCTAAACTATAATAGAATAGAGCATGTTTAGGTTAAGGTAGGCTAGGCTAGGACAGAGTAAAGTAGAGTAGAGTAGATTAGAGAAGAATAGAGTAGTGTAGAGTAGAGTGGAGTAGAGCTAGGTTAGGCTAGGTTTGGCCAAGTTAAGTTAGGCTAGGATAGGCAAGGCTAGGCTAGGTTAGAGTAGAGTTGAATAGAGTAAAGTAGAGTAGAGTAGAGTAAAGCTTGGTTAAGATTGGCTAGGCTAAGCTAGGTTAGAGTATAATAGAGTAGAGTAGAGTAGAGTAGCATATAGTAAAGCATGGTTAAGTTAGAGTAGGCAAGGCTAGAGTAGAGTAGAGTAGAGTAGAGCATGGTTATGTTAGACTGGTTTAGGCGAGATTAGAGTAGAGTAGACTAGAGTGGGGTAGAGTAGAGTAGAGCTAGGTTAGGTTTGGCTAGGCTAAGGTAGGGGAGGCTAGAGCAGGCTAGGCTAGGTAAGATTAGAGTAAAGTAGAGTAGAGTATAGTGGAGTAGATTAGAGCTCGATTAAGCTAGGCTAGAGTAGAGTAGAGTATAGTAGAGTAGACCAGAGCAGAACAAGAAGAGCATAACAGAGTAAAGTGGAGTAGAGTAGAGTAAAGAACATCATAATATAGCAGAGTAGAGCATAGTAGAGCAGTGTAGAGTAGAGTAAAGTAGAGTATAGCTAGGTTAGGCTAAGTCAGGCAAAGCTAAGCTAGGCTAGGGTATGTTGGATTAGGTTAAGTAAGGCAAAAGTTGAGTAGAATAGAGTAGAGTAGTTTAAAGAAGAGTAGAGCAGAGCAAAGTAGACTAGAGTAGTGAAACATAAAGTAGAGTAGAGTAGAGTAGAGCAGAATAGAGCTAGGTTAGGCTAGGCTAAGCTAGGCAAGACTATGCTAACATAGCCTAATGTAGACTAGAATAGAGTAGAAAAGAATAGAGTGGAGTAGAGTAGAGCAGAGTAGGGTAGGGCTTTGTTAGGCTAGCCTAGGCTTAGGTAAGAGCAGTGTAGAGTAGTGTAGAGTAGAGTAGAGTAAAGTGAATTAGAGTAGAGTGGAGGAGAGCAGAACAAAGCAGAGCAAAAAAGAGCAGAGTAGAGTAGAGCTAGATTTGGCTCAGCTAGGCTATGCTAGGTTAGGATAGGGTAGAGTAGAGTAGAGTTAGGTTAAGCTAGGCTAGGTTAGAGTATTAGTTGAGTAGAGTAGAGTAAAGTATAATATTGTAGAGTAGAGCAGAGTAGAATAGAGCAGACTAAAGCAAGGTTAGACAAGGCTAGACTAGAATAAAGTAGAGCTAGGTTAGGCTAGGCTAGATTAGAATAAAGTAGAGTTGGGTAGGCTTGGCTAGGCTAGGTTAGGTTAGAGTAGAGTAGAGTAGAGCATATTAGAGTAGAGTTAGAGTAGAGTAGAGAATAGTAGAACTAGGTTAGGCTAGGTTAGGCTTGGCTAGGCTAAGCTAGGTTATAGTATAGTAGAGTAGAGCAAAGTTAAGAAAAGCTAAGCTAGGTTAGAGTATAATAGAGTAGAGTATAATAAAGAAGAGTATAATAGAGTAGAGCAGTACAAAGTAGAGTAGAGCAAAATAGAGTAGAGCAGAGTAGATTAGAGCAGTGTAGAGTAGAGTAGAGTAATAAAATGTAGAGCAAAGCACAACAAAGTAGAGTAGAGCTAGGTTAGGCTAGGCCAAGCTATGCTAAAGTAGAGTAGAGTTGGGTAGACCTAGGCTAGGCTAGGGTAAGCTAAGCTAGGTTAGAGTAGAGTAGAGTATAGTGGAGTAGTGTAGCGCTAGGTAAGGCCAGGTTAGGGTGAGCTAAGCAAGGCTAGGCTAGAGTTGAGTAGAGTGGTGTAGAGCTCAGTTAGGCTAGGCTAGGCTAGAGTAGAGTAGAGTTGAGCAGAGTAAAAAAGAGCAAAGTAGAGTAGAGTAGAGTAGAGAAGAGCATAGTAGAGCAGAGCAGAGTAGTGTACAAAAGAGTAGAGAAGAGAAGAGGAGAAAAAAGTAGGGCAATGCAGAGAGAGTAGAGCTAGGTTTAGCTAAGCTAGTTTAGACAGGCTTGGCTATGCTAAGTTAGTATTAAGTAGTGTAGAGTAGAGTAGAGTTGAGTAGACCTTGGTTAGACTTGGTCTGGCTAGGCTAGGCTAGGATCGAGTAGAGTAGAGTAGAGTAGAGCAGAGTAGAGCAAAGTATATTATAAAAAAGTAAAGTAGAGTAAAATATATTAAAATAGAGTTGAGTAGAGTAGTGCTAGTTAATCTAGGCTAGGCTGGGCTGGGTGAGGCTAGGCAAAAGTACAGTAGAGTAGAGTAGAGTATAGCTCAGTTAGGCTAGGCTAGGTTAGAGTAGAGTGGATTAGAGTAGAGTAGAGTAGAGTAGAGCAGAGCAGAATAAAGTAGAAAAAAATAAGGAAGAGTATAGCAGAGCAGTGCAGAGCAAAGATGAGTAAAGTAGAGCAAAGCTGAGTAGTGATAGGTTAGGCTAACCTAGGCTAGGTTAGAGTAGAGTAGAGTAGATTAGAGTAGAGTATGGTAGATTAGAGTAGACTTGAGTAGAGTAGAGTAGAGAAGAGCAAAGTAGAGTAGAGTAGTGTGGATAAAGCAGAGCAAAAAAGAAGATAGTAGAGCAAAGCAGAGTAGAGTATGGTAGAGCCAGGTTAGGCTAAGCTAAGCTTGGCTCGACTAGGCTATGATAGATTAGAGTTGAGTAGAGTAGAACAGAGTAGAGTAGAGAAAAGTAGGGTACAGTAGAATAGAGTAGGGTATAATATAGTAATGTAGGGTATAGTACAATAGAGGTAGGTTAATCTAGGCAAGGTAACGATAAGCTAGGCTTTGATTTTTTAGGCTAGGCTAGGGTAGAGTAGAGGATAGTATAGTACAATAGAGTAGAGCAAGGTTAGCTTTGGCTAGGCTAAAGTAGAGTAGGGTAGAGTAGAATAGAGAAGAGAAGAGAAGAGCAGAGCAGAGTAGAGCAGAGAATAGTAAAGTAGAGTAGAGCAAAGTGGGGCAAAGTAGAGTGGAGTAGAGTAGACTAGAGTAGAGAAGAGTAAAGCTAAGTTAGGCTAAGTGAGGCTATACTAGGCTAAGCTAGGCCAGAGTAGAGTGGAGTAGAGTAGGGTTGAGTAGAGTGAAGTAGAAAAGAGCAAAGCAACAAAAAGTAGAGTAGAGCACAATAGAGTAGAGCAGAGCTATGTTAGGCAAGGCTAGGCTAGTGTAGAGTAGAGTAAGATAGAGCTAGGTTAGGCTAAGCTGGGTTAAGTTAGATTAAAGTAGAAAAGAGTATAATATAATAGAGTAAAGTAGAGTGGACTAGAGCTATGTTAGGCTAGGCTAGGGGAGAGTACAGTAGAGCAAAATAGAGTACACTAGAATAAAGGAAAGTAGAGCTAAGCAGAGCAGATTATAGCAGAGTAGAGCAGATCAATGATTGGCCAAGCTAGAGTAGACTAGAGTAGAGTAGAGTAGAGTTAGGTTCGACTAGTCTATGCTAGGCAATGTTAGAGTAGAGTAGAGTAAATTTTAATAGAGTAGAGTAAAGTAGAGTATAGCTAGGTTACGCTAGGCTAGGCTAGGCTAGAGCAGAGTAGAGTAAAGTAGTATAGAGTAGAATAGAGTTGAGCTATGTTATGCTCTTCTAGGCTAAGCTATGCTAAACTAGGCTAGACCAGAGTATAGTAAAGTAGAGTAGACATGAATAGAGTAGAGTAGAGTATAATAAAGAAGATTAAAGCAAAGTGGAGCAGAGTAAAGTAAAGTAGAGTAGAGTAATGTAGAGCAAATAAGAGCAGATCAGAGCAGAGCAAAGTAGAGCAGAGTAGAGTAGAGAAGGGTAAGGTTAGGTTAGGCTAGGCTAGAAGAGAGTATGGTGGAGTAATGTAGAGCTGAGTAGAGTAAAGCTATGTTGGGTGAGGCTGGGCTAGGCTAGGTTTTAGTTGAGTAGATTAGAGTACAGTATAGTGGAGTAGAGTAGAGTAGAGAAGACAAGAGTGGAGTAGAGTAGAGTAGAGACGAGTAGTGTAGAGCTAGATTAGGCTAGGCTAAGTTAAGTTAGGCTAGGAAAAAAAGCTAGCTAAGCTAAAGTAAACTAGAGTAGAGTGGAGTAGAAAATAGTAGAGTAGAGTAATGTATAATAGAGTATAGCAGAGAAGACTAGAGTAGTGCAGAGTTGAGTAGAGCTAGGTTAGGCTAGGCTGGGATAGGCTCAGTTAGGCTAGGATATGATAGGCTAGGCTAGGCAAGAGTAGAGCCTAATAGAGTAGAACTAGGTTAGGCTTGGCTGGGCTATGCTAGGCTAGAGTATATTAGAGTAGAGTAGAGCAATGTAGAGCAGAGCAGAGTTGAGCAAAGTATAGTAAAGAAGAGTAGAGCAGAGCAAAGAAAAGTAGAGCAAAGTAGAGCGGAGAAGAGCTCGATGGCTAGACCAAGCTAGGCTAGGCTAGAGTAGAGTAGAGTACAGCATGGTTAGGCTAGGCTAGGTTATGCGAGGTTAGAGCAGAGTAGAGTAGAGTAGAGCGAGGTTAGGTTAGGCTAAGCAAGAGTAGAGTAGAGTAGAGCTCGAGTATGTTAGGCTTGGCTATAGTAGAGTAAACTAGAGTAGTTTAGAGTAGAGTAGAGTAGAGAAGAGTAGAATAGAGTAGAGCATTACAGAGTTGTATAGAGTAGAGTTCAGTAGAGTTAAGTAGAGAAGAGTAGAGTAGAGCAGAGCAAGGTAGAGTAGAGCATAGCAGAGCAAAGTAAAGTAGAGTAGAGCTATGTTCAGCTAAGTTAGGCTAGGTTAAGTTATGCTAGTATTAGCTAGATTAGGTTTGGCAAGGCTAGAATAGAGTAAAGTATAGTAGAGAAGAGTATAGTAGAGCTGAGTAGAGCAAAGTAGAGAAAAATAGAGTAGAGTAGTGGAGAGTAGAGTAGACTTAAGCTTGCTTAGGATAGGCTAGGCTAGGCAATTCTAAGCTAGGCTATAATAGAGTAGACTAGAGTAGAGTAGAGTAGAGTAAAGCTAGGTTAGGCTAGGCTAGGTTAGAGTAGAGAAGATTAGTGTAGGATAGAGTAGAGTAAAGTAGGGTAGAATAAAGGAGAGCAGAGCAAATTACAGAAGAGTAGAGTAGTGTTGAGGAGAGCATAACAGAACAGAGCAAAGTAGAGATGAGTTAGGTTAGGCTTGGCTAGGCTATTCTTGGCTAGGCTAAAGTAGAGTAAAGTAGAGTGGTTATGCTAAGCTAGGCTAAGCTAGGTTAGAGTAGAGTCGAGTAGTATAGAGTAAAGAAGAGTAGAGTAGAGCAGAGCAGAGAAAAGAAGAGTAAAGCTAGTCTAAGCTAAGCTAGACTAGAGTAAATTAGAGTAAGTAGGTTAGGCTAAGCTAGGTTAGAGTAGAGTAGAGTATGGTAGAGTAGAGCTAGAGTAAAGTAACAGAGTAAAGTGTTATTAGGCTAGGCTAAGCTAGGTCAGAGTATAGTATGGTAGAGTAGAGTAGAGTTACATTAGGCTTAACTAGGCTAAGTTAAAGTACAATAAAGTAGAATAGGGTAGAGAAGGAAGAGTAAACCAGAGCAGAGCAAAGTAGAGTAGAGCAAAGTAAAGCAGAATAAAGCAGAGTGGAGTAGAGTAGAGTAGAGCATATTAGGGTAGAGTAGAGCTTGGTTATGGCTTGGCTAGGTTAAGCTATGCTAGGTTAGAGTAGAGTAGAGTAGAGTAGAGTAAAGTAGAGTAGAGCTAAGTTAAGCTAGGTTAGGGTAAGCTAGGCAAGGCTAGGCTAGAGTTGAGTAGAATTATGTAGAGTATAGTAGAGTAGTGTAGACCTCAGTTAAGCTAGGCTAGGCTGGACTACAATAGGGTAGGGTAGAGAAAAGCAAAGAAGAGCAAAGAAAAATAAAGTAGAGTAGAAAAGGGAAAAGTAGAATAGAGGAGAGAAAAGTAGAAAAGAGCAGAGTAGCACAACGTATAGCAAAGCAGAGTATGGCAGAGCTAGGTTAAACATAGGTAGGCTAGGCTAGGTTAGAGTTGAGTAGAGTAGAAGAGTAGAGTATAATGTAGTAGTGTAGAGTAGAGCTAGGTTAATCTCGACTAGGAAGGGCTAGCCTAGGCTAGGTAAGGGTATGCTAGAGTAGAGTAGAGCTCGATTAGGCTAGGTTAGGCATGGCTAAGCTAGGCTAGAGTTATGTAGGGTAGATTAGAGTGGAGCAAAGCAAAACAGAGAAGAATAAGATGGAGTAGAGCATGACAGAGTAGAGTGGAGCAAGGCTAAGCTAACCTAGGTGAGGTTTCGCTAGGTTAGAGTAGAGTTGAGTAGAGTAGAGTAGAGTAAGGTAGAGTGGAGTAGAGTTGAGTGGAGTAGAGTAGAGAAGAACAAAAATAGAGCAAAGCAGAGCAGAGTAGAGTAGTGTCAGGTTAAGCTATGTTAGGCTAGGCTAGGCTATGTTAGGATATGTTAGAGTTGAGTAGAGTAGAGTGGAGTAGAGTAGAGTAGATTAGAGTAGAGTATAGTAGAGTAGAATAGAGTAGAGTGGAGCTAGGTTAATCTAGGCTAGGTAAGGCTGGGCTTAGTTAGGCTAGTCTAGAGTAGAGTAGAGTCGAGTAGGGTAGAGTAAAGTAAAGCTTGGTTAGGTTAGGGTAGACTAGGCTAAAGTTGAGTAGAGTAGAATAGAAAAGAGTAGAGCAAAGTAGAGCAGAATAGAGTAGAGTAGAGCTAGGTTAGGCAATGCTAGGTTAGATTAGGCTGGGCTAGAGTAGAGTAGCGAAGAGATAGGTTAGTCTAGGGTAAATTAGGTTAGGATAGATAAGAGTATAGTAAAGTAGGCTATTTTAGTCTAGACTAAGCTAGAGTGGAGTAAAGTAGAGTAGATTAGACTTGAGCTAAGTTAGGTAAGGCTAGGCTAGAATACAATACAGTAGAGTATAATAGCATAGAGTAGAGTAGAGCATAACAGAGTAGAACAGAGTAGAGCATAATAGTGTAGTGGATAGGAAAGTGGAGTAGAGTAGAGCAAAGCTAGTTTATGCTATGCTAGGCCAGGCTTGGCATGGCTAAGCTAGGCTAGAGTAGAGTAGAGTGGAGTTGACTAGAGTAGAGTAGATTTTAGTAGAGCTAGGTAGGCTATGCTAGGCTTGGCTAATTTAGAGTAGAGTAGACTAGAGTAGAGTATAGGTAAGTTAGGCTAGGCAAGGCTAGGTCAAGCTAGGCTAAGATAGGCCAAGGTAGGCTAAGCTTGAGTAGAGTAGAGAAGAGAAGGGTAGTGTAGAGTAGAGTAAAGTAGAGTAGAGCATTATTAGGCTAAGTTAGGCTAGGGTAGGCTACAGCAGAGTAGAGTTGAGTAGAGAAAAGTAGAGTAGAGCAGAGCAGTGTAAAGTATAGTAGAGCAGGAAAGAGCACTACAGGGCATAGCTGAGTAAAGTAGAGCAAAATAGAGTTGAGCTGAGTGGAGCAGGGCAAAGCATGGAGTAAAGTGTGGTTAAGCTAAGCTAGGCTAGGTTAAGCTCAATAAGGCTAGGTTGGAGTTGAGTAGTGTAGAGTAGATTAGGGTAGAGTATAGTAGAGAAGAGTAGAATAGAGTAGAGAAGAGTGTGGTAGAGAAGTGTAGAGTTGAGTATAGTAGAGTAGAGTATAGTATGGTATAGTTGAGTAGAGTTGAGCTTGGTTATGCTAGGCTTCAATTGGCTAGGCTAGGTTATGCTAAGTTAGAGAAGAGTCGAGTAAAGTAATGTAGTGTAGAGTAAAGCTAAGTTTGATTAGGCTAGGCTCGTGTAAAGTAGAGTAGAGTAGAGCAGAGTAGAGTAGAGCAGAGCAGTGTAGACCAGAGCAGAGCACAACAAAGTAGGGCTAGGCTAGGCTTGGCTAAGGAAGGATAGAGTGGACTAGAGTAGAGTAGAGTAGAGTATAGTAAAGCGAGGTTAGGCTAGGCTAGGCTAAGCTAGGTTAGACTATAGGAGAGCAGAGTAAAGTAGAGCTAAGTTAGGCTAGGGTGAGCAAGATTGGGCTATGCTAGGCTAGATTAGAGTAGAGTAGAGTAAAGTAAAGAAGAGTTGAGCATAATAGAGTAGAGCAGAGTAGAGAAAAGTAGAGTAGAGTATAGTAGCACAGAGCAGAGTTAGTTTATGTTAGGTTAGGCTACACTAACCTAGGCTAGAGTAGACAAGGGTAGAATAGAATAGAATAGAGTAGAATAAAGGAGAGGAGAGCAGAGCAAAGTAGAGGAGAGCAGGATATAGTAGAGTAGAGAAGAGTAGAGTAGAGAAAAGCAGAGTACAACATAGAAGAGAAGAGCAGAGCATAGCAGAGAAGAGTAAACTAGAGCTAGGTTAGGCTAGGCTAGGCAAAGTTAGGGTAGGCTACAGTAGAGTAGAAAAGAGTAGAGTAGAGTAGAGTATAGCTATGTTTTGTTATGCTTATAGTAGAGTAGTACAGAGTAGAGTAGAGAAGAGCAGAGTGGAGCAAAGCGGAGCAGAGTATAGTAGAGCAAAGTAGAGCAGAGAAGAGCTAGGTTAGGCTCAGCTATACTAGGCTAGAGTAGAATAGAGTAGAGTAGAGTAGGGTAAAGTAAGGTTAAGTTAGGTTAGACCATTCTAAGTTTTTGTAGGATAGAGCAGAGTAGAGTTGAGTTGAGTAAAGTAGAGTAGAGTAGAGTAGAGTAAAGTAGATTAAAGTAAGGTAGAGTTGAGTAGAGTAGAGTAGAAGAAAGGAGAGGCTAGGTTAGGCTAGACAGGATAGGCTAAGCTAGAGTAAAATAGAGTAGAGTAAAGTAGAGTAGTGTAGAGTATAGTACAGTAGAGTTGATGAAAGAAGATTAGAGTAGAGCAAAGTAGAGTAGAGTAGAGAAGAGTAGAGTAGGGAAGAGCAAAGTAGAGTAGAGCAAAGTAGAGAGGAGAAGAGCAGAGTAGAGTAAAGTAGAGCAGAGCTAAGTTAGGATATGAGAGAAGAAGAGAGCAAAGGAGAGGACAAAAGAGTAGATTAATGCAAAGCATAACAGAGTAGAAAAGAGTAGAGTAGGGAAGAGCAAAGTAGAGTAGAGTAGAGAGGAGAAGAGCAGAGCAGAGCAAAGTAGAGAAGAGCTAGTTTAGGCTAGGCTAGGTTTGGTTAGGCTAAGCTAGGCTAAAGTTCAGTAATAGTGTAGTGTATAGTGGAGTAGTGCTAGCTTAGGCAAGGTTAAGTTAGGCTTTGCTATACTAGAGTAGAGTAGTGTAGAGTATAATACAGTAGAGTTGACAATAGAAGAGAAGAGTAGAGCAAAGAAAAGTAGAGTAAAGTGGAGGAGAGTAGAGTAGAGCAGTGTAAAGTAAAGAAGAGTAGAGTAGAGTTAGGTTAGGCAAGGCCAGGCTAGGCTAAGATAGGCTAGGCTAGAGTAGAATAGAGTAGAGTAGAGTAGAATAGCATAGAGTAGAGTAAAGTGAAGTAGAGCTGAGGTAGGTTAGGCTAGGCTAAGCTAGGTTAGGCTAGGCTAGCCTAGGCTATGCTAGAGTAGGATAGTAGGGTAGAGAAGAGCTAGGTTAAGCTAAGAAGGGTAAGGCTAGGCTAGGTTATGCTAGAGTAGAGTACAGTAAAGTAGACTTGAGTGGAGCAGAGTTGAGCAGAGTAGAGTAGAGTAGAGTAGAGCAAAGCAGAACAGACCAGAGTAGAGTAGATTAGAGGAGAGGAGAGTAGAGAAGAGAAAAGTAAAGTAGAGTAGTGAAGAGCAAAGTAGAGCTGAGCTATGTTAAGTTTGGCTAGGCTATGCTAGGCTAGAGCACAGTGGAGTAGATTAGCATAGAGTAGAGCGAGGTTAGGTTAGGCTAAGCGAGGAAAAGCTGGAGTATATAGAGTAGAGTATAGTAGAGCATAGTAGAGTAGAGCTTTGTAGAGCAAGGCAAGACAAAGCAGAACAAAGCAGAGTAGAGAAGAGTAGAGCAGAGAAGTGTAGAGCCAAGTAGAGCAGAGCAAAGTAGAGGAGAAAAGAGTAGAGAATAGAAAAGTAGAGCATAATAGAGTAGAGAATAATAGAGTGGAGTAGAACAAAGCTTGGTTAGGCTAGGTTAGGCTCGAGTACAGTAGATTAGTATAAACCAGAGTAGAGTAAAGTAGAGTAGGTCTAGGTTTCACTATGCAAAGATTGGCTAGGTTAGAGTAGAGTAGAGTAAAGTTAAGTAGAGTAGAGTAGGGTAGAGTAGAGTTGAGTAGAAGTTAATTGAGTAGAGTAGAGCTAGGTTAGCTTGGGCTAAGTTAGGCTAGGATAGGCTAGGCTTGGCTAGAGTAGAGGAGAGGATAGTAGAGTAGAGTAGACTAGAGTAGACCTAAGCTAGGATAGGCTAGGCAAGCCTATGCTAGGCTAGAGTTGAGTAGAGTAGAGTTGAGCAGAGTAAAATTGAGCAGAATAGAGATGAGCAGAGTATAGCAGAGTAGAGTAGAGGAAAATAGAGCTAAGTTAGATTCGGCTAGGCTAGGTTTGGCAAAGCTAGGCTTGGCAAGGTTAGAGTAAAGGGGAGTACAATAGAGTAGAGAAGAGTACAGTCAGGGGATGCTAGGCTTGGTTAGAGTAGAGTATGGTAAAGTAAAGCTAAGTTAGTTTAGGTTAAGCTAGACTAGGCTTAGTGTAGGTAGGAGAGAGTATAGTAGAGTAGAGAAGAGAAGAGCATAGTAAAGCAAATCAAAGCATTGTAGAGCAGAGTAGAGTAGAGAAGAGCTAGCTTAGGCTAAGATGGACTAAAAAAGGCTAGCTTAGAGTAAAGTAGAGTAGAGTAGAGTATAGTAGAGAATGGTTAAGCTAAGCTAGGCTAGGTCAGAGTAGAATAGAGTTGAGTAGAGTAAAGCTAGGTTAAGCTAAACTAGGATAGGTTAAGATTGGCTTGGACTTGCTAAGCTAGGCAAGGCTAGGCTAGAGTATAGTAGAGTAGAATAGAGTAAAGTAGAGTTGGGTAGAGCTTGGTTAAGCAAGTCTAGGTAAGGCTTGGCTTGAGTAAAGTAGAGTATAGTAGTATAGAGTAGAGTAGAGTAGGGTAAAGTGGAGTAGAGTAGGCCAAAATAGAGTAGAATAGAGAAGAATAGAGGAGTGCAGAGTAGAGTAGACAAAAGTAATGCAGAAGAGCATATTAGAGTAAAGTAAAAAGAGTGGAGTAGAGTAGAGTAGTGTAGAACAATGTAGGGTAGAGAAGAGTAGAGTAAAGCTAGGTTAGGTGCATTTAGGCTTGACTAGGCTTTGTCAGAGTAGAGTATAGTATAGTAGAGTAGAGAAGAGTTGAGTAGCATAGAGTAAGGTTAGGCTAAGCAAGGTTAGGCTAGTGTAAGTTGGGCTTGGCTAGGCTAGAGTAGAGTAGAGCTTCATTAGGCTAAGCTAGGATAGCATAGGCTAAAGCAGAGTAGAATAGAGCATAGTAGAGTAAAATAGAGTAGAATAGAACAGAGCAGAGTAGAACTGAGTAGAGTAGGGTAGAGCAGAGTAAAGCAGAGTAGAGCAAATCAGAGTAGAGTAGAGTAGAGTAGAGCATAACAGATTAGAGTAGAGCTAGGATAGGCTAAGTTAGACTAGGTAGGCTAGGTTAAAGTAGAGTAGAGTAGAGTAGAGTAAAGTAAGGTAGAGTAGAGAATAATAGAGTAGAGTATTGTACAACAAGGTTAGGCTAGGCTAGGTAAGGCTCGGCTAGGCTTTGCTAGGTGAGGCTAGGCTAGAGTAGAGTAGAGTAGAGTAGATTAGTGTAGAGTTGAGTATAGTAGAGAAGTGTAGAGAAAAGTAGAGCAGAAAAGACCAGAGCGAGATAGAGTGGAGTAGAGTGGAGCAGAGCAGAGCAGAGTGGAGCAGAGCAGAGCAGAGTAGAGTAGAGCAGAGCAGAGTAAGGCTAGGTTATACTATGCCTGGTGAGGCAGAGTTGAGTAGAGTTGAGTAAAGTAGAGTATAGCTAGGTTAAGCTAGGCTAGGCTAAGCTCAGCTAGGCTAAGTTATAGTAGAATAGAGTAGAGTAGAGCTGAGTAGAGCAAAGTAGAGCTAGGTTAGGTTAGGCTAGGCTTGGGTAGTGTAGAGCAAAGTAGAGTGAAGCTACGCTAGGTTAGGTTAGGCTTGGCTAAGCTAGGCTAGGCTAGGCTAGAGTAGCAGAGTAGGGTAAAGTAAAGTAGAATAGAGCTAATTTAGGCAAGGTTAAGCTAGGCTAGGATAGTCTACAATAGAATAGAGTAGAGTAGAGTAGAGTGGAGTAGTATGGAGTAGAGTAGAGAAGAGTGGAGTAGAATAGAACTAGCATATGCTAGGTAGGCTAGGCTAGAGTAGAGCAGAGTGGAGTAGAGTAGAGTATGGTTAGGTTAGGCTAGGTGAGGCTAGGTTAGGCTAGAGTAGATTAGAGTAGAGTAGAGTAAGGCTCAATTAGGCTTGGCTAGGAAAGACTATAGTGGAGTACAATAGAGTCGAGTCGAGTAGAATATGATAGAGTAGAGTAGAGTAAAGGAGAAGAGAATAGAGGAGAAGAGAGGAGAGGAAAGTAGAGGAGTTGAGATGAGAGGAGAGAAGAGGAGAGGATAGTAGAGTATAGTAGATCATTATAGAACAGAGTAGAGTAGAATAGAGTAAAGCAGAGTACAGTTGAGTAGAGTAGAGCCAACTAGAGCAGAGGTAGGTTAGGCTAAGCTAGGCTAGACTGAGCTAGAATAGAGAGTAGAGTAGAATAGAGTAGAGTAAATCAGAGCTAGGTTTGGTTAAGCTTGGCTAGGCTAAGTTAGAGTAGAGTAAAGTAGAGCAGGGTAGTGTAGAGTAGAGTAGAGGAGTGGAGTAGAGTAGAGTAGACTAGAGTAGAGTAGAGTTGAGCAGAGTAGACTAGAGAAGAGTAGAGTTGAGCAAAGCAGAGCTGAGAACAGTAGAGCTAGGATAGGCAAGGTGAGGGTAGAGCAGTGTAGAGGGAAGTAGAGCTAGGTTAGGCTAAGTTAGGCAAGGCTGGGTTAGAGTAGAGTAAAGTAGAGTAGACTATAAAATAGTTGACTTGAGGAGAGTAGAGTAAAGTAGAGTGAGGTCAGGATAGTCAAGTTTAGGCAAAGGTAGGCTAGGCTAAGTATTGCTAGAGTAGAGTAGAGTAGAGAAAAGTAGCATAAAAATGAGTAGAACAGAGCAGAGCTCTGTAAGGCTAAGCTTTGTTAGAGTGGAGTAGAGTAGAGAAGAGAAGAGCAGAGCCAAGTAGAATAGACAAGAGTAGAGCCGAGCAGAGCAAAGATAGGTTAGGCGAAGCTAGGCTAGACTAAAGTATTGTAGAGTAGAGCTTGTTTAGGCTAGGCTAAGTTAGAGCATAGTAGAGTAGAGCAAAGTAGAGCTAGGCTTGGCTAGGCTAAGCAATGCTTGAGTAGAGTAGAGTAAAGTATAGTAGAGTACAGTGTAGCAGCATGGAGTAGAGTAGAGTAGAGCAAAGTAAAGAAGAGTAGAGTAAAGAAAAGAATAACAGAGTAGAGTAAAATAGTAGACCAGAGCATTGTAGAGTAGAGCAGAGCAGCATAGGGTGGAGTAGAGCAGAATAGAGTAGAACAGAGTAGAGCTAGGTTATTCTATGCTAGGCTAAGCTAGAGTAGAGTTGAGTGGAGTAGAGCTTGGTTGGCTTGGCAAGGCTGCACTAGGCTGGCCTAGGCTAGAACAGAGTAGAGTATAATAAAGTAGAGAAGAGTAGAACTAGATTAGGCAAGGTAAGGCATACCTAGGCTAGAGTAGACTAGAGTAGAATAGAGTAGAGTAGAGTGGAGTAGAGTACTGTAATGTAGAGCAGAGTAGAGTGGAGTAGAGTAGAGTAGAGTAGAGTAGAGTAGAGTAAAGAAGAGAAGAGGACACAAGAGGAGAGGTGAGGAAGGGAGTGGAGAGAAGAGTATAGCATAGCATTACAAAGTGGAGTAGAGCAATGCAGGGTCGAGTAGGGTAGAGCAGAGAAGAGTAGAGATAAGTTAGGCTAGGCTAGCTAGAGTAAATTAGAGTAGAGTTGAGTAGAGTGAAGTAGAGTAGAGAAAGCAAAGTAAAGTAGAGAAGAGCATAGTAGAGTAGAGTAGAGTAGAGCATAGCTAGGTTTAGCTAGGCTAGGCAAGGTTAGGCTAGAGTAATGTAGAATAAAGTATAGTAGAGTAAAATAGAATAGAGTTAGGTTGGGAAAGGCTAGGCTAGGCTAAGTTAGAGTAGAGGATATTAGAGTAGAGTAAAGTAGAGTAAAGATAAGTTAGGCTAGGCTAGAGCAGAGTAGAGTAGCATAGAATAAAGTAAAGTATAGTAGAGCTATGTTAGGCTAGGCTTGGCTAGAGTAGAGTAGAGTAGGGTAGAGGAGAGTAAAGTAGAGTATAATAAAATAAAGTATAATAGAGCAAAGTAGAGTAAAGTGAAGTAGAGTAAAGCAAAATAAGATAGAGTAGAGTAAAGTAATAAAAATCATAGTAGAGTAGAGCAGAGTAGAGTAGAGTAGATCATAATAGAGCAGAGCTAGGTTAGGTTAGGCTATGCTTGGCTAACTAGAGTAGAGATGAGTAGAGTGGAGTAAAGTAGAGTTGCATAGAGCAAAGCATAATAGAGTAGAGATAGAGTAGAGTAGAGTAGATCAGTGTAGAGCAAAGCAGCACAAAGTAGACAAGAGCAAAGTAGAGCAGAGTAGAGTAGAGCTGGGTTAGGCAATGCTAGGCTTATTTAGGCTTGACTATACTAGAGTAGATTAGAGTAGAGCAGAGTAAAATAGAGTATAATAGAGTAGAGTAGAGTAGAGCTAAGTTAGGCTTGGTTAGAGTATAGTAGAATAGAGTAAATTAGAGTAGAGTAGAGTAAAGTAGAGTAGAGTATAGTAAAGTTAAGGTAGGCTAGGCTAAGCTATAGTAGATTAGAGTGGAGCAGGGCTGAGTAAAGTAGAATAGAGTAAAGTGTAGTTGAGTAGAATAGAGTAGAGTAGAGTAAAGTAGGGAAAAGTATTGCAGAGCAGAGTTAAGTTAGGCTAAGCTAACTTAGAGTAGAGTAAAGTAGAGTAGAACAGAGTGAGGTTAGGCTAGGCTAGCCTAGGCAAGGTTAGGCTAGGGTAGGCTAAGCTACGCTATGCTAGTCTAAAGTAGAGTAGAGCTAGGTTAGGCAAGGCTAGCATAGAGTATAATAGAAGAGGGTAGAGAAGAGCATAGTAGAACTAAGCAGAGTTGAGAAGAGTGGAGCAATGTGGAGTTGAGCAGAGCATGTAGAGTAGAGCTGAGTAGAGTTAGGTTAGGTTAAGCTAGGCTAGGCTAGGCAAGGCTAGGATAGGCTAAGCTAAGCTTGGCTAAAGTGGAGTAGAGTATAGTATAGCTAGGTTAGGTTAGGCAAAGATAGGCTAGGTTAGAATAGAGTAGAGTAGAGTAGAGTAAAGTTAGGTTAGGCTAGGCTAAGCTAGGCTAGGTAAGGGTAGGATAAGATGGGCTAGGCTCGAGTAGAGTAGAGTAGGGTAGTGTTGAGTTGTGCTTTGTTAGCCTAGGCTAGGCAATGCTAGGCTAAGCTTGACTAGAGTAGAGTAAAGTAGAACAAAGTAGAGTAGAATAGAGTGAAGAACAATAGAGCAGAGCAGAGTAGAATAGTGAAGAGCAAAGCAAAATAAAGTGGAGTAAACAAGAGTACAAAAGAGCATAGTAGGGCTCGTTAGGCTATGTTAGGCTAGGTTTACCTGGGTTAGAGTAGAGTGGGGTAGAGAAGAGTAGAGTAGAGCAGAATATAGTAGAGTAGAGTAGAGTAGAGCTAGGTTAAGCTAGGCTAGGCTAAGCTAAGCAAGGTTAGGCGAGGATCAAGTAGAGTATAGTAGAGTTGAGTTGAGATTAGCAAGGTTAGGTTAGGCTAGGGTAAGCTAGGCTTGGCTAAAGTAGTGTAAATTGGAGCAAAGCTGAGTAGAGTAGAGTAGAGCTAGGATAGGCTAAGCTAGAGTAGAGCTGAGTAGAGTGGAGTAGAGTAGAGTAGAGCAAAATAGAGTAGAGTAGAGTAGAGCAAAGCAAGACAGAGTAAAGCAAAGTAGAGCATAGTAGAGAAAAGCAAAGCAGAGTAGAGAAGAGTAGAGTAGAGTTGAGCTAGGTTAGGTAGCCTAGACTACGTTAGAGTCAAGTAGAGTAGAGTAGAGCTAGGTTAGGTTAGGCTAAACTAGGCTTGAGTAGAGTATAGTAGAGCAGAGTAGAGTAGACAAAAGTAGAATAGAGTAGAGTTGAGAAGAGTATAGAAGAGCAGAGTAGAGTGAAGAAAAGTAGAGTAGGGTAGAGTAGAGCTAGGTTAGAGAAGAGTAGAATAGAGTAGAGTAGAGCTTGGATAAGCTAAGCTAGAGTAGAGTAAAGTAGAGAAGAGTAGAGTAGAGTAGACAAGAGCAAAGCAGAGCAGAGAAGAGTAGAGTAAGGCAGAGTAGAGTAGAGTAGAGTAGATTAGAGTAGAGTAGAGTAGAGCAGAGTAGAGCAGAGCAGAGGAGAGCAGAGCAAAGCAGAGCAAAATAGTGTCGAGCAGAGCAGAGTAGAGAAGAGCAGAGTAGAGTAGAGTATTATAGAGCAGAGTATTGTAGAGTAGAGTATTGTAGAGCAGAGTAGAGTAGAGTAGAGTAAAGAAGAGCTAGGTCATGCTAGGCTAGGCCTGGCTAGAATAAAGTGGGGTAGAGTAGAGCTAAGTTAGGCTAAGCTAAGCTAGGTAGAGTAGAGTAGAGTAGAGTAGAGTAGAATAGAGTGGAGTAGAGTAGAGTATGGTAGTAAGGAGTAGAGGAGAGTAGAGTAGAGTAGAGCAAGGTTAGGTTAGGCTAGGCTAGCTTATGCAAGGCTAGGCTAGATTAGCATAAAGTAGAGTGGATAGAGTAAAGTAGAGTAGAGCTAGCTTGGCATAGGCTAGGTTAGAGTATAATGGAGTAGGGTAGAGTAGAGTAGAGTAGAGAAGAGAACATTAGAGAAGTAGAGTCGAGTTAAGCAAAGTGGAGCAAAATAGGGCACAATAGAGCAGAGTATAGTAGAGTTATATTAGGTTAGGCTAAAAAGGCTAGGGTAGGGTTCAATAGAATAGAGAAGAGTAGAGCTTAGATAGACTAAGCTAAGTTAAGCTAAGCTAGGTTAGATTAGAGAGTAGAGTAGAGTAGAGTAGAGTAGTGTAGAGTATAGTATAGTAGAGTTTGGTAAGGCTAGGCTAAGCTAAGTAATGCTAGAGTAGCATAGAGAAGAGCAAAGTAGAGTATAGTATATTAGATAAGACCAGAGAAGTGTAGAGCAGAGTAGAGCAGAGCAGAGCAGGGAAAGATAGATAGAATAGAGTAGAGAAAAGCAAAGCATAGCAAAGTAGAGAAAAGCATATTAGAGCTAAGTTAGGCTAAGCTATACAGGGCTAGGTTAGAGTAGAGTAGAGTACAATATTGTAGAGTAGAGTTAGAGTATAGTAGAGCTACGTTAGGTTAGGCTAGGCTAGGCAAGAGTTTAATTAAGTTTAGTATAATAAAGTAGAGTAGAGTTGAGCAAAGTGGCATAAAGTAAAGCAGAGTATAGCAGGGTAGAGTAGAGTAGAGCTAGGTTAGGTTAGGCAAGACTAGACTAGAGTAGAGTAGAGTAGAGCAAGATTAGGCTAAGCTAAGCTAAGTTAGGTTAGAGTACAATAGAGTGGAGTAGAGTAAGAATAGGGGAGAGTAGAGTAGAGTAGAGCAGAGTAGAGTAGATTAGAGTAGAGTAAAGTAGAGTAGAGCTAAATAGAGTAGAGAAAGGTATAGTAGAGTAGAGCAGAGCAAGGTTAGGCTTGGCTAGGCTATGTTAGGCTAGGTTAAGAAAGGTTAGACTAGAGTAGAGTATGGATAGGTTAGGCTAATTTAGAGTAGAGTAGAGTAGAATAGAGTAGAGTAGAGTAGAGTATAGCAAGGTTTGGTTAGGCTAGGCTATACTAGGCTATGGTAGAGTAGAGTAGAGTAGAGTAAAGTAGAGTAAAGTTAAGTTAGGCTATGATAGGCTAGAGCACAGTAGAGCAGAGTTGATTAGTGTAGGGCAGAGTAGAACAAAGTTGTTCTGAGCATAATAGTGTAGTGCAGAGCCAAGCTGAGCAGAGTTAGGTTTGGCTAAGCTAGGCGAGGCTAGGCTTGGCTAAGCTAGGTTAGAGTAAAGTAGAGTAGAGCTAGGTTAGGCTAGTGAGGCTAAGCGAGGTTAGAGCAGAGTAGCGTAAAGTTGAGTTGTGTAGAGCTTGGTTAGGTTAAGCTAGGCTAGGTTAGGCGAGAGTAGTGTAGTGTAGAGAAGAGTAGAGTAGAGTAGAGTAGGGCTTGGTTTGGCTAGGCTAGGCTAGGTTTGGGAAGGCTAGAGTGTAGTAGAGTAGAGTAGAGTAATCCAAAGAACAACAAAGCAAAGAAAAGTAGAGTGGAGCAGAGTAGAGAATAATAGGGTAGAGTAGAGTAAAGCAAGGCATAGCAGAGAAGAGTGGCATTGAATAGAGCAAAGTTGAGTAGAGTAGAGCTAGGTTAGGCTAAGTTAGGCTAACTTAGTGTAAAGTAGAGTACAGTAAAATGTAGTAACATGGAGTGGATTTGAGTAGAGTATAATAGAACATAGTAGAGTAAAGTAGAAATGGGTTAGGTAAGGCTAGGCTTGGCTAGAGAAGGCTAAGCTAGCATTGAGTGAGTATAGTAGAGTGGAGGAGAGTCAAGCTAAGTTAGGTTAGGCTAGGATCAGTTAGGCTAGGATCAGTTAGGTTAGGCTAGGATAGGCAGGTATTGGCTTTGCTAAACTAAAGTAGAGTAGACCAGAGTAGACTAGAGTATAGCACAGCTAAGTAGGGTAGAGTAGAGAAGAGCAGGGTAGATTAGAGTAGAGAAGAGCAAAGCTAGGTTAGGCATGGTTAGTTTAGGCTAGAGTAGGGTAAAGTAGAGTAGAGCTAGGTTTGGATAAATTGGGCTAGTCTGGGGTAGGGTAGTGTAGAGTAGAGTAGAGTAAAGTGGAGTAGAGTGGAGTAAAGTAGAGCACAGTAGAGTGGAGTAAAGAAGAGCAGAGTAGAGCTAGGTTAAGCTAGGTGAGGCTAGAGTAGAGTACAGTAGAGCTTGGTTAGGCTAAACTAGGTTAGGCTAAGCTAAAATAAGTTACAATAGACTAGAGTACTATAGAGAAGAGTAGAGTATAGCAAAATAGAGTAGAATAGAGTAGAAAAGAACAGAGCAGAGTAGAGTAGAGTAAAGCAAAGTAGAGCATAGCATAGTAAAGTAGAGCTAGATTTTGTTAGGGTAGAGTAGAGTAGAGTTGAGCTATGTTAAGCTAGCTTAGGTTAGATTAGAGTATAGTGGAATAGAGTAGAGTATAGTAGAATAACATAGAGTAGAAGAGAGTAGAGTAGAAATGAGTAGAGTAAGTTAAGTAAGGCTAGGCTAGGCGAGGCTAGGTTAGTTTAGGATAGCTAAGGTAGGCTAGGCTAGAGATGAGTAGAGTAGAGTAGAGTAGAGCTTGGTTAGGTGAGGCTATGTTAAGCCAGGCTTGAGTAAATAGAGTTGAGTAGGGTAGGGTAGAGTAGAGCAAAGAAAACGAGAGCAATGTAGAGTGGAGTAGAGCAGAGTAGAGTCAAATAGAGGTGAGTAGAGTACAGCTAAGGTAGCTTAGGTTAGTCTAAGGTAAGCAAGGTAGGCTATATTAGGTTAGAGTAGAGTAATATAGAGACAAATAGAGTATAGTAGAGCTAGGGTAGGATAAGCTAGGCTAAAGTGTAGTAAAGTAGAGTAGAGTAAAGAAGAGTAGAGAGGAGTAGAGCAGACCAGAGTAGAGTTGAGCATAGCAGAGTTAGGTAGGCTAGGCTAGGTTATACAAGGTTAAGTTAGGGTAGAGTAGAGTAGAATAGAGTAGTGTAAAGTGGAGTAGAGTAGAGTTAGGTTAGGCTAGTCTAGGCTAAGTTAAAGTAGGGAATAGTAAAGTAGACTATAATAGAGTAGATTAGAGTAGAGTAGAGTAGTTTAAAGTAGAGTAGAGTTAGGTTAGGCTAGGCTAGAGTTGGATAAGCTAGGTTAGAGTATAGTAACATTGAGTAGAGTATAGTAGAGTAGAGTAAAGTGTAGTAAAGCTATGTTAGATTAGGCAAAACAAGGCTACAATAAAGTAGAGTAGAGAAGAGCAAAGAAGAGAAGAGCAGAGCTGGGGAAAGAAGAGTAAAGCAGAGTAGAGTAGAGTAGGGCAATGCAGAGTGGAGTATATTAGAGTAGAGCAGAGTAGAGTAGAGTAGAGTAGAGCCATGATAGACTAATTATATTAGGCTAAGCTAATCTATAGTAGAGTAGAGTAGAGTAGAGTACAGCAAGGTTAGAGTTGTGAGGCTAGGCTAGGCTAGAGTAGAGGATAGTAGATTAGAGTATAATAGAGTGGAGCAGAGCAGAGTAGAGCAGAGCAAAGCAAAGTAGGGTAGAGAAGTGTAGAGAAGAGAAGAGTAGAATAGAGTAGAAAAAAGTAGAGTATAGTAGAGAAGGGTAGAGTAGAGCAAAATTAGGCTAAGTTAAGCTAGGTTAGAGTAGAGTAGAAAAGAGTAGTGTATAGAAGAGTAGAGTAAAGTAGAGTGGTGTAGAGTAGAGTAGACTAGAATAGATAAAGCAGAGTATAATAGAGTAAAGTAGAGCAGAGCATAGTATAACAGAGTATAGTAGAGTAGAGCAGAGTAAAACTGAACAGAGTTAAGCTATGTTAGGCTAAGCTAGGGTAGCTTAAGCTAAGTTAGAATAGAGTAAAGTAGAGTGAAGTTGGGTACAATAAAGTAAAGTAGAGTAGAGCAGAAAAGGGTAGAGTAGAGCAGAAAAGGTTAGAATAGAGTAGAGTAGAGTGGAGTAGAATGGAGTATAATAGAATAGAGTAGTGTAATCTAGGGGAGGGTAACGTAAAGTAGAGTAATGTTATATAGAGTAGAGTTGCATAGAGTAGAGTAGAGTAAAGTAGAGTATAGTAGAGTTGAGTAAAGTAATGTAGAGTTTGGTTAGGCTAGGCTAAGCTAGAGTGGACTAGAGTAGAGCAGAGTAGAATAGAGTAGAGCTAGGTTATCTTAGGCTACACTAGGCTATACTAGCCTAAAGTAGAGAAGAGTAGAATATAACAGAGTAGAGGAGGGTAGAGTTGAGCACTATTGAATGGAGCAAAGCTAAGCTGGGCTTAGTAGAGCAGATCAGAATAGAGAGATGCAAAGCAGAGCATAGCAAAGTAGAGTAGAGTAGAGTATAATAAAGTAGAGCTAGGCTAGAGTTTAGTAGAGTAGTGTATAGTAGGGTAGAGTAAAGCTAGGTTAGGCTATGCTAGGCTATATTATGTTAGGCTACACTAGAGTAGAGTAGAGTAGAGTTGAGTAGAGCTAGGTTAAGGAAAGCTAGGCTAGAGTATAGTAGAGAAGAGTAGAGTAGAGTAGAGAAGAGCAGAGTAGAGCAGAGCAGGATAGAGTAGAGTATAATGGATTGGAAGTAGGTTAGGCTAGGTAAGATTAGGCTAAACTAGGCTAAGCTAATAGAATAGAGTAGAGTAGAGTAAAGAAAAGTAGGGTAGAGTAGAGTAGAGCTGATCTAAGTTAGGCTAGGCTAAGTTAAGCAGAGTTGGAGTAGAGTAGATTAGAGTATAGTAAGGGAGAGTAGTTCTAGGTTAGTCTAGCATTGGCTAGGCTAGGGTAGTTTATGCTAGGCTAAAGTATAGCAAATTAGAGTATACTTGAGTTGAGTGGAGTAGAGTAGAACTAGGTTAGGCTAGGGTAAACAAGGCCAGAGTAGAGTAGAGTAGAAAAGAGCAGTATAGAGTAGAGTAGACAAGAGTAGAATAGAGCATAGTACAGTAGAGCAAAGTAGTATATAGTAGAGTAGAGCTTGGTTAGACTGGGTTAGGTTAGGCTAGAGTATAGTAGAGTAGAGTAGGGCATGCTTAGGCTTGGCTAAGCTAAGATAGGCGATGTTAGAGTGGTTACATTAGGCAAGGCTAGAGTAGAGTGGCATAAAGTCAAACAAAGTAGAGTATATCATAACAAAGAAGATTAGAGGACAACAAAAAAGAGCAGAGTAGTGTATAACAGAGTAGAACAAAGTAGAGTAGATCTAGGTTAGAGTAAGGTAGGCTAAGCTATTAGAGGTTAGGATATGTTAGAGTAGAATAGTGTAGAATACAGTAAAGTGGAGTAGAGTATAGTAGAGTAGAGTAGAGTAGAGTAGAGCAGTGTTGACTAGAGCAAAACAGAGCTAAGTTAAGCTAGACTGGGTTAGGCCAGGCAAGGATAGAGTAGACTAGAGTAGAGTAGAGTGGACTAGAGTAGAGCTAGGTTAGGCTAGGCAAGGCTAAGCGAGGTTAGGCTAAATTAGAGTAGAGTAAAGTTGAGTGAGGTTAGGCTAGGCTAAGCAAGATTAGGCTATGCTAGGCTACATTAGATTAGAGTAGAGTAGAGTACAATAGAGTAAAAAAGAGTAGAGCACAACTGAGTAGAGTAGAGAAAAGAAAAGTAAAGTAGAGTATAGTAACATAGAGTAGAGTTTGGTTAAGTTAGGTTAGGTTAAACTAAGCTAGGTTAGAGTAGACAAGGGTAGAGTAGAATAAAATAGAGTAGAGCAGAATAGAGGAGAGGAGAGGAGAACAGAGTAGAGCAGAGCAGAGTAGGGCAGAGTAGAGCAGAGTAGAGAAAAGTAGAGTACAACATAGAAGAGAAGAGTAGAGCAAAGTAGAGTAGAGTAAAGTAGAGCTAAGTTAGGCTAGGATGATAAGGTTAGGGTAGGCTAGAGTAGAGTAGAGTAGAGTAGAGTAGGGTAGAATAGAGTAGAGTAGAGTAGAGTAGAGTTACGTTTGGTTATGTTAGGCTAGGTTATAGTAGAGGAGAGTAGAACAGAGTACAGAAGAGCATAGCAGGGCGAAGTGGAGTAGAGTTGAGTAGAGCAAAGTAGAGTAGAGTAGAGCTAGGTTAGGCTAGGCTACCCTATGCTAGAGTAGAGTAGAGTAGTGTAAAGTTAGGTTAGGCTAGGCTAGACTATGCTAATTTTTTTTAAGATAGAGTAGAGTAGAGTAGAGCAAAGTAGAGCAAAGCAAAATAGACCAAACTAGAGTAGTGCATAATAGGATAGAGTAGAGTGTTGTAGAGGAGAGGAGAGTAGAGAAGTGAAAAATGAGTAAAGTAGAGTAAGGCAGAGCAAAGTAGGGTCGAGCTATGTTAGGTTAGGCTAGGCAAGGCTAGAGTATAGTAGAGTAGACTAGACTAGAGTAGAGTAGAGTAGAGTAAGATTAGGCTAGGCTAGTATAGGATAAGCTAGAGTATAATAGGGTATAGTAGAGTAGAGTGGAGCAGAGTAGAGTAGAGCAAAATAGAGCAGAGCATAGTAGAGTAGAGTAATGAATAATAGGATAAAGCAAAGTAGAATAAAAGCAAGTAGAGAAGAGCAGAGCAAAGTAGTGTAAAGCCAAGTAGAGCAGAGCAAAGTAGAGGAGAGCAAAGTAGAGAATAGAATAGTAGAGAATGGTATTATAAAGAATAGTAGAGTCGAGTAGAGTGGAGCTTGGTTAGGCTAGGCTAGGCTAGAGTAAAGTAAATTAGTGTAGAGCAGAATAAAGTAAAGTAGAGTAGAGCTAGAATTCACTAGGCTAAGATTGGTTAGGTTATAATAGAGTAGAGTAGAGTAAACTAGTGTAGAGTAGAGTATAGTTGGATAGAGTAGAGTTGAGTTGAGGTTATAGGAGTAGAGTAGAGTAGAGTTAGGTTTGCTTGGGCTTAGTTAGGCTAAGCTTGGCTAGAGTAGAGGAGAGTATAGTAGAGTAGAATGGACTAAAGTAGAGCTGAGTTAGGTTAGCTAGGCTAGGCAAGGCTAGAGTTGAGTTGAGTAGAGTAGAGAAAAGTAAAATAAAGCAGAACAGAGATGAGCAGAGCAGTGCAGAGTAGAGTAGAGTATAGTAGAACAGAGCTATGTTAGATTAGGCTAGGCAAGGTTAGAGTAGAGTAGAGTACAATAGAGTAGAGAAGAGTAGAGTTTAATAGAGTAAAGCTAGAGATGCTAAGCTAAGCTTGGGTAGGCAACTAGGCTAAGCTAGGCTTGGCTAGAGTAGTCAAGTAAAGCTAAGTTAGGTTAGGCTATAGTATAATGTAGGACAGAGCAGAGAGTAGAGAAGAGCAGTGCATAGTAGAGCAGATCAAAGCATAGTAGAGCAAAGTAGAGCAGAGAAGAGTTAACTTAGGTAAGGCTAGGCTAGGATGGACTGAGCAAGGCTATGCTAGAGTAAAGTAGATTAGAGTAGAGTGGAGTATAATAGAGAATGGTTAGGCTAGGTTAGGCTAGGTTAGAGTAGAATAGAGTAGAGTAAAGCTAGGTTAGGCTAAACTAGGCTAGGTTAAAGTAGGGTAGGATAGGCTAAGCTAGGCTATAGTATAGAGGAATGTAATAGAGTAGAGTAGAGTAGAGACGAGTAGAGTAGAGTAGAGTAGGGTAGAGCATGGTTAAACATGTTTAGTCAAGGCTAGGCTTGTGTAAAGTAGATATGGTAGTGTAGAGTAGAATAGAGTAAAGTTTAGTGGAGTAGGCCAAAATAAAGTAGAGTAGAGAAGATAGAGGAGAACAGAGTAGAGTAGAGAAAAGCAAAGTAGAAGAGCATAGTAGAGTAGAATAAAAAGAGAGTAGAGTAGAGTAGTGTAGAACAATGTAGGGTAGAGAAGAGTAGAGTGGAGTAATGCAAGGTTAGGTGAGTCTAGGCTAGATTAGGCTTGGTTAGAGTAGAGTAGAGTACAGTAGAGTAGAGATGAGTTGAGTAGAGTAGAGTAAGGCTAGAGTAAGTTGGGCTTGGCTAAGCTAGAGTAGAGCTTCATTAGGTTAAGCTTATCTAGCCTAAGCTAAAGTAAAGTAGAATAGAGTAGAGTAGAGTAAAGCAAAGTAGAGCAAATCAGAGCATAGTAGAACATAGTAGATTAGAGTAGAGCTAGGTTCGACTAAGCTAGGCTAGGTTGGACTAGGTTAAAGTAGAGTACAATAGAGTAGAGCAGGGTAGAGTAGAGCATAATAGAGTATAGTGTAGTATGGTAGAGTAGAGTATAGTAGAGTAGAGCAAGATTAGGCTAGGCTAGGACAGGCTCAGCTAGGTTTTGCTAGGTTAGGCTAGGCTAGAGTAGAGTAGAGTAGAGGAGAGGAGATTAGAGTAGAGTTGTGTAGAGTCGAGAAGAGTAAGTAGAGTAGAGCAAAGCAAAGTAGAAAAGACCAAAGTAAGCAGAGTGGAGCAGAGCAGAGCATAGTTGAGAAGAGTAGAGTAGAGCAAGGCTAGGTTATGCTACGCTAGGTGAGGTAGAGTTGAGTAGAGTTGAGTAAAGTAGAGTAGAGCTAGGTTAAGCTAGGCAATGCTAGGCTATGTTAGAGTAGAGTAGAGTTAGGTTAGGTCAGACTAGGCTTGGGTAGAGTAGAGCATAGTAGAGTAGAGCTAAGCTAGGTTAGGTTAGGCTTGGCTAGGCTTGGCTAAGCTAGGTACTAAGGCTAGACTTGGTTAGAGTAGTAGAGTAGGGTAAAGAAAAGTGGAACAAAGTAGAGCTAGTCTAGGCTAGGCTAGGATAATTTATGGTAGAGTATAGTAGAGTAGAGTAGAGTAGAGTTGAGAAGAGCAGAATCGAGAAAAGTAGTGTGGAGAAGAGCAGGGTAGAGTAGAGTAGAACAGAACTAAGATATGATAAATAGGCTAGGCTAGAGTAGAGTAGAGTAGGGCAAGGTTAGGCTAGGCAAGGCTAGGCTAGAGTAGAGTAGAGCTAGATTAGGCAAGGCTAGCTAAGACTAGAGTGGAGTATAGTAAAGTAGAGTAGAGTATGATATGGTAAAGTTCAGTAGCATAGAGTAGGGTAGAATGGAGCAGTGTAGAGTAGAGTAAATGAGAAGATAGTAAAGGAGAGGAGAGGAGAGGGGAGTAAAGGAAATGAGAAGAAAGGAGAGTAGAGGAGAGCAGAGTAGAGCATAGCATTGTAGAGCAGAGCAGAGTACAGCTGAGTGGTGGAAAGCAGACCAGAGCAGAGGTTGGTTAGGCTAGGCTAGGTTAGAGAGTAGAGTAGAGTAGAGTAGAGTAGAGCTTGTTTTTGTTAGGCTTGACTTGACTAAGTTAGAGTAGAGTAGAGTAGAATAGAGTAGAGTATAATGGGATAGAGTACAATGGAGTAGAGCAGAGGAGAGTGGTGCAGAGCAGAGCAGAGTAGAGGAGAATAGAGTAGAGTAGAGTAGAGTTGGGCAAAGTAGAGCTAAGAAGAGCAGAGTAGAGTAGAATAGAGTAGAGTAGAGTACGGATAGGTTAGGCTAGTTTACAGTAGAGTAAAGTGGAATAGAGTAGAGTAGAGTAGAGTATAGCTAGGTTTGGTTAGGCTAGGCTATACTAGGCTATGGTAGAGTAGAGTAGAGTAGAGTAAAGTGGAGTAAAGTTAGGTTAGGTAGGATAGGCTAGAGCACAGTAGAGCAGAGTTGATTAGTGTAGGATAGAGTAGAACAAAGTTGTTTTGAGCATAGCAGAGTAGTGTAGAGCCGAGCTGAGCAGAGTTAGGTTTGGCGAAGCTAGGCGAGGCTAGGCTTGGCTAAGCTAGGCTAGAGTAGAGTAGAGTAGAGCTAGGTTAGGCAAGCTAGGCTAAGCGAGGTTAGAGCAGAGTAGCGTAGAGTCGAGTTGTGTAGAGCTCGGTTAGGTTAAGCTAGGCTAGACTAGGCTAGGTTAGGCGAGAGTAGTGTAGTGTAGAGAAGGGTAGAGTGGAGTAGAGCAGGGCTTGGTTTGGCTAGGCTAGGCTAGGTTTGGGAAGGCTAGAGTGTAGTAGAGTAGAGTAGAGTAATGCAAGGAACAACAAAGCAGAGAAAAATAGTGGAGCAGAGTAGAGAAGAATAGGAAAGAGTAGAGTAGAGCAAGGCATAGCAGAAAAGAGTGGCATTAAATAGAGGAAAGTTGAGCAGAGTAGAGCTAGATTAGGCTAAGTTAGGCTAACTTAGTGTAAAGTAGAGTAGAGTAAAATGTAGTAACATGGAGTGGATTTGAGTAGAGTATAATAGAACATAGTAGAGTAAAGTAGAAGTCGGTTAGGAAAGGCTAGGCTTGGCTAGCGAAGGCTAAGCTAGCATAGAGTGAGTAGAGTAGAGTGGAGGAGAGTCTAGCTATGTTAGGTTATGCTAGGCTAGGCTAAGTTAGGCTAGGATCGGTTAGGATAGGCTAGGTTAGGTAAGTATTGGCTTTGTTAAACTAAAGTAGAGTAGACTATAACAGAATAGAGTATAGCACAGCTAAGTAGAATAGAGTAGAGAAGAGCAGGGCAGAGTAGAGCAGAGCAGAGCATAGCTAGGTTAGGCATGGTTAGGCAAGGCTAGAGTAGGGTAAAGTAGAGTAGAGCTAGGTTTTGATAAACTGGGCTAGTATGGGGTAAGGTAGTGTAGAGTAGAGTGGAGTATAGTAGAGCAGAGTGGAGTAAAATAGAGCACAACAGAGTGGAGTAAAGAAGAGCAGAGGAGAGCTAGTTTAGGCTAGGTGAGGCTAGTGTAGAGTAGAGTAGAGCTTGGTTAGGCTAAACTAGGTTAGGCTAAGCTAAAATAAGTTACAATAGATTAGAGTACTATAGAGAAGAGTAGAGTATAGTAAAATAGAGTTGAATAGAATAGAAAAGAGTAGCACAGAGTAGAGTATACTAAAGAAAAGCAGAGCATAGTATAGTAAAGTAGAGCTAGATTTTGTTAGGATAGAGTAGAGAAGAGTTGAGCTATGTTAAGCTAGGCTAGGTTAGAATAGAGTTGATTAGAGTAGAGTGGAATAGAGTAGAGTATTGTAGAATAACGTAGAGTAGAAGAGAGTAGAGTAGAAATGAGTAGAGTAGAGTAAGTTAAGTAAGGCTAGGCAAGGCGAGGCTAGGCGAGGGTAGGTTAGGTTAGGATAGCTAAGGTAGGCTAGGCTAGAGATGAGTAGAGTAGAGTAGAGTGGAGCTTGGTTTGGCGAAGCTATGCAAAGCCAGGCTTGAGTATAATAGAGTTGAGTAGAGTAGGGTAGTGTAGAGAAAAGAAAACAAGAGCAGTGTAGATTGGAGCAGAGCAGAGTAGAGTCAAATAGAGGTGAGTGGAGTGAAGCTAAGGTAGCTTTGGTTAGGCTAAGGTAAGCAAGGTAAGCTATACTAGGTTAGAGTAGAGTAATGTAGAGACAAATAAAGTATAGTAGAGGTAGGGTAGGATAAGCTAGGCTAAAGTGTAGTAAAGTAGAGTAGAGTAAAGTAAAGCAGAGAGGAGTAGAGTTGAGCATAGCAGAGCTAGGTAGGCTAGGCTAGGTTACACAAGGTTAAGTTAGGATAGAGTAGAGTAGAATAGAGTAGTGTAAAGTGGAGTAAAGTAGAGCTAGGTTATGCTAGTCTAGGCTAAGTTAAAGTAGGGAATAATAAAGTATACTATAATAGAGTAGATTAGAGTAGAGTAGAGTAGTTTAAAGTAGATTAGAGTTAGGTTAGGCTAGGCTAGAGTTGGATAAGCTAGCTAGAGTATAGTAACATTGAGTAGAGTAGAGTAGAGTAAAGTGTAGTAAAGCTATGTTAGATTAGGCTAAACAAGGCTACAATAGAGTAGAGTAGAGAAGAGCAGAGCTGGGGAAAGAAGAGTAAAGCAGAGCAGAGTAGAGTAAGGCAATATAGAGTGGAGTACATTAGAGTAAAGTAGAGCCATGATAGACTTGTTATATTAGGATAAGCTAATCTATAGTAGAGTAGAGTAGAGTAGAGTACAACAAGGTTAGAGTTGCGAGGCTAGGCTAGGCTAGAGTAGAGTAGAGTAGATTAGAGTATAATAGAGTGGAGCAGAGCAGAGTATAACAGAGCAAAGCAAAGTAGGGTAGAGAAGTATAGAGAAGAGAAGAGTAGAGTAGAGTAAAAAAAAGTAGAGTATAGTAGAGAAGGGTAGAGTAGAGCAAAGTTAGGCTAAGTTAAGCTAGGTTAGAGTAGAGTAGAAAAGAGTAGTGTATAGAAGAGTAGAGTAAAGTAGAGTAGTGTAGAGTAGAGTAGACTAGAGTAGATAAAGCAGAGTATAATAGAGTAAAGTAGAGCAGAGCATAGTATAACAGAGTATAATAGAGTAAAGCAGTGTAGAGCAAAGAAAAACTAAACAGAGTTAAGCTAGGTTAGGCTAAGCTAGGGTAGCTTAAGCTGAGTTAGAATAGAGTAGAGCAGAGTGAAGTGGGGTACAATAGAGTAAAGTAGAGTAGAGCAGAAAAGGGTAGAGTAGAGCAGAAAAGGGTAGAGTAGAGTAGAGTAGAATGGAGTATAATAGAATAGAGTAGTGTAATCTAGGGGAGGGTAACATAGAGTAAAGTAGAGTAAAGTTATGTAGAGTAGAGTTGCATAGAGTAGAGTAGAGTAAAGTACAGTATAGTAGAGTTGAGTAGAGTAATGTAGAGTTTGGTTAGGCTAGGCTAAGCTAGAGTGGACTAGAGTAGAGTAGAGCAGAGTAGAATAGAGTAGAGCTAGGTTATCTTAGGCTACACTGGGCTATACTAGGCTAAAGTAGAGAAGAGTAGAATATAACAGAGTAGAAGAGGGTAGAGTTGAGCACTGTTGAATAGTACAGAGCTAAGTTGGGCTTAGTAGAGCAGATCAAAGTAGAGAGTAGCAAAGCAGAGCATAGCAAAGTAGAATAGAGTAGAGTATAATAAAGTAGAGCTAGGCTACACTAGGCTAGGCTAGGCTAGAGTTTAGTATAGTAGTGTAAAGTACGGTAGTGTAAAGCTAGGTTAAGCTATGCTAGGCTAAATTACGTTAGGCTACACTAGAGTAGAGTAGAGTAGAGTTGAGTAGAGCTAGGTTAAGCAAAGCTAGGCTAGAGTATAGTAGAGAAGAGTAGAGTAGAGTAGAGAAGAGCAGAGAAGAATAAAGTTGAGTATAGTGGATTGGAGTTAGGTTAGGCTAGGCAAGATTAGGCTAAACTAGGCTAAGCTAGTAGAATAGAGTAGAGTAGAGTAAAGTAGAGTAGGGTAGAGTAGAGTAGAGCTGATCTAAGTTAGGCTAGGCTAAGTTAAGCTGAGTTGGAGTAGAGTAGATTAGAGTATAGTAAGGGAGAGTAGAGCTAGGTTAGTCTAGTGTTGGCTAGGCTAGGGTAGGCTATGTTAGGTTATGCTAGGCTAGATTATAACAAATTAGAGTATACTTGAGTTGAGTGGAGTAGAGTAGAACTAGGTTAGGCTAGGCTAGGCTAGGGTAAACAAAGCCAGAGTAGAGAAGAGTAGAAAAGAGCAGTATAGAGTAGAGTAGACAAGAGTGGAATAGAGTATAGTACAGTAGAGCAAAATAGTGTAGAGCAAAGTAGAGCTTGGTTAGACAAGGCTAGCCTAGGCTAGAGTAGAGTAGAGTAGAGTAGGGCATGGTTAGGCTTGGCTAAGCTAAGATAGGCAATGTTAGAGTGGTTACATTAGGCAAGGCTAGAGTAGAGTGGCATAAAGTCAAACAAAGTAGAGTACATCATAGCAAAGAAGATTAGAGGACAGCAAAAAAGAGCAGAGTAGTTTATAACATAGTAGAACAAAGCAGAGTAGATCTAGGATAGGGTAAGGTAGGCTAAGTTAGGAGAGGTTAGGATATGTTAGTGTAGAGTAGAGTAGAGTAGAATATAGTAGAATAGAGTAATGTAGAGTAGAGTATAGTATAGTAGAGTGGAGTAGACCAGTGTTGACTAGAGCAAGACAGAGCTTGGTTAAGCTAGACTAGGTTAGGCCAGGCAAGGATAGAATAGACTGGAGTAGAGTAGAGTAGACTAGAGTAGAGCTAGGTTAGGCTAGGCAAGGCTAAGTTAGGTTAGGCTATAGTAGAGTAGAGTAAAGTCGAGTGAGGTTATGCTAGGCTAGATTAGATTAGAGTAGAGTAGAGTACAATAGAGTAAAAATGAGTAGAGCACAACAGAGTAAAGTAGAGAAAAGAAAAGTAAAGTAGAGTATAGTAACATAGTGTAGAGTTAGGCTAAGTTAGGTTAGGTTAAACTAAGCTAGGTTAGAGTAGACATGGGTTGAGTAGAATAGAATAGAGTAGAGTAGAATAGAGGAGAGGAGAGCAGAGTAGAGTAGAGTAGAGCATAGTGAAGTAGAGTGGAGCAGAGTAGAGAAAAGTAGAGTATAACATAGAAGAGAAGAGTAGAGTAAAGTAGAGTAAAGTAAAGCAGAGCTAGGTTAGGCTAGGATAGGAAGGTTAGAGTAGGCTAGAGTAGAGTAGAGTAGAGTAGAGTAGAATAGAATAGAGTAGAGTAGAGTAGAGTAGAGATACATTTGGTTATGCTAGGCTTGGTTATAGTAGAGGAGAGCAGAGCAGAGTAGAGAAGAGCAGAGTAGGGCAAACTAGAGTAGAATTGAGTAGAGCAAAGTAGAGTAGAGTAGAGCTAGGTTAGGTTAGGCTACCCTATGCTAGAGTAGAGTAGAGTAGTGTAGAGTTAGGTTAGGCTAGGCTAGACTATGCTAATTATTTTTAAGATAGAGTAGAGTAGAGTAGAGCAAAGTAGAGCAAAGCAGAACAGACCAAACTAGAGTAGTGCATAGTAGGGTAGAGTAGAGTGTTTTAGAGGAGAGGAGAGTAGAGAAGAGAAAAATGAGTAAAGTAGAGTATGGCAGAGCAAAGTAGAGTCGAGCTATGTTAGGTTAGGCTAGGCAAGGCTAGAGTAGGGTAGAGTAGACTAGAGTAGAGTAGAGTAGAGTAGAGTAAGATTAGGCTATGCTAGTATAGGATAAGTTAGAGTACAATAGGGTAGAGTAGAGTAGAGTAGAGTAGAGAAGAGCAGAGCAAAGTAGAGCAGAACATAGTAAAGTAGAGTAGTGAATAGTATGGCAAAGCAAAGTAGAATAAAAGTAGAGTAGAGAATAGCAGAGAGTAGTGTAGAGCCAAGTAGAGTAGAGCAACATCGAGGAGAGCAAAGTAGAGACTAAAATAGTAGAGCATGGTATTGTAAAGAATAGTAGAGGTGAGTAGAGTAGAGCTTGTTTAGGCTAGGCTTGGCTAGAGTAAAGTAAATTAGTGTAGAGCAGAATAGAGTAAAGTAGAGTAGAGCTAGGATTCACTAGGCTAAGATTGGCTAGGTTATAATAGAGTAGAGTAGAGTAAACTAGTGTAGAGTATAGTATAGTTGGACAGAGTAGAGTTGAGTTGAGGTTATAGGAGTAGAGTAGAGTAGAGCTTGGTTTGCTTGGGCTATGTTAGGCTAAGCTTGGCTAGAGTAGAGGAGAGTATAGTAGAGTAGAATAGACTAAAGTAGAGCTGAGTTAGGTTAGGCTAGGCTAGGCAAGGCTAGAGTTGAGTTGAGTAGAGTAGAGAAAAGTAAAATAAAGTAGAACAGAGATGAGCAAAGTAGTGCAGAGTAGATTAGAGTATAGTAGAATAGAGCTATGTTAGATTAGGCTAGGTTAGGCTAGGATAGGCTAGGCAAGGTTAGAGTAGAGTAGAGTACAATAGAGTAGAGAAGAGTAGATTAGAGTAGAGTTTAATAGAGTAAAGCTAGGGATGCTAAGCTAAGCTAGGGTAAGCAAGGCTAGGCTTTGCTAGAGTAGTAAAATAAAGCTAAGTTAACTAGGCTAAGCTAGGATATGCTATAGTACAGAGTAGGATAGAGCAGAGAGTAGAGAAGAGCAGAGCATAGTAGAGCTGATCAAAGCATAAGAGAGTAAAGTAGAGCAGAGACAAGCTAGCTTAGGCAAGGCTAGGCTAGGATGGACTGAGCAAGGCTATGCTAAAGTAAAGTAGATTAGAGTAGAGTAGAGTAGGCTAAACTAGGCTAGGTTAAAGTAGGGTAGGATAGGCTAAGCTAGGCTAAGCAAGGCTATAGTATAGTAGAATTTAATAGAGTAGAGTAGAGTTCAGTAGAGTAGAGTAGGGTAGAGCATGGTTAAACAAGTTTAGGCAAGGCTAGGCTAGTGTAAAGTAGATATAGTAGTGTAGAGTAGAATATAGTAAAGTTGAGTATAGTTGGCCAAAATAGAGTAGAGTAGAGAAGACAGAGGAGAGCAGTGTAGAGTAGAGAAAAGCAAAGTAGAAGAGCATAGTAGAGTAGAATAAAAAGAGAGGAGTAGAGTAGAGTAGTGCAGAACAATGTAGGGTAGAGAAGAGTAGAGTGGAACAATTTTAAGGTTAGGTGAGTCTAGGCTAGGCTAGGCTAGACTAGGCTTGGTTAGAGTAGAGTAGAGTACAGTAGAGTAGAGAAGAGTTGAGTAGAGTAGAGTAAGGCTAGGTAAGGTTAGGCTAGGGTAAGTTGGGCTTGGCTAGGCTAGGGTAGAGTAGAGTAGAGCTTCATTAGGCTAAGCTTGTCTAGCCTAAGCTAAAGTAAAGTAGAATATAGTAGAGTAGAGTAAAGCAAAGTAGAGCAAATCAGAGCAGAGTAGAGCATAGTAGAACATAGCAGATTAGAGTTGAGCAAGATTCCATTAAGCTAGGCTAGGCTAGACTAGGTTAAAGTAGAGTATAATAGAGTAGAGCAAGGTAGAGTAGAGCATAATATAGTAGAGTATAGTATGGTAGAGTAGAGTATAATAGAGTAGAGCCAGATTAGGCTAGGCTAGGACAGGCTCAGCTAAGCTTTGCTAGGTTAGGTTAGGCTAGACTAGGGTAGAGTAGAGGAGAGGAGATTAGAAAAGAGTTGAGTAGAGTCGAGAAGAGTATAGTAGAGTAGAGTAGAGCAGGGTAGAAAAGACCAAAGCAAGCAGAGTGGAGCAGAGCAAAGTATAGTTGAGAAGAGTAGAGTAGCGCAAGGCTAGGTTATGCTATGCTAGGTGAGGTAGAGTTTAGTAGAGTTGAGTAAAGTAGAGTAGAGCTAGGTTAAGCTAGGTAAGGCTAGGCTATGTTAGAGTAGAGTCGAGTTAGGTTAGGTTAGGCTAGGCTTGGGTACAGTAGAGCAAAGTAGAGAAGAGCTAAGCTAGGCTAGGTTAGGCTTGGCTAAGCTAGGTAGCAAGGCTAGACTTGGTTAGAGTAGTAGAGTAAGGTAAAGTAAAGTAGAGTAAAGTAGAGCTAGTCTAGGTTAGGCTAAGATAGTTTATGGTAGAGTATAATAGAGTAGAGTTGAGAAGAGCAGAGTAGAGTAAAGTAGTGTGTAGAAGAGTAGGATAGAGTAGAGCAGAACATAACTAAGATATGATAAATAGTCTAGGCTAAAGTAGAGTAGAGTAGGGCAAGGTTAGGTTAGGCGAGGTTAGGTTAGAGTATAGTAGTGTAGAGTAGAGTAGAGTAGAGTATAATAGAGCTAGATTAGGCAAGGCTAGCCAAGACTAGAGTGGAGTATAGTAGAGTAGAGTAGAGTAGAATAT
Source organism: Vanilla planifolia (assembly GCA_023846275.1). Taxonomy (NCBI): domain Eukaryota; kingdom Viridiplantae; phylum Streptophyta; class Magnoliopsida; order Asparagales; family Orchidaceae; genus Vanilla; species Vanilla planifolia. The sequence continues at coordinate 1,984,447 of JAIUJO010000016.1, read as the reverse complement.
AATAGAGTTCAGCAGCATAGAGTAGGGTAGAATGGAGCAGAGTAGAGTAGAGTAAATGAGAAGATAGTAGAGGAGAGGAGAGGGGAGTAAAGGAGATGAGAGGTGAGGAGAGTAGAGGAGAGCAGAGTAGAGCATAGCATAGTAGAGCAGAGTAGATTATAGTAGAGTAGAGCAGAGTACAGCTAAGTAGAGCAAAGCAGACCAGAGCAGAGATTGGTTAGGCTAGGCTATGCTAGACTAAGCTAGGCTATGCTAGACTAAGCTAGGCTAGAGAGTAGAGTAGAATAGAGTAGAGTAAAGCAGAGCTAGTTTTTCTTAAGCTTGACTTGGCTAAGTTAGAGTAGAGTAGAGTAAAGTAGAGTAGAGTAGAATAGAGTAGAGTATAGTGGGATAGAGTACAATGGAGTAGTGCAGAGAAGAGTGGTGCAGAGCAGAGCAGAGTAGAGGAGAATAGAGTAGAGTAGAGTAAAGTTGGGTAGAGTAGAGCTGAGAAGAGCAGAGCTAGGATAGGCATGGTGAGGGTAGAGTAGAGTAGAGGGAAGTAGAGTTAGGTTAGGCTAGGCTAAGCAAGGTTGGGTTAGAGTAGAGAAGAATAGAGTTGAGTGAAGTGGGGTAGAGTAGAGCAGTGTAGAGTAGAGTAGACTATAATATAATGGAGTTTAGTAGAGTAGAGTAGAGTAGAGTAGAGTACAATTGAGTTAAGTTAGGATAAGCTAATTTAGGATAGGGTAGGCTAGGCTATGTATGGCTAGAGTAAAGTAGAGTAGAGTAAAGTAGCATAAAGAAGAGTAGAATAGAGCAGAGCTCAATTAGGCTAAGCTTGGTTAGAGTGGAGTAGAGTAGAGCAGAGTAGAGTCGAGTAGAGCAAAGATAGGTTAGGCTAAGATAGGCTAGGGTAGACAAGGCTAGGCTAAACTCTAGTAGAGTAGAGCTTGGTTATGTTAAGCAAGGCTAGAGTTGGGTATAGTATAGTAGAGTAGAGTAGAGTCGAGTTAGGTATGCTAGACTAGGCTAGGCTAAACTGTGCTAGAGTAGAGTAGAGTAAAGTAGAGGAGAGTAGAGTAGAGTAGAGCAGAGTAGAGTATAGCAGAATAGAGTAAAATTGAGTAGAGTATAGTAAAGAAAAGAAGAGTAGAGTAGAGTAGAAGAGAAGACCAGAGCATTGTAGAGTAGAGTAGAGTAGAACACAGTAGTGTATCACAGAGCAACATAGAATAGAGTAGAGCAGAGTAGAGCTAGGTTATTCTATGCTAGGCTAGGCTAGGCTAGGCTAAGCTAGAGTAGAACAGAGTAGAGTAGAGTAGAATAGAGCTCGGTTTGCTAGGCTAGGCTAGAATAGAGTAGAGTATAGTAAATAGAGAAGAGTAGAGCTAGATTTGGCAAGGCCAGGCCTTCATAGGCTATAGTCGAGCAAAGTAGAATTGTGTAGAGTAGAGTGGAGTAGAGTAGAGTAATGTAGAGTAGAGTAGAGTGGAGTAAAATGGAGTAGAGTAGAGTAGAGTAAAGTAGAGTAGAGTAGAGAAGAGGTGAGGATGGAAGAGGAGAGGAGAGGAGACAAGAGGAAAGGTGAGGAGGGGAGTGTAGAGCACAACAGAGCCGAGCAGAGCATAAAGGAATAGAGTAGAGCAGAGTAGAGAAGAGCAAAGCAGAGTAAAGCAAAGTAGGGCAGAGTACATCAGAGCATAGTAGAGAAGAGCTAGGTTAAGCTATGCTAGCTAGAGTAATGTAGAGTAAAATGAAGTAGAGCGGAGATAGAAAGGTAAAATAGAGGAGAGCATAGCATAGTAGAGTAGAGCAGCGCTAGGTTAAGCTATGTTAGGTGAGGCTAGGCTAGAGTAGAGTAGAATAGAGTATTATAAAGTAGAATAGAGCTAGGTGGGATAGGTTAGGCTAGGCTAAGTTAGAGTAGAGTAGAGTAGAGTGGAGGATATTAAAGTAATGTAAAGTAGAGCTAAGTTAGGCTAGGCTAGGAATGGCTATGTTAGGCTAGGCTAGGCTAGAGCAGAGTAGAGTAACATAGAATAAAGTAAAAAAGAGTAGAGCTAGGTTAGGCTAGGCTTGGATAGAGTAGACCAAAGGAGAGTAGAGTAGAGTAAAGTAGAGTAGAGAAAAAATAGAGTAGTATAGAGCAAGGTAGAGTAGTGTGAACAGAGTAGAGTAGAGTAGAGATAGGTAGAGTAGAACAGACTAGAGTGTTGAAAATCCTAGTAATTTGAGTAAAGCAGAGTAGATCAGAGTAGAGTAGAGCTAAGCTAAGCTTGGCTAGGCTGGAGTATAGATGAGTAGAGTGGAGTTAAAGTAGAGTTGAGTAGAGGAAAGCATAATAGAGTAGAGCAAAATAGAGCAGTGTAAAGTAGAGTAGAGTTGATCTAAGTAGAGCAAAGCAACACAAAGTAGACAAGAGCAAAGTAGAGTAGAGCAGAGTAGAGTATAGTTGGGTTAGGCAAGGATACGCTTGGTTAGGCTTTACTATGCTAAAGTAGATTAGAGTAGAGTAGAGCAGAGTATAGTAGAGTAGAGTAGAGTAGAGCAGAGCTAGGTTTGGCTTGCTTAGGCTTGGTTAGAGTAGAGTAAAGTAGAGTAAAGTTAAGATAGGCTAGGTTAAGCTATAGTAGAGTAGAGTGGAGCAAATCTGAGTAGAGCAAAATAAAGTAGAGTAATTTAGAGTAGAACAGAGTAGAGCAAGAAAAAGTAGAGTAGAGCAGAGCTAAGTGAGGCTAGGCTAGGCTAGAGTAGAGTAGAAAAGAGCTAAGTTAGGCTAGGCTAACTTAGGCTACATTAGGCAAGGTAGGCTAGGCTATGCTATGCAAGCCTAGAGGTTAGTAGAGCTAGGTTAGGTTAGGCTAGGCTAGCATAGAGTACGATAGAGCAGGGTAGAGAAGAGCATAGTGGAGCTTAGCAGAGTGTAGCAATACAGAGTAGACCAAAGCAGTGTAGAGCAGAGTTAGGATAAGCTAAGCTAGGCTAGGCTAGGTAAGGCTAGGATAAGTTAAGCAAAGCTTGGCTAGTGTAGAGTAGAGTATAATAGAGCTAGGTTAGGCGAGGCTAGGATAGGCTAGGTTAGAATAGAGTAGAGTAGAGTAGAGTAGAGCTAGGTTAGGCTAGGCTACACAAGGGGAGGCTAAGCAGGGCTATGCTCGAGTAGTGTAGAGTAATGTAGAGTTGTGCTTTGTTAGGCAATGCTAGGCTATGCCCGACTAAGCTTGACTAGAGTAGAGTAAAGTAAAGCAAAGCAGAGTAGAACAGAGTAGAGAACAATAGAGCAGAGCAGAGTAGAATAGAGAAGGGCAAAGAAAAGTAGAGTAGAGCAGAGCATGGTAGGGCAAGGTTAGGCTAAGCTAGGCTAGGTTAGTTTGGGCTAGAGTAGAGTAGAGTAGAATAGAGTAGAGTGGAGTAGAGAAGAGTAGAGTATAGTAGAGTAGAGTAGAGTAGATCTACGTTAAGCTAGGCTATGCTAGGCTAGGCTCAAGTAGAGTAGAGCAAAGTTGAGTTAAGTAGATTAAGGTTAGGTTAGGCTAGCTAAGCTAGCTTGGCTAAAGTAGAGTAAAGTGGAACAGAGCAGAAGTAGAGCAAAGAAAAAATATAGTAGAGTAAGGCTAGAATAAGCTAAGCTAGAGTAGACCAGAGTACAGTCGAGTAAAGTAGAGTAGTGTAGAACAAAGCATTATAAAGCAAAGTAAGGCAGAGTAGAGAAAAACAAAGCATAAAAGAGAAGAGTAGAGTAGAGTAGAGTGGAGTAAACCTAGGACAAGTCAGGCTAGACTAGGCTCTAGTAGAGTATAGTAGAGTAGAGTAGAGTAGAGTAGAGCAAAAAAGAGTAGACTTGAGAAGAGTATAGTGGAGCAAAGTAGAGTGAAACTAAGTAGAGTAGAGCAAGTAGAGCAAAGCAGAGTAGAGCTAGGCTTTGATAGGTTAGGTTAGAGTAGAGTAGAGTAGACTAGAGCTTAGATATGCTAGGCTAGACTTGGCTAGGATAAACAAGGCTAGAGTAGGGAAGAGTAGAGTAGAGCAGAGCAAAGTAGACCAGAGCAGAGCATAGCAGAGCATAGTAGAGTAGAGCAGAATAGAGTAGAGTAGAGTAGATTAGAGTAGATTAGAGTAGAACAGAGCAAAGTAGAGCAAAGCAGAGCATAGTTGAGTTGAGTAGGCAAAGCAAAGAAGAGCAGAGTATGGTAGAATATAGTAAAGTAAAGAAGAGCAAAGTAAAAAATAGCTAGGTTAGGTGAGGCTAAGCAAGGCTAGGATAAAGTAGAGTATAGCAGAGCTAAGTTGGGCTAAGCTAATCTTGGCTGGGTTAGAGTAGAGTAGAGCAGAGTGGAGTAGAGTAGAGTATGGTAAAGAGGTGTAGAGGAGATAGATTAGAGTAGAGCAAGGTTAGGTTAGGCTAGGCTAGGTTAAGCTAGGCTAGGCTAGATTAGAGTGGAGTAGAGTAGATGTAAAGTAGTTTTGAGCTAGCTTGGCATAGGTAAGGCTAGAGTATAATAGAGTAGAGTAAAGTAGAGTAGAGTAGAGAAGTACAAATTAGAGAAGTAGAGTAGAGTTGAGCAAAGTAGAGCAAAATAGAGCACAGGAGAGTAGAGTAGAGTATAGTTATGTTAGGCTAGGCCAGACAAGGTTAGGGTAGGGTACAGTAGAGTAGAGAAGAGTAGAGCTTGAATAGACTAGGCTTAGCTAAGTTAGGCAAGGTTAGAGTGGAGTAGAGTAGAGGAGAGTAGAGTAGTGTAGAGTAGAGGAGAGTGGAGTTTGACAAGGCTGGGCTAGGCTAGGGTAGGCTAGGCTAAGCTAGGCTAGAGTAGCATAGAGCAGAGTAGAGTATAATATAGTAGAGAAGACGAGAGAAGAGCAGAGTAGAGTAGAGCAGAGCAGAGCAATAAAAAATAAATAGAGTAGAGTAGAGAAGAGCAAGATAGAGCAAAGCATAGTTGAGCTTAGTTAAGGTAAGCTATAATAGGCTAGGCTAGGTTAGAGTAGAGTATAGTACATTATAATAGTGTAGAGTAGAGTTTGGTTAGGATAGTCTAGGTTAGGCTAGGCTAGGCTAAGTTAAGCTAGAGTAGAGTAAAGTATAATAGAGCTAGATTAGGTTAGGCTAGGCAAGGCTTGGCTAGTCTAGGCTAGGTTAAAGTTTAATTGAGTTTAGTATAGTAGAGTAGAGTTGAGCATACTAAGAAAAGTAGAGAAGAGCAAAGTAGAGGAGAGTAGAATAGAGCTAGGTTAGGTTAGGCAAGGCTATAGTAGAGTAGAGTAGAGTAGAGCAAGGTTAGGCTAGACTAAGCTAAGTTAGGTTAGAGTAGAGTAGAGTAGAGTAGAGTAGCGTAGAGTAGAGTAGTATAGAGAATAACATAGTAGAGTAGACTAGAGTAGAGCAGAGTATAGCCAAATAGAGTAGAGAAAGTAAAGTAGAATAGAGTAGAGCAGAGCAAGGTTAGGCTAGGCTAAGTTATGCTAGGCTAGGGTTAGGCAAGGTTAGGCTAGAGTAGAGTAGAGTAGAGTAGAAAATAGAAGATTAAGGATAGGTTGGCTTGTTTAGAGTAGAGTACAGTTAGGTTTGGCTAAGCTAGGCTAGGGTAGGCTAGGCTGTACAAGGTTATAGTAGAGTAGAGTAGAGTAGAGGTAAGTTAGGCTAAGATAGGCTAGAGCACAGTAGAGCAGAGTAGAACAAAGTTGTAAGAGTAGAGTGGAGTAGTGTAGAGTAGAGCTGAGTTGAGCAGAGTTTGGTTAGGCTAAGCTAGGTGAGGCTATGCTAGGCTAAGCTAGGCTAGAGTAGAGTAGAGTAGAGTAGAGCTAGGTTATGCTAGCTAGGATAAGTAGGGTTAGAGTAGAGTAGAGAAGTGTAGAGTAGTGTAGAGCTCGGTTAGGCATGGCTAGGCTAGCTTAGGCTAGAGTAGAGTTGTGTAGAGAAGAGTAGAGTAGAGTAGAGTAGAGTGGGGGCTCGATTAGGCTAGGCTAGGTAAGGCTAGAGTGTAGTAGAGTAGAGTAGAGTAATGGAAAGAAGAGCAAAGTAGAGAAAAGTAGAGTGGAGTAGAGCAGAGAAGAGTAAGGTAGAGTTGAGTAGAGTAAAGTAGAGCAGAGCAGAGTGGAGTTGAGCAGAGCATAATAGAGCAAGTAGAGCTAGGTTATGCTAAGCTAGGCAAACTTAGAGTAAAGTAGAGTAAAGTACAACATCATATAGTGGATTAGAGTAGAGTATAGTAGAATATAGTAGAGTAGAGTAAAGGTAGGTTACACTTGGCTAGGCTTGGCTAGGTTAGGCTATGCTAGAGTAGAGTGAGTAGGGTGGAGTAGAGTCGAGCTAAGTTAGGTTAGGCATGCTAGGCAAGGCTAGGATCGATTTCGTTAGGGTAGGTTAGGCAGTTGTGGGCTTTGCCATTATTAAAGTAGGCTAGACAAGAGCAGAGCAAAGTAGAGCAAAGCTAAGCAGAGTAGATAGAGAATAACAGAGCAGAGTATAGTAAACTATAGTAGAGTAGAGTAGAACTAGCTTTGCCTATGCTAGGCTAGGGTAGGTTAGGTTAGGCTAGGCTAGGCTAGGCAAGGCTTAGGTAAGCAAGGTTAGGCTAGGCTTAGAGTAGAGTAGAGTAGAGAAGAGTAGAGTAAAGTAGAGTATAGCTAGGTTGGTCAAGACAGGAGTAGAGTATAGTGAAGTAGAGTAGAGTAGAGTAGAGTAGAGAATTATAGAGCAAAATAGAGATGAGCAGAGTTGAGTAGAGTAGAGTAGACCTAGGTTAGGCTAAGCTAGGTGAGGTTAGAGTGAATTAGAGTAGAGTAAAGTCAAGTATAATAGATTAGAGTGGTGTAGTGTAGAGTAGAATGGAGTAGAGCTAAGTTAGGCTAATTAGCCTAGAGTAGAGTGAAGTAAAGTAGAGTAGTGTGGAGCAGAGTAGAGTAGAGTATAGCAAAGTAGAGTAGAGTAGAGCAGAGCAGAGTAGACAAAAGCAGAGCAGAATATAGCTAAGTTAGGTTAGGCTAGGCTTGAGTAGAGTAGAGTAGTGTAGAACATAGATAGGTTAGGCTAAGGAAGGTTAGGCTTGGCTAAGCTAGGCCAGAGTAGTGTAGAGTAAAACATAGCAAGGTTAGGCTAGGATAGCTTAGGCTAGGCTAGGCTAAGCTAGTGTAGAGTTGAGTAGAGTATAGTGAAGCAAAGTTTGGCTATGCTAAGTTAGGCTCGATTAGAGTAGAGTAGAGTAGAGTAGAGTGGAGTTGAGTAGAGTTGAGTAGAGTAGAGCAGAGTAGAGCAAAGCAGTGCAGAGTAGACTAACCAGAGTTAGGTTAGGCTAAGTTAGGAAAGGTTAGGCAAGGATCGGCTAGGCTAGACAGGGCTAGGTTAGGCTAGAGTTTAGTAGAGTATAGCAGAGCTAGGTTTGAAAAGGCTAGGCTTGGCTAGGTTAGAATAGAGTAGAGTATAGTAGAGTAGAGTAGAGCTAGGTTTGGCTAGGGTTAGAGTAGAGTTGAGTAGAGTGGAGAAGAGTAGAAAAGAGTAAATTAAAGAATTAGAGTAAACTAGTGCAGAATAGAGAAGAGCAGAACAAAGTAGAGTAGAGCCAAGAAGAGTAAAGTAGAGCTAGGTTAGGCTAAGCCAGGCTAGATTAGAGTAGAGTAGAGCAGGGTAGAGTAGAGTAGAGTAGAGCTAGGTTAAGCTTGGCTAAGTTAGCTATGTTAGGCAAAATTAGGCTAGGCTCTAGTAGAGTAGAGTAGAGTTAAGTAGAGCTCAGTTTTATTAGGTTAGGCTAGACTAGGCTTGGCTAAATTAGAGTAAAGTGGAGCAAAGTAGAGTAGAGTAGAGCAAAGTATAGTAAAGAAAAGAAGAGTAGAGCAAAGTAGTCCAGAGTAGAGTAGGGTAGACAAAAGCTAGGTAAGGATAAGTTAAGTTAGGTTAGGCTAGAGGTGAGTAGACTTGAGTTGAGTAGAGTAGAGTAGAGTAGAGCTAGGTTTTAGGCTAGAGTAGAGTAAAGTAGAGAAGAGCAGAGTAGGGTAGAGCAAAGCAGACAAGAACAGAGTAAAGTAGAGTAGAACATTGCAAAGCAGAGTAGAGTAGCTTAGAGTGGAGTAGAGTAGAGTAGAGAAGTGCAAGGTAGAGTAGAGTAGAGATAGGTTAAGCTAGGCTAGGTTAGAGCAGAGCAAAGCTTGGTTAGGTTAAGCTAGACAAAGCTAGGCTAAATAGGTTAAAGTAGAGTAGAGTGGAGAATAGTAAAGTAGAGTTGAGTAGAGTAGAGCAGAGTAGAGCAAAGTAGAGTAGAGTAGAGCAGAGTAGAGTAGAGTAGAGTAGACAGAGTAAAGCAGAATAGACTAGAGCAAAGTAGAGCATAGCTGAGTAGAGCAAAGCAGAGTAGAGCAGAGTAGAGCAGAGTAGAGTAGAGTAGAGTAGAGTAGAGTAGAGCTAGGTTAGGCTAGGCTATGCTTGGTTGGGATAGAGTATAGTACTGTAGAGCAAAGTTAGGTTAGGCTAAGCTAGGCTATGTTAAAGTTGAGTAGAGTAGAGTAGAGTAGAGAAGAGTAGAGTATAGTGGAGTAGGGGAGAGTAGAGTAGAGTAGAGCTAGGTTATGTTAGGTTAGGCTAGGATATATTAGTCTAGGTTTGGTTAAGTTAGGCTAGAGTTGAGTTGAATAGAGTAGAGTTGTGTAGAGCTAGGTTAGGCTAAGCTAGGCTAGAGTGCAATATAGTATAGTATAGTAGAGTAGAGCAAAATAGAGTAGAGTAGAGAAGAGCAATGCAAAGAAGAGCAGAGTAGAGGAGAAGAGTAGATAGAGAATTATAGAGTAGAGTAAAATAAAGTAGAGCAATAGAGAGATAAGTAGAGGAGGGTAATGTAGAGTACAATAGAGCAAAGCTAGGTTATTCTATACTAGGCTTAGCTAGGCCAGGCTAGAGTATAGTGGAGTAAAGTAGAGTAGAGATTGGTTAGATTAGGTTAGGCAAGGCTAGGCAAGGCTAGGCTTTGCTAGAGTTGAGTAGAGTAGAGTAGAATAGAGTAAAATAGAGTAGAGTAGAGTAGAGTAGAGTAGAGTATAGAAAAGTAGAGTGGGGTAGAGTTGAGTAGAGTAGAGTAGAGTGTGATAGAGTAGAGGAGAGGAGAGGAGAGGTTAGGAGATGCAAGAAGAGGAGAGTAGAGTTGAGTAGAGCATGACAAAGTATAGTAGAGAGGAGCAGATAAGAGTAGAGTAGAGTAAAGTAGAGCAAAGCAAAGTAGAGAAGAGTAGAGTAGAGTAGAATAGAGTAGACCAAAGTAAAGTAGCCAGAGTGGAGCAAAAAAGAGCAGAGGAGGGTAGAGTAGAGCAGAGAAACAAAGAGCAAAGTAGAGTAGCATATAGTAGAGCAAAGTAGAGTAAGGAAAAGCAAGGTTAGGCTAGGTTAAGCTAGGCCAGAGTAGAGTAGAGTAAAATAAAGTAGAGTAGAGTAGAGCTAGGTTAGGCTAGGCTAGGCTATAATATAGTGGAGTAGAGTAGAGTAGAGTAGAGTAGGGTAGAGTAAAGTAGAGTAGAATAGAATAGAGCAAAGCAAAACAGAGCAGAGCAGAGCATAGTAGTGTAGAGTAGAGTAGAGTAGAGCAAAGTAGAGCTAAGTTAAGCTAGGCTAGGCTAGCCTAAGGTAATGCAAAATAGAGTATATTAGAACAAAGTAGAGTAGAGCTAGGTTTTTTTAGGCTAGGCTAAACTAAGTTAGAGTAGAGTAGAGTAGTATAGAGTAGAGTAAAAGAGAGTAGAGTAGAAGTAGAGTAGAGTATAACAAAGTAGAGTAGAGTAGAGTAGAGTAGAATAGAGTAGAGTAGAGCAAAGTAGAGTAGAGTAGAGTAGAGTAGAGTAGAGTAAAGTAGAGTAGAGTAAAGCTTGGATAAGTTGGAGTAAGCTAGGCTAGGGTAGAGTAGAGTAAAGTAGTGCAGAGTAAAGTAGAGTAGTGTAGAGCTAAGTTAGGCTAGGCTAGGTAAGAGTAGAGTAGAGTGGAGGAAAGCATAGTAGAGTAGAGTAGAGCAGAATAGAGTAGAGTTAGGTAGAGTAGTACAGAGTTGAGCTAAAATGAGAAATGTGTAGCAGAGCTAGGTTAGGCTAAGCTAAGCTATAGTAGAGTAGATTAGAATATAATAGAGTAGAGTATAATAGAGCTAGGTTAGGTTAGGGTAGAGTTAGGTCAGGTGAGCCTAGGCTTGGTTAAAGTACAATAGACTAGGAGTGTAGTGAGAGTAGAGCTGAGCTGAGCAAAGTAAAGAAGATTTGAGTAGAGCAGAGTAGAGTAGAGTAATGTAGAGCAGACCTAAGTAGAGTTAGGTTAAGCTTAGCTAAGCTCCATTAGAGAAGGGCTAGCCTAGGCTAGGCTAACCAAAGCTAAAATAGAGTAGAGTAAAGTAGAGTAGAGCAAGGTTAGGTGAGGCTAGGCTAAGCTAGGTTAGAGAAGAGTACAGTAGAGCTAGGATAGGCTAAGCTAGGTTAGCATAAGTAAGGATAGGCTAGAGTAGAGTAGACTAGACTAGAGCTTTGTTAGGCTAAGCTAGGCTAGAGTAGAGTATAGTAGTGTTATACCCGATAAAATATTATACATTTAATCTTCAATAATTCAATTGTGGCTTGGATGATTTCAGATCGACAGTAGGATGAGCCAGGAGCTCAATTGGAGGCTATTGGAATTTCTAAAATTTTCTGGGGATTTTTCGGAGCACCGAGGAAATTTTTAAGTAATTTTCCCTATTTAATTGGATTTATTGGATTTTTGGAAATTCGAAAATCTATTTAAATCGGTCCATTAGATTTTTAAACCAGAATTTGGTTTTTACCGCGCGTGAACCGGACCGGAGCGGTTCAGCGAAGGCGGGGGGCGGTTCGCCGAGTGCGTTTGCGCGTGCTATTGGATAAGCCATGGATAAGCGGATCGGACGGACGAGATCAGCGGTGGAGATTAACCGGCTGATCGGGTTTAAGCGGCGTTATTAGAAGGTCAACCGGCGCTTAATGGGTTCTTAACGGGTTATTACCAGTTTAAGCTGGGGTATTTAACCTGATTTGTTCGGCTGTTAGGGTTTCGAGTGGTGGCCGGAGACGAGGTGTTCGCGGCGAACGGCGATACTTTCCGGCAGCCTTTCAAGGGGCTTTTTGTACCTGGAGGTTCACAGGACCGAGGAGAATCGATTGGTACCGGTTTCGTTCGGCGAGGAGCAGCGGTTGGTCGCATGCGAGCTTCACCGTCGTCGGAGAAGAAAGGTAGGAAATTCAGATTTTAAATTAGTTATTTAGAAAATTAAAAATATGGGTTATTTTGCAAATAGCTACCGGAGCATGCGAATTGTGGTTTTTGGAATTGATTAATGCAAATTATTGATTTTAGCATTTTAGGGTTTTTCTTCGAAAAATTATAACCGCCGAATTTGGAAATTTTACCAAGCATGTGTTGATTCGATTATGTGCTTTAATCATGTTAAGATAGTATCAAATGCTGAAAATTGTTTAATTTCATAGATTGTTGAAATGGGGATCGGATGAAACTTCGGCGGAAATTTTAATTGAACCTTAGAAATTAGTGGCAATTATTGAAACATTAGGATAGTACAAACATCGAATTTTGTTTCTCCTTGATCTCGGTCGCTGGAAATCGACGGGGGAAACGGAATTTTCCGGAGGAATCGTCGGCTAGGGTTTCGCGGGCGCCGGGCGGAGGAAGGAGATGGATTAGATTAATTTCGGTTTAGTTAATTAAGTAATTGTAATTATTCAATATTTATTAATAATTTAAGTGTTAAACGTCGGCGGGAAATAAGATTAATTATTTGGTCGGTGGGTTCTCGGTTCAGCGCGAAGGCCGAACCGGCAGCAAAAAACCGGTTCAGCGGGATTAGGCGCGGACGAACGGCGCGAAAGCCTAACCGGCAGCGAAAACCGGTTCAGCTGGATTAGGCACGGACGAACGGCGCGAAAGCCGAACCGGCAGCGAAAACCGGTTCAGCGGGATTCGGCGCGGACAAACGGCGCGAAAGCCGAACAGGCAGCGAAAACCGGTTCAGCGGAATTTGGCGCGGACGAACGGCGCGGAGGAAAATTAATTCGGAAATTAATCCGAATTTTCAGAAAATGGATATATGTGAATTTAAATTTTAATTCGGTAATTTATTCTGAATTTCGGAAAATGGAGAAAGGGTAGAATTTGATTTTTTTGGAATTTGGAAAAAAATGCAGTAATTAGAATTTCGAGATTTTAAATTCTGAAAAAAATTCAGAAAAAGAGAAATTGGGATTTGAGCGATCTCGAAAATTCTGGAGATCCGTATGTAGAGAAAAATTTCCTGAAGTAGGGAAAAATGTTATCAGTGATGACAGTACAGTTGAAACAGTCAGACAGAGGTATGGTACATGGATGCTACCAAAACAGTCAGTAACTGGTACAGTTGTGTTGCTTTGACGGCAATGGCATGGATTGAGTCAGTTTACTCAATGTTGGCATATTTCATGGATTGGCATAATGGACCGGACTACTATAGGCCCTATATGATGTTTTAGGGTGGTTGTGGTAGGTAACTGTGCGGTACAGACTTAGCTTCCACAGTATACATGTGGACTGGTATGCGCCTTGTTGTATCTGGACACATATTGCCGAATCTTGGAGTTATAACTTGGCAATGACTGTAGGGGCGTGGCTTCTATGGAAATTGTTGGGAGAGGACTTCTTGGGACGGTGGCTGAGTCGATCTCTTCTGGTCCATGAGTGTAGGCCTGCGCGCCTGAGAGTGGCAGTGGCAGGGGGTGACTCGCCGTGGCTAGCCAAGTGTGTAGGCCTGCGTGCCTGAGGGTGGCAGGGGTGTCTCACGTTGGCTAGAGATCTATGTGACTGGTTCTGTCTATAGTCTCCAGAAGATTGATTGACGAGAGACGCTGCGGTGTCGGGTGCTAGGCTTTATGATACGTGCGTAGAGATGGGCGTGTCCCGCTGGCATGCTTTGCCTAGGCACCATGCGTGCGCAGAGATGGGCGTGTCCCGCTGGCATGCTACCTGGAACCCCAGAGGAGAGCTACTCTGGTGTGACTGTGGTTGGTCGGAGTCTAGGACTGAGAGTGCCTTTCCACCATACATTGTTATGCTGTATTCCTATACTCTTGCTATTATCCTTCTCTTGCATGTGAGTTTTTACTAGCTGTCTTTCCTACTGGGCGTAGCTCATTCCTTTATTATCTATATTTTTCCAGCGGCTCGGCAGACTTGATGCCACCCAGATTAGGTGGGATCGTGGTCAGCAGGCTAGTGGAGGATATCTGATCTGTGATTTCTAGACATTTTGGTTAGTGTGATTGATGCTATTGGATGTATTCAGTGAGACTATTATTCTTATGTCAGGTATTGTGTGATGATGAATCTGACTTATGTATCTGGTTGGATGATGTTGCACTTGTTGGACTTGGATCTTATTCTTGTGATGTAGTTTCCATTCACTGTCTTACTTATTGTTTTGGTGCTATAGTGTGTGGAGTGCTATATTTATATATTTATTCTGTGGATGTTATATATTTGGTTTTGATGGTGAGGTCATTACATGACTATGGAACTTACCGTGGGGGTTCAGACTTCTATTAGATCGGTTCTCCTATCAGTATGGGATAGGAGTATTGGGTCTAGTAGGAGTAACATTGCGCGAGTCCATCTGTTAATTCAGGAGTCATGAATCCTGTGTTGACGGTGTACCCGGGAGATTGGATCCACATTGTTAAGGAAAGGAGGTGTGTAATGATGTGTTATATCCTATGTTTTTCGTAGGCTACTCAGGTTGGTATGGGACGATTTGAGCTGTCTATATGTAAAAAAAAAAAAATGTATGCCAAAAATCAGCCTAGGAAAAATGGGGTGTAACAAGAGTGGTATGAGAGCCCTAGGTTAGGATAGTAGGACTAGACATGTATAGAAGTTCAGCCCTAGGTTAGGATAGTGGGGCTAGATATGTATAGAAGTTCAACCCAAGGTGGGGAGAACTGTTGGTCATTTTATTATACTATAGTAGTCCGTATGCCAAATGCCAAATGACGACTCTAATGCCAGATTAGTTGCTTTTGACAGTATGGCTGGTACCAGGAGACTTCCCTTTCGTGGAGCAGCTAGAGGCAGACCTGTATCTGCTACTCCTACCCCGGAGACGATCCCAGCATTGCCAGTTGAGCCAGCCGTGGATCGTTGGATCGATGCCTTTATGCGGTTGCGTCCGCGGAGCTTCAGTGGGTCGACTGACCCAGCGGTGGTAGATGACTGGATGGCTCATATGCTTGAGCTGTTTGATGCCTTGGGATGTCCGTTCGATAGGAGGGTAGTACTTGCTGCTCTAGTATTGGAGGGAGAGGCTGCTACCTGGTGGAGAGGCCAGCGGCGCGCTGTGTTTGGGGAGGTCCAGAACAGCGAGATAGCTTGGGAGGACTTTGTTGAGGCATTCAGGGAGTGCTACATTCCGGCTTCTGCCATGTCTTAGTTCAGGAGGGCCCTTATACACCTCAGGCAGGGCCAGATGTCAGGAACAGTTGTCTGTTCAGAGACTGGTTCATAGACTCAGCTCGTTGACTATTCGGGCTGACTGGTTATCTGAGATGCGTGATCTTCAGCTTTGTGATGAAGAGCTGAAGGAGAAGTTTGAGTTGGCATCGCAGGGATTGGGAGGAGACTTTGCTCTCAGAAACGACATTTTGACTTTCAGAGGTCGCTGGTGTGTGCCATCACATCAGGAGTTCAAGGAGAGGATGCTTCGAGAGGCTCATTATGGAACTTTGGCTATACACCCTGGAGAAGTCAAGATGTATAGGAATTTGAGGAGTGTTTTCTGGTGGAGAGGTTTGAAGGCAGATGTTGCTGCTTTTGTTAGGAAGTGCCTTACGTGTCAGCAAGTTAAGGCCGAGCACTAGAGACCTGGAGGATTGTTGCAGAGTTTGCCGATTCCTGAGTGGAAATGGGATGACATCACTATGGACTTTGTGACTGGTCTTCCTCGTACCAGACAAGGTTTTGACGCCATTTGGGTCATCGTGGATCGATTGACCAAGTCAGCCCATTTCTTATCAATTAAGAAGACGGATTCAGCGGCACAGTTGGCAGAGGTATATATTCAGCAGATTGTCAGATTGCATGGGATTCCCCGATCTATTATTTCTGACAGAGACGCCAAGTTCACATCACAGTTTTGGAGGAGCTTACACACTGCCATGGGTACACAGTTGAAGTTCAGTACTGCTTATCATCCTCAGACTGATGGACAGTCTGAGCGGACTATTCGGACCTTGGAGGATTTGCTAAGCCTGAGCGTACAGACTTACTCAGCAGATTGGGCCAGACGGTTACCCTTGGTAGAATTTGTGTATAATAACAGTTTTCAGGCGTCGATTGGTATGGCACCTTACGAGGCACTGTATGGACGTCGGTGTAGATCTCCTCTTTGTTGGGAAGAGGGTGATTCCAGGAGAGTGTGGGGACCACAGATTGTGGAGGAGACCGCAACGGAAGTCAAGTTATTGCAGGACAGATTACGTACTGTGCAAGATCACCAGACGAAATATTATGATCCTAAGCACAGAGCTGTTGAGTTTTTTGTGGGAGATAGGGTATTCTTGAAGATCAGTCCTATGCGAGGTCTATTCAGGTTTGGCAAGTCTTCTAAGCTTCGACCTCGTTACATTGGACCCTATCCTATTCTGGAGAGGATTGGTGAAGTGGCTTACAGGTTGGCACTTCCTGAGCATCTAACTGGTATTCACAATGTGTTTCATGTTTCGAATCTCAAGAGATACGTGCCAGATCCTTCTCATTGTATCGGTGATGATCTTCCTGGTTTGCAAGTGGCACCAGATTCTTCTTATGTGGAACTGCCAGTTGCATCCTCGAGGAGAGCAGCAGGCAGCTGAGGAAAAGGTCGTTTCCTATGGTCAAGGTTCTGTGGAATAGACATGACGAAAGGGAGGCAACCTGGGAGCTGGAGAAGGATGTTGCGGAAAAGTGGCCGGAACTTCTTGCTGAATTTCGAGGGCAAAATTCCTGATAAGGTGGGGAGATTGTTATACCCGGTAAAATATTATATGTTTAATCTTCAATAATTCAATTGTGGCTTGGATGATTTCAGATCGACAGTAGGATGAGCCAGGAGCTCAATTGAAGGCTATTGGAATTTCTGAAATTTTCTGGGGATTTTTCGGAGCACCGAGGAACTTTTTAAGTAATTTTCCCTGTTTAATTGGATTTATTGGATTTTTGGAAATTCAAAAATCTATTTAAATCGGTCCATTAGATTTTTAAACTAGAATTTGGTTTTTACCGCGCTGTGAACTGGACCGGAGCGGTTCAGCGAAGGTGGGGGGTGGTTCACCGAGTGCGTTTGCGCGTGCGATTGGATAAGCCATGGATAAGCGGATCGGACGGATGAGATCAGCGGTGGAGATTAACCGGCTGATCGGGTTTAAGCGGCGTTATTAGAAGGTCAACCGGCGCTTAATGGGTTCTTAACGGGTTATTACCGGTTTAAGCTGGGTATTTAACCTGATTTGTTCGGCTGTTAGGGTTTCGAGCGGTGGCCGGAGACGAGGTGTTCGCGGCGAACGGCGATACTTTCTGGCAGCCTTTCAAGGAGCTTTTTGTACCTGGAGGTTCGCGGGACCGAGGAGAATTGATTGGTACCGGTTTCGTTCGGCGAGGAGCAGTGGTTGGTCGCATGCGAGCTTCACCGTCGCCGGAGAAGAAAGGTAGTAAATTCAGATTTTAAATTAGTTATTTAGCAAATTAAAAATATGGGTTATTTTGCAAATAGCTACCGGAGCATGCGAATTGTGGTTTTTGGAATTGATTAATGCAAATTATTGATTTTAGCATTTTAGGGTTTTTCTTCGAAAAATTATAACCGCCGAATTTGGAAATTTTACCAAGCATGTGTTGATTCAATTATGTGCTTTAATCATGTTAAGATAGTATCAAATGCTGAAAATTGTTTAATTTCATAGATTGTTGAAATGGGGATCGGATGAAACTTTGGCGGAAATTTTGATTGAACCTTAGAAATTAGTGGCAATTATTGAAACATTAGGATAGTACAAACATCGGATTTTGTTTCTCCTTGATCTCGGTCGCCGGAAATCGACGGGGGAAACGGAATTTTCCGGAGGAATCGTCGGCCAGAGTTTCGCGGGCGCCGGGCGGAGGAAGGAGATGGATTAGATTAATTTCGGTTTAGTTAATTAAGTAATTGTAATTATTCAATATTTATTAATAATTTAAGTGTTAAACGTCGGCTGGAAATTAGATTAATTATTCGGCCGGTGGGTTCTCGGTTCAGCGCGAAGGCCGAACCGGCAGCGAAAAACTGGTTCAGCGGGATTAGGCGCGGACGAACGGCGCGAAAGCCGAACCGGCAGCGAAAACCGGTTCAGCCGGATTAGGCGTGGACGAACGGCGCGAAAGCCGAACCGGCAGCGAAAACCGGTTCAGCGGGATTCGGCGCGGACGAACGGCGCGAAAGACGAACCGGCAGCGAAAACCGGTTCAGCGGAATTCGGCGCGGAGGAAAATTAATTCGGAAATTAATCCGAATTTTCGGAAAATGGATATATGTGAATTTAAATTTTAATTCGGTAATTTATTCAGAATTTCGGAAAATGGAGAAAGAGCAGAATTTGATTTTTTTTGGAATTTGGAAAAAAATGCAGTAATTAGAATTTCGGGATTTTAAATTCTGAAAAAAATTCAGAAAAAGAGAAATTAGGATTTGAGCGATCTCGAAAATTCTGGAGATCCGTATGTAGAGAAAAATTTCCTGAAGTAAGGAAAAATGTTATCAGTGATGACAGTACAGTTGAAACAGTCAGACAGAGGTATGGTACATGGATGCTACCAAAACAGTCAGTAACTGGTACAGTTGTGTTGCTTGGACGGCAATGGCATGGATTGAGTCAGTTTACTCAATGTTGGCATATTTCACGGATTGGCAAAATGGACCGGACTACTATAGGCCCTATATGATGTTTTAGGGTGGTTGTGGTAGGTAACTGTGCGGTACAGACTTAGCTTCCACAGTATACATGTGGACTGGTATGCGCCTTGTTGTATCTGGACACATGTTGCCGAATCTTGGAGTTATAGCTTGGCAATGATTGTAGGGGCGTGGCTTCTATGGAAATTGTTGGGAGAGGACTTCTTGGGACGGTGGCTGAGTCGATCTCTTCTAGTCCATGAGTGTAGGCCTGCGCGCCTGAGAGTGGCAGTGGCAGGGGTGACTCGCCGTGGCTAGCCAAGTGTGTAGGCCTACGTGCCTGAGGGTGGCAGGGGTGTCTCACGTTGGCTAGAGATCTATGTGACTGGTTCTGTCTATAGTCTCCAGAAGATTGATTAACGAGAGACGCTGCGGTGTCGGGTGCTAGGCTTTATGATACGTGCGTAGAGATGGGCGTGTCCCGCTGGCATGCTTTGCCTAGGCACCATGCGTGCGCAGAGATGGGCGTGTCCCGCTGGCATGCTACCTGGAACCCCAGAGGAGAGCTACTCTGGTGTGACTGTGGTTGGTCGGAGTCTGGGACTGAGAGTGCCTTTCCACCACACATTGTTATGCTGTATTCCTATACTCTTGCTATTATCCATCTCTTGCATGTGAGTTTTTACTAGCTATCTTTCCTACTGTGCATAGCTCATTCCTTTATTATTTATATTTTTCCAGCGGCTCGGCAGACTTGACGCCACCCAGATTAGGTGGGATCGTGGTCAGCAGGCTAGTGGAGGATATCTGATCTTTGATTTCTAGACATTTTGGTTAGTATGATTGATGCTATTGGATGTATTCAGTGAGACTATTATTCTTATGTCAGGTATTGTGTGATGATGAATCTGACTTATGTATCTGGTTGGATGATGTTACACTTGTTGGACTTGGATCTTATTCTTGTGATGTAGTTTCCATTCACTGTCTTACTTATTGTTTTGGTGCTATAGTGTGTGGAGTGCTATATTTATATATTTATTCTGTGGATGTTATATATTTTGTTTTGATGGTGAGGTCATTACATGACTATGGAACTTACCGTGGGGGTTCAGACTTCTATTAGATCGGTTCTCCTATCGGTATGGGATAGGAGTATTGGGTCTAGTAGGAGTAACATTGCGTGAGTCCATCTGTGAATTCAGGAGTCATGAATCCTGATTTGACGATGTACCCGGGAGATGGGATCCACATTGTTAAGGAAAGTAGGTGTGTAATGATGTGTTATATCCTATGTTTTTTCGTAGGCTACTCAGGTTGGTATGGGACGATCTGAGCTGTCTATATGTGAAAAAAAAAAAAATATTTGCCAAAAATCAACCTAGAAAAGATGGGGTGTAACAAGTAGTGTAGAGTAGAGAATAATATAGTTAAGCAAAGCAGAATAAAGAAGATAAGAGCATAATAGAGCCAAGAAAAGAAAATTTGTGTCGAGTAGAGCTATGTTTGGCTAAACTAGGGTAGGTTAGAGTGGAGTAGAGTGGAGTGGAGTTGGCTAGAGTAGAGTAGAGTCAAGAAGAGTATAGTCAAGTAGAGTAGAGTAGAGTAGAGTTAGGTCAAGCTAGACTGGGCTTAGCTAGTTAGGCTAAGCAAGGTTAGGCTACGCTCAAGTAGCGTAAAGTTTAGTAGAGCTAGGTTAGGTTAGGTTAGGCAAGGCTAAAGTAGAGTAAAGTAGAGTAGTGTAGAGCAAAGTAGGGTAAAGCAAAGCAGAGAAGAGTAAAGTAGAGCAGAGTAGAGAAAAGTAAAGCATAGCTTGGCTAGGCTAGGCTAAAGTCGAGTAGAGTAGAGTAGAGTAGAGTAGAGCTTGGTTAGGTAGGCTAGGCTAGGCTAGAATGGAGTAGAATAGAGCATAGTATAGTAGAGCAAAGCAGAGCAATGTAAAGTAGAGCAGAGTAGAGTAGAACAGAACAAAGTAAAGCAAAACAGAGTAGTGCAAAGCAAAGTAGACAAGAGTAGAGTATAGTAGAGTAGTGCTTGGTTTGGTAAGGCAAATTTAGAGCAGAGTAGAGTAAAGTATAGTATAGTAGAGTAGGGCTTGGTTAAGCTAGGCCAACTAAGCTAAAGTAAAGTAGAGTAAAGTAAAGTAGAGTAGAGAAGAGAAGAGCAAAGTAGAGTAAAGCAAATGGAGCAGAGTTGAGTAAAGTAAAGAAGAGTATAGTAGAGTAGAGCATAGTAAAGCAGAGTAGAGTAGAGGAAAGCAAAGTAGAGTAGAGTAGAACAAAATAGAGGAGAGTAGA
Organism: Vanilla planifolia; assembly: GCA_023846275.1. Lineage (NCBI taxonomy): Eukaryota > Viridiplantae > Streptophyta > Magnoliopsida > Asparagales > Orchidaceae > Vanilla > Vanilla planifolia. Next base: position 1,964,253 of record JAIUJO010000016.1, on the reverse strand, counting down.
GCAAAACATAGTAGAGTAGAGTAAAGCAAAGCATTATGGAGTAGAGCAGAGCAGAGAAGAGAAAAATAGAGCAAAGTGTAACAGAGTAGAGCAAAGCAGAGCAGAGTAGAATAAAGCAGAGTATTACAGAGCTCGATTATGTTAGGCTAGGCTAAGATAGAGAAGAGTAGAGTAGAGCTAATTTAAGCAAGGCTAGGCTAGGCTATGTTAGAGTAGAGTAGAGTAGAATAGATGGTAGAGTAAAGTAGAGTAGAGTAGAGTAGAGTAGAGTGGAGTAAAGAAGAGTAGATTAAAGTAGAGCTAAGTTAGGTTAGGTTAGTTTAGGCTAGGATAGGTTAAGCTAGAGTAGGCTAGGCTAGAGAAGAGTAGAGTAGAGTAAAGTAGAGTAGTGCCAGGTTAGCCTAGGCTAAGCTAGGCTAGGTTAGAGCATAATAGTGTAGAGTATGGTAGATTATAGTAGAGCATAGTAGATTAGAGTTTAGGAGAATAGAGTAAAGCAGAGTAGAATCGAGCAGAGCAAAGTAGAGCTAGTTTTGGCTAGGTTAGGACAGGCTAGAGATGAGTAGAGAAGAGTATAGCTTGGATAGGCTAGGCTATGTTAGGCTAGGCTAGGTTATAGTAGAGTAGAGTAGAGTTGAGTTGATTAATGTAAAGTAGAATAGAGTAGTGTAGAGGATAATATAGTAGAGTAGAGTATAGGAGAGCCAGGTTAGGCTAGGTTAAGCTAGGCTAGAGAAGAGTAGAGTAGAGTATACTAGAGTAGCATAGAGAAAAGTAGAGAGTAGAGTAGAGCTTGAATAGGCTAGGCTAGCCTAGAGTAGGTTAGGCTAGAGTAGAGTAGAGTATAGCAGAGTAGAGCAGAGCAAAGGTGAGGAGAGAAGAGAAGAGTAGAGCAATGAAAGATAGAGCAGGGCAAAATAGAGTAGAGTAGAGTGTAGCAAAGAAAAGGATAATAGAGCTAGGTTAGTCTAAGCTATACTATGTTAAGCTAGGCTAAGCTTAGTTAGAATAGAGTAGAGTAGAGTAGAGAAGGGTAGAATAGAGTTGAGTTGAGAAGAGTAGAGTAGAGTATACTACAGTAGAGTAGAGTAGAGCTAGGTTAGGCTAGGCTAGAGTAATGTAGATTATAACCAGGTTAGGTTAGGCTAGGCTAGGCTAGGCAAGAGTTTAGTAGAGTATAGTAGAGTAGAGTAGAATAGAGCAGAGCAGAGCAAAGTAGAGCAGAGTAGAGCTGAGTAGAGCTGAGTAGAGTAGAGTAGAGAAGAGTAGATCAAATTAGAGTGGTACAGAGCTAGTTAGTCTAAGCTAGGCTAGATTAGAATAGAGTAGTTTAGTATAGATTATAGTATAGTAAGGTAGAGAAGAATATAGTAGAGTAGAGTAAAGTCAAACTAGGTTAGGATAAGCTAGGATAGGCTAGGCTAGGTTTGGCTAGGCTAGTGTAGAGCAGAGTAGAGTAGAGTGGAGAATTGTAAAGCTAGGATATGTAAGGCTAAGCTATGCTAGGCTAGGCCAGGCTAAGCTAGGCTAGGCTTTTCTAAAGTAGAGTAGAGTAGAGTAGAGCAAAGTAGAGTAGAGCAAAGAAAAACAGAGCAGAGTAGAGTAGAGCAGAGTAGATCTTGGTTGGGTTATGTTAGGCGAAGCTAGGCTAGGCTAGGTTAGGCTTGGCAAGAGTCAAGTATAATAGAGTAGAGCTAGGTTAGGATTGGCAAGGATAGGCTGGTGCAAAGAAGTGTAGAGTAGAGTAGAGCAGAGCATAGTAAAGCAGAAAAGAGTAGAGTAGAGTGTAGTAGAGTAGAGCAAAGCTAGGTTAGGTTAGGCAAGCCTAGAACCGAGTAAAGTATAGTGGAGCTTGATTAGGTTACACTAGATTAGGCTAGGCTACAATAGTGCAGAGTAGACTAAAGCAGAGTAGATCAAAGCATAGAAAAAAAGAGTCGAGCAGAGTAGAGTAAAGCTAAGTTATGCAAGGCTAGGCTAGAGTGAGTAGAATATAGTTGAGCAGAGTAGTTTAGAGCTTGATTAGGATGGGTTATGCTAGGCTAAGTTAGAGTAGAGTAGAGTAGAGCAAGGTTAGGCTAGGCTGGGCTAGGGATTACTAGAGTATGCCAGGCTAGGCTAAGCTAGGCTAGAGTAGGGTAGAGTCGAGAAGAGTAGGGTAGAGTAGGGTAAAGTAGAGTATAATATAGGTAGGTTTGGTTTGGCTAAGCTAGGCTAGGATAGGCTAGGCTAGGCTATAGTAGAGTGGAGTATAATAGAGATAAGTTTGGCTTGGCTAAGGTATGCTAGGATAGAGTAGAGTAGAGTCGAGTCGAGCAGAGTAGAGAAGAGCAGAGTTGAGGAGAGCAGAGTAGAAAAGAGAGTAGATCAGAGTGGAGTAGGATGGAGTAGAGCAAAGTAGAGTAGAGTAAGGCTATGCTAGGCTAGCCTAGGTTAGGTTTGGCTAGGTTAGGCAAGGCAAGGTTAGGCTAAGTTAGAGTAGAGTGGAGTAGAGCTAAGTAGAGTAGAGTAGAATAGAGTTTTTTAGAGTACAGTAAAGCTTTTTTAGGTAAGGTTAAACTAGGCTAGGCTATGCGAAGCTAGGCCATGGTAGGTTAGGCTGGGCTAGGCTGTAGTAAAGTAGAGTAGAGTAAAGTAGAGCTAAGTTGGGCTAGGAAAAAGTAAAGATTAGAGTATAATATATTAGAGTAGAGTAGAGCAGAGTAGAGTGGAGCAGAGCAGAGAAGAGTCGATTAGAGTAGAGCAAAGCGTTGTAGAGCAGAGCAGAGCAGAGCTAGGCTAAGCTAATCTAAGTTAGGCTTGGCTAGGCTAAGCTAGGCAAGGCAAGGCTAAAGTAGAGTAGAGTAGAGTTAAGCTTGGTTAGGGTATCTAAGGTTGGGTTTGAGTAGAGTAGAGTAGAGTAGAATAGTGTAGAGTATAGTAGAGTAGAGCTAGGTTAGGGTAGGCTAAGGAAGGCTAGGAAAGGAAAGGCTAGAGTAGAATAGAGTAAAGTAGAGTGGAGCTAGATTAGGCTAGGCTAGGTTAGGCTAGGCTATAGTGGAGTAGAGGAGAGTAGAGTAGAAAAGAGTAGAGTAGAGTAGCATAAAGTATTGTAGAGTAGAGTAGAGTAGAGTAAACTAGTGGAGAGGAGAGGCGAGGAGAGCAGAGCAAAGCAAAAAAAGTATAGTAGAGATGGGTAAAAGAGCAGAGTAGAGCAATGCAGAGTAGAGTAAAGTGGAGAAGAGAAGTACAGAGTAGAGTATGGTAGAGTAGAGAAAGAGTAGAGCAGAGCAGAGGTAGGTTACGTTATACTAGGAAAAGCTAAGCTAGGTAAGGTTAGAGTAGAGTAGAGTTGAATAGAGTAGATCTTTGTTATGTTAGATTAGACTAGGCTAGGCTAAGTTAGAGTAGATTAGAGTAGACTAGAGTAAAATAGAGTAGAGTAGAGTAGTATAGAGTTGACCAAAGTAGAGTAGAATAGAGTAAAGTAGAGCAAGGTTAGGCTAGGCTAGGTTGGGCTAAAGTAGAGTAGAGTAGAGTAGAGCAAGGTTAGGTTAGGCTAGGATAGAGTATAATAGAGCCTAGTAGAGTAAAGCAGAGTAGATAAGATTATAGCAGAGAAGAGCAAAGTAGAGTAGAATGGAGTATAGTAAAGTAGAGTAGAGCTAGGTTTGGCTAAGCTAGGCTAAGTTAGGCTAGGATAGAGTAGTGTAAATTAGGGCTAGGTTGGGCTTAGCTAGGATAAGCTTGGTTAGAGTAAAGTCGAGCAGAGTAAAGTAGAGTAGAGAAGAGTCGAATAGAGCAGAGTAGACTTGAGTAGAGCTAGGTTAGGTTAGGCTAGGCTAGACTTGGCTAAGTTAGGTTAGGCTAGGCTAGAGTAAAGTAGAGTAGAGCAGACTAGAGGTAGGTTAAGCTAGGCTAAGCTAGAGTATAATAGAGTAGAGTAGAGTATAGTATAGTAGAGGAGAGTAGAACATAGCACAATAGAGCAAAGTAGAGCAAAGAAGAGTAGAGCAGAGTAGAGTAGAGAAGAGTAGAGTAGAATAGAGCAGAGTAGAGTAGAGCAGAGTAGAGTAGAGTAGAGTAGAGCTAGGTTAGGCTGTGCTAGACTAGGCTAAACTAGGATAAACTAGAGTAGAGTAGAGTAAAGTAAAGTTGAATAGAGTAGAGTTGAATTGAGTAAAGTATATTGTATTAGAGTTGAGTAAAGTATAGTAGAGCTAGGTTAAGCAAAGCTAAGCTTGGCTAGGTTAGGCTAGGCTAGAGTAGAGTAGAGAAGAGTAGAGTAGAGTAGAGTAGAGTAGAGCATAATAAAAAATAGTTTATCAGAGTAGAGAAGTGCTAAGTTAGTCTAGGCTAGGCTATAGTACAGAAGAGTAGAGTAGAGTAGAGCGTAGCATAGTAGAGTTGAGCAGAGTATAACAGAGCAGTACAGAGTAGAGTAAGACTAAGTTTGGCTAGGTTAGAGTAGAGTAGAGTAGAGTATAGCAGAGCTAGGTTTGACAAGACTAGTCTAGGCTAAGTTAGAGTAGAGTAAAGTAGATTTGAGTAGAGTAGAGTGGAGTAGAGTATAGTATAGTCGAGTAGAGATGGGTTAGGATAACCTAGGCTAGGCTAGATAGGGTAGGTTAGGCTAGGCTAGAGTAGAGTAGAGTAAAGCAGTGTAGAGTAGAATAGAGTTGAGCTAGGTTTGGCTAAGCTATGCTAAACTAGACTAGAGTAGAGTATAGTAAAGTAGAGTTGAGTAGAGTAGAGTAGAGAAGAGGAGAGTAGAGAAGAGTAGAGCAGAGCAGAGTAGAGTAGAGTAAAGTCGAGTGGAGTAGAGTAGATCAAAGTAAAGCAAAGCTGAGTAGAGCAGGGCTAGGTTAATCAAGGCTAGGCTAGAGTAAAGTAGAGTAGAATAGAGTAGTGTAGGGTAGAGTAGAGTAAAGCTAGGTTCGGCTAGGCTAGGCTAAGCTAGGTTTGAGTTGAGAAGAGTATCGTAGAGTAGAGTAAAGTAGAGTAGAGTAGAGTAAAGTAAAGTAAAAAAGAGTAGAGTAGAGTAGTGTAAAGCTTAGTTAAGCGAGGTGAGGCTAGGCTATGCTAGAGTAGAGTAGAGTAAAATAGAGCCCTATAGAGTAGACCAGAGTAGAGTAGAGTAGAGTAGAGTAGAGAAGAGTAGAGTAAAGAACAGTAGAGCATAGTAGAATAAGGTTAGGCTTGGCTAGGAGAGGCAAGAATAAAGTAGGGTAGAGCTAGATCAGGCTACGCTTGGCTAGGCTAGGTTAAAGTAGAGTAGAGTAGAGTAGAGTAAAGAAGAGTAAAGGAGAGTAGAGTAAAGCAAAGTAGTGTAGACTAGAGTAGAGTAGAGTAAAGCAAAGTAGAGAAGAGCAGAGTAGAGTAGAATAGAGGTAGATTAGGTCAGGCTAGACAAGGCTAAGTAAGGCCAGACTATAGTATAATAGAGTTAGGTTGGCTTAGGGTAAGCTAAGCAAGGATAGAGTAAAGTAGACTAGACTAGACTATAGAAGAGTAGAGTAGTATAGAGTAGAGTAAAGTAGAGCTTGGTTAGGCTGGGTTAGCCTAACTTAAGCTGGGATAAGGTAAGCTAGGCTCAACTAGAGTAGAGTAGAATTTAGTAGAGCTAAGTATATTCGAGTGGAGTAGAGCTAAGTTATTCTTAGCTAGGTTAGAGTAGGCTAGAGTATAATAGAATAGAGTAGAGTGGAGTAAAGCAGAGCAATGTATAATAGAGTAGAGAATAGCAGAGCAAAGTAGAGTAGAGTAGAGAAAAGTAGAACAGAGTAGGGTGGAGTATAGCAGAGGTAAGTTAGGCTTGTCTAAGCTAGACTAGACTAAGCTAGAGTAGGGTATTACAGATTAGACCATGGTTATGCTATACTACGCTATGTGAGGTTAGAGTAGAGTAGAGTAGAGTATAGTAGAGCTTGGTCAGGCTAGGCTAGGTTAGGATATGCTAGGTTAGGCTAGGCAAGAGTAAAGTAGAGTAGGGTAGAGTAGTGTAAAGTGGAGTAGAGCTTGATTAGGCTAAGCTTGGCTAGAGTAGAGTAGAGTAGAGTAATGTAGAGTGGAGCAAAATAGAGTTGAGTGTAGCAGAGTGGAGTATAGTATAGTACAGTAGAGTAGAGACGAGCAGAGTAGAGTAGAGTAGAGTGATGCATAACAGAGTAGAGTAGAGCAAAGCAGAGGAGAGCAAAGAAAGGAAAAGTAGAGTAGAGTAGAGGAGAGCTAAGTAGAGCTAAGTTAGACTAAGCTACGTAAGGCTATGCTAAGCTAGGCTAGAGTAGACTAGAGTAGAATAGAATAGAGTAGAGTAGAGTAGAGTAGAGTTGAGTAGACTAAAGTAGAGTAGAGTAAAGCTAGGTTAGGTTAGGCTAGGTTAGAGTAAAATGGAGTAGGGTAGAGGAGAGAAAAATAGAGTAGAGCAAAATAGAATAGAGTAGAGCAAAAAAGAGCATAGTAGAGTTGAGCAAAGTGGAGCAAAATAGAGGAGAGAAGAAAAGAGCATAGTAGAGAAGAGTAGAGCTAAGTTAGGCTAGGCTAGGCTACACTTGGCTAGCTAGGTTAGAATAGAATATAGTGAAGTACAACAGAGCAGAGAAATAAAATATAGAGTAGAGCTAGTTTAGGCTAGGCTAAAATAGAGTAGTGTGAGGTAGAGCTAGGTTAGGCTAGGCTAGGTTTGAGTATATTAGAGTAGAGTAGAGAAAAGTAGAGTAGACTTGCTTAGGCTGGAGTATAATAAAGCAAAGTAGAGTAGAGCTAGGTTTGGCTAGGCTAGTGTATGGTAGAGAAGAGTAGAGTAGAGCTAGTTTCGACTAGTTAAGCAATGCTAAGTTAGAGTAGAGTAGAGTTGATTTGAGCAGAGTGGGGTAGAGTGAAGTAGAATAGAGCTAAGTTACACTAAGTAAGGTAGGCAAGGCTACGCTTGAGTAGAGTAGAGTAGAGTAGAGTAGAATAGTGTAGAGTAGAGTAAAGTAGAGCTAGGTTAGGCTAGGCTAGGCTAGGATATGCAAAACAAGGCTAGAGTAGAGTGCAATAGAGTAAAGTAGAGCAAAGTAGAGTAGAGAAGAGTAGAATATATTAGAACAAAGTAGAGAAGTGTAGAGTAGAGCAAAGTAGAGTAGAGCAAAGCAGAGTAGAATAGAGCAAATGAGAGCAGAGCAAAGCTGAGAAAAGTAGAGCGAAGTAGGGCTATGTTATGCTAGGTTAGGCTAGGCTAGATTGGAGTAGAGTAGAGAAGTGTAGTGTTGAGTTGAATTGAGTAGAGGTAGGTATGGCAAGGCTAGGTTAGGTTAGGTTTGAGTAAAATAGAGTAGAGTAGAGTGGAGTACAGGAGAGGAGAGAAGAGAAGTTCTAGGCTCGACTATGCTCGGTTATGCTAGGCTAGGTTAGGCTAGGCATGACAAGGCCTGGCTAAAGAAAAGTAGAATAGAGTAGAGTAGAGTAGAGTTGAGTTAAGTAAAATAGAGCTTGGTTAAGTAAGGAAAGGTTAGGCTATGCTAGAGTAAAGTAGAGAAGAGAATAGCAGCATAGAGTATAGCAAAGTTGAGAAGAGTATAGTAGAGAATTGTGCAGCATAGTAGAGCAGTGTAGAGCAAACTAAAGTAGAGCAGAGCAGAGCAGAACTAGGTTAGGCGAGGCTAGAGTAGAGTAAAGTAGAGCTAGGTTTGGCTATGTTATGCTAGGCAAGGTTAGAGTATAGAAGAGCAGAGTAGAGTAAGGTAGAGTAGAGTAGAGTTTAGTAGAGTAGAGTAGAGCAGAGTAGAGTAGAGTAGAGTAGAGTGGAGTTGAGCTAATTAGGCTAGAATAAGCAAGCTTAGATAATGGTAAAGTAGAGTAGGTTAGGCTAGGCTAGGCTAGGCTAGGATAGAGTAGGGTAGAGTAGAGTAGAGTAGAGTAGAGTAGAGAAGAATAGAGTAGTGAAGAGTAGAGTAAAGCATAGTATAGTAGAGCAGACAATAATAGGGCAAAGAAAGGCAGAGCAGAGAAATGCAAAGCTGAGTAGAGCAAAGTAAAGTTAGGATAGGCCAAGCTAGGCTAAGCAAGGCTAGTGTAGAATAGAGTAGAGTTGAGCATGGTTAAGCTAAGCAAGGTTAGAGTATAGTAGAGTAGAGTAGAGCTAGGTTAGGATAAGCTAGGTTAGGGTAGGCTAGGCTAGGGTAGGCAAGGCTGGGCTAAGCAAGAGTAGAGTAGAGCTCGATTAGGCCAGGCTAGAGTAGAGTAGAGTAGAGTAGAGGAGAATAGAGTAGAGCATAGTAGAGTAGAGTGGAGTAGAGTAGAGTAGACCAGAGCAGAGAAGAGCAGAGTAAAATAGAGCTAAGTAGAGCAGAGCATAGCAGAGTTTAGTAGACCAGAATAGAGCAAAGTGGTGTAGAGCGAGGTTAGACAAAGCTTTGCTAGGCCAAGCTAGGCTAGGGTTGGTTACATTAAGATAAGATAGGCTAGAGTAGAGTAGAGTAGAGCAAAGTAGAATAGAGAAGATTAGAGTAGAGTAGAATAGAGAAGATTAGAATAGAGTAGAGTAGAGAAGAGCAAAGAAGAGCAGTGTAGAGAGTTTTAGGCTAGACTATGCTAAGCTAGGCTAGAGTAGACTAGAGTAGAGTAGAATAGAGTAGAGTAGAGTTGAGTAAAGCAGAGTTGGATAGAGTAGAGTAGAGTAGAGTAGAGTAGTGTAAAGTTAAGTTGGTTAGGTTAGAGTAGAGTAGAGTAGTGTAGAGTAGAGTAAGGTAAAGTAAAGTAGAGTAGAGTAGAAGAGAGCAGAAAAGACAATGCAAAAAAGAGCAGAGTAGAGTAGAGTAGTGTAGAATAGAGCAGAGTCAGGTTAGGCTTAACGAGGCTTGGCTAGGATAGTGCAAAGTAGAGTAGAGTTATATTGGGCTAGGGTAGGCTAAACTATGTTGGAGTAGAGTAGAATAAGATATAGTAGAGTAGATTAAAGTAAGGTAGAGTAAAGTAGAGTATAACAAAGTAGGGCTAGGCTAGACTAGAGTGGAGTAGAGTTAGGAAGGCTAGGCAAGATTAGGATAGGTTTGAGTAAAGTGGAGTAGAGTGGAATAGATTAGAGTAGAGCTAGAGTAAAGTAGACTAGAGAAGAACAAGGTTAGGCTAGGCTAGGCTAAGTAAGGCTAGAGTATAATAGGGTAAAGTTGAGTAGAGTAGAGTAGAGCTGGGTTAGGCTAGGCTAGAGTACAATGGAGTATAGTAGAATAGAGAAAAGTATAGCAGAGTGGAGTAGTGTAAAGTATAGTAAGACAGAGTAGAGCTGAGCTGAGTAAAGCAATAAAAAGTAGAGCAGGGCAAAGCTAGGTTAGGCTAGGCTAGCTAGAGTAGAGTAGAGTAGGGTAGGCTAGGTTAGGCTAGGCTAGGTTATGCAAGGTTTGAGTAGAGTATAATAGCATAGATTATAGCTAGGTTAGGCTAGGGTAAGCTGAGATAGGCTAGGGTAGAGTAAAGTATAGTATAATAGAGTAGAATAGAGTAGAGTAGAGCTAGGTTAATCTATGCTAGGTAGGGTTAGGCTAGGCCAAGCTTTTTTAGGCTGGGCTAGAGTAGAGTAGAGTAGTGTAGGATAAAGTAAAGCTAGGTTAGCTTAGGTTATGAAAGACTAAAGTAGTGTAAAGTAGTGTATAGTAGAGTATTAAAGAGTTTATCAGATTTGAGTAGATCAGAGCATAATAGAGCAGAGTAGAGCAAAGTAAAGTAAAGTAAAACAGAGAAGAGTAGAGCAGAGCAAAACCAAACAGAGCAGAGTAAAGAAGAGCAGAGCAAAGTTAGGTTAGGCTAGGTTATGCTAAGTTAGGCTAGGCTAGAGTAGAGTAGGATAGAGTACTATAGATTAGAGTAGAGTGGAGCAGAATAGAGCAGAGTAATAAAATATAAAGTAGAGCAAAACAGAGTAGAGTAAAGCAAGCTTAGGCTAAGCTAGGCTAGAGTATTGTAAAAGTAGAGCTAAGTTTAGCTAAGTTAGGCTAGGTTAGAGTAGAGTGTTGTAGAGTAGAGTAGAGTAAAATAAAGTAGAGTAGAGTAGAGTTAGGTTATGCTTGGCTAGGCTAAGATAAGCTAGGCTAGGCTAGAATGGAGTAGAGTAAAGTTGAGTATGATAGAGTAGAGTAGAGCAAGTAAAGTAAAGTAAAGCATAGTAGAGTAGAGCAAAGAAGAGTAAGCAAAGTAGAGTGGAGTAGAGTAGAGCAGAGTAGAGTAGAGTAGTGTAGAGTAGAGTAGAGAAGAGTAGAATTAAGCAAAGCAGAGCTAGGTTAGTCTAAGCTAGGGTGGAGTAGAGTAGAGCTTGGTTCAGCTAGTCTAGTTAGAGTAGGGTAGAGTAGAGTATAGTAAGGTAGAGTAGAGTATAGGAGAGTATAGTAGAGCAGGGCAAAGTAGACCAGAGTAGAGTATAATAAAGTAGAGCCGAGTAGGGTAGAGCAAAATAGAGTAGAGAAAAGTAGAGCAGGCTAGGGTTGAGTAGAGCATAGCAGAATAGAGTGAGGTTAGGTTAGGTTAGGCTAGGCTAGGCTAGAGTAGAGTAGAGTAGAGTGGAGTAGAGTAGGGTAGAGTAGGGTAGGGTCTAGTAGAGTAGAGTAGACTAGACAAGAGCTAGGTTAGGCTAGGTAATGCTAGGCCAGGCTAAGCTATGCAAGATTAGGCTAGAGTAGAGTAGAGTGGAGTAGAGGAGAGAAGAGTAGAGTAGAGCAAGGTTAGGCTAGGCAAGGTTAGAATAAAGTAGAGTAGAGTAGAGAAGAGTATAGTGGAGTATAGTAAAAGAAAGTTGAGTAGAGCTAGGTTAAGATAATTTAGGCTAAGTTAGGTTAGGCTAGGTTAAGCTAGAGTAGTGTAGAGTAGAGTATAGAAGAGTAGAGTAGAAAAGAGAAAAGCTGGGTTAGGAAGAGCTAGACAAGGCTAGGCTTGAGTAGAGTAGAGTAGAGTAGAGTAGAGTAGAGTAGAGCAGAGCAAAGTAGAGTAGAGCAGAGTAAAGCATAGTAGAGTAGAGTAGAACAAAGCAGATAAGAGTAGATAGTAGAGTAGAGCAAAATTGAGTAGAGAAGAGTAGAGAAGAGTAGAGCTAGGTTAGGCTAGGTTGGGCTAGGTAAGGTTGGGCTAGACTAGGCTAGGCTAAGTTAAAGTAGAGTAGAATATAATATAGTAGAGTAGAGTACAGTAGAGTAGAGTAGGGCTAGGTTAGGTAGGCCAAGCTATGTTAGAGTAGAGTAGAGTATAGTAGAGTAGAGTAGAATAGAATAGAGTGGACTATAATAAAGCTAGGTTAGGCTAGGCTTGGTTAGCATAGGCAAAGCTAGGCTTGGCTAGTCTAGGCTAGAGTAGTGTAGGGTAGAGCTCAATTCAGCTAGGTCAGGTAAGGCTAGAGTAGAGTAGAGTAGAGTAGAGTAGAGCAGAGTAGAGTAGAGCAGAGCAGAGCAGAGAAGAGTAGAGTAGAGCTAAGTTAGGCTAAGCTAGGCTAGGTTAAGTTAGGTTATAATGAAGTAGAGTAGTGTAGAGTAGTAGAGTAGATAATTATAGAGTAGATTAGAGTAGAGCTAGGTTAGGTCAGGATAAACTATGCTAGGCTTGCCTAATATAAAGTAAAGTAGAGCAGAGCAGAGTAAGGTAGAGTAGAGTAGAGCAGAGCAGAGTAGGTTGGCCTAGGCTAGACTAGGGTAGGCTAGGCTAGAGTTGAGTAGAGTAGAATAGAGTAGTGTAGAGTAGAGCTCAGTTAGGCTGGGTTAGAGTAGAGCTTAGCACAATATAGAAAAATAAAGTAGTGCAGAGTAGAGTAGAGTAGAGAAGAGCAAAATAAAAGAGAGAAGAGTATAGCAGAGTAGAGCAAAGCAAAATAGAGCATAGTAGAGTAGAGCAGATTAGAGTAGAGAAGAGCTGAGTAGAGCTTATTAACGCTAAGGTAGGCTTAGCTAGGCTAGGCTAAGCTAGGTTAGAGTAGAATAGAGTACAATAGAGTAGAGTTGAGCAAAGTATAGTATAGTAAAGTGGAATATCGTAGAGTAGAGTGGAGCTAGGTTAATCTAGGCTAGGCCAGGCAAGGTTAGGCTAGGCTAGATTAGAGTAGAGTAGAGTGGGATAGAGTAAGCTATGTTAGGTTAGACTTGGCTAGGCTAAAGTAGAGTAGAGTGGAGTAGAGAAGAATAGAGTAAAGCAGAGTAGAGTAGAGTATAGTAGAGTAGAGCAAAGAAGAGAAGAGCAGAGCAAAGTGGAGCTAAGTAGAGTGGGGTAGAGTAAAGTATACCAGAGTAGAGTAGAGTAGAAAAGGGCAGAGCTAAGTTAGGCTTGGCTAAGTTAGGCCAAGCTAGGTTATGCTAAGCTAGGCTAGGTTAGAGTAGAGTGGAGTAGAGTGTAATAGAGTAGAGTAGAGTAGAGCTTGGTCAAGCTAGGCTAGGCAAGGTTAGAGTAGAAAAGAGTAGAGTAGAGTAAAGTAGAGTAGAGTGTAGTAGAGTAGAGTAGAGTAGAGTTAGGTTAGGCAAGGCTAGGCTAAGGTAGGCTTGGCTTGGCTAGGCTAAGCTAGAGTGGAGATGAGTAGAGTAGAGTAGAGTAGAGCTAGGTTAGGCTAGCCTAAGCTAGAGTATAATAAAGGTTAGTAGTGTAGAGTAGAGCAGAGTAGAATAGTGTAGAGTAGAGCAGAGTAAAGAACAGTTGAGTAGAGTAGATCAAAGAAGAGTTGAGTTAGGTTTGGCTAGGCTAGGATAGAGTAGAGTAGAGTAGTGCTAGGTTAGGCTAGGCAAAGAGTAGAGTAAAGTAAGGTAGAGTAGATTAGAGTAGAGTAGAGTAAAGAAGAATAGAGCTTGGTTAGGCTATGCTAGGCTAGATTATGATTTGCTATGCTAGGCTAGGCTAAGCTAGAGTTGAGTTGAGTAGAGTAAAGTAGAGTATAGTATAGTAGAGTAAAGAAGAGTATAGTAGAGTATAGCTTGGTTCAACAAGGCTAATTTAGCCTTGGCTAGGCCATAGTAGAGTAGAGTAGAGTAGAACTTAGTAGAGTAAAACAGAGAACAATAAAACAAAATAGAGCAAAATAAAGAAGAGTAGAGTGTAATAGAGTTGAGCTAATAAGAGTAGAGCAGAGTAGAATAGAGTTAGGTTAGGCTAAATTAGAGTAAAGTAGAGTAGAGTAGAGTAGAGTAGAGTATAGTAGAGTACAGTAGAGTAGAGCTAAGTTAAGCGAGGCTAGGCTAGGCTAAGCTAGGCAAGGCTCGAGTAGAGAAGAGTAGAGTTGTGTATGGCTAGGTTTGGTTAGGCTATGCTAGATTAGGCTAAAGTAATGTAAAGTAGGATAGAGCATAGTAGAGTAAAGCAAAGTAGTGTATAGCAAAGCAGAGCAAAGAATAATAGAGCAGAGCATAGAAGCGAAAAGTAGAGCAGAGCAGAGTAGAATAGAGTTAGGTTTGGCTAGGCTTGGCTAAGCAAGGTTTAGCTATGGTAGAGTAAAGTAGGGTAGAGTAGATTAGAGTAGAGTAGGGCTAGGTTAGGTTAGGCTAGGCTAGAGTAAACTAGAGAAGGGTAGAGTAGAGGAGAGTTGAGTTGAGTAAAGAAGAGCTGAGTAGAGTAGGGAAAAGCAGTGCAAAGGAGAGCAAAATAGAGTAGAGTAGAGTGGAGCAGAGCAGAGCATAATAGAGAAAAGTAGTGTAGAGCAGAGCAAAGCAAAGTAGAGTAAAGTAAAGTAGAGCAATGTTAGGTAAGGCTAGGCTAGGCTAGGATATAGTAGAGTAGAGTAGAGATAAGTTAGGCTAAGCAAGGCATGGCTATGTTAGAGTAGAGTAGAGTAAAGTAAAGGAGAGTAAAGTGAAGCTAAGTTAGGTTAGGTTAACCTAGGCTTGGCTAGCTTAGGTTATGCTAAGCTAGCCTAGGCTAGACTAGAGTAGAGTATAGTAGAGTAAAGTTAGGTTAGGCTAGAGTACAATAGAGTAGAGTAGAGTAATGTAGAGTAGAGTAGAGTAAACTAGTTCAGAGCAGAGCAGAATAAAGCAGAGCTAGGTAAGACTAGGCTGGGTTAGGGTAGGCAAGAGCAGAGTAGAGAAGAGTAGAGCTAGAATAGGCTAGGCTAAGCTAGGTTAGAGTAGAGTAGAGCTAGGCTATGGTAAGGTAGGCTAGAGTGGAGTAGAGAAGAGTAGAGCTAGAATAGGCTAGCCTAGGCTCGGTTAGAGTAGAGTAGAGTAGAGTAGAGTGGTATAGAGTAGAGTAGTGTAGAGTAGAGTAAAGTAGAGTTTAATATAATAGAGTAGAGTAGAGTTGAGCATAGTAGAGTTAGGTTAGGCTTGGGTAAGCTAGGCTAGAGTAGAGTTGAATGGAGTAGAGTAGCATAATGAAGAGTAAACTAGAGTAGGGCTCAGTTTGGCTGGCTAGTCTTGGCTAGGTTAGGCAAGAGTAGAGTAGAGTAGAGTAGAGCATAATATTGTAGAGTAGAGCAGAGCAAAGAAGAGTAGAGTAGAGTAGAGGAGAGTAAATTAGAGATGAGAAAAGCAGAGTAGAGTAGAGCAAAGCATAGTAGAGCTAGGTTAGGCTAAGCTATATTAGGCTAGGCTAGGTTATAGTAGAGTAGAATAGGGTAGAGTTGAGTATAGTAGAGTAGAGTACAGTAGAGTATAGTATAGTAGATTAAAGTACAGTACATTAGAGCGAGGTTAGGCTAGGCAAGGCTATTCTAGAGTAGAGTTGAGTAGAGTAGAGTTAAGCAAGGTTAGGTTAAGCTAGGCTTGGCTAGAATTTGCTAGGCAAGGCTATGCTAGAGTTTAGTAAGGTATAGTGGAGTAGAGTAGAGTAGAGTAGAGTATAGTAGCATAGAGCAGAGAAGACTATAGTAGAGCAACGTAGAGCAGAGTAAAGTAGAGTGGAGTAGAGTACAGCTGAGCAAAGTAGATCAGAGCAAGGTTAGGCAAAGGTAGTTAGGGTAGAGTAGAGTAGAGCAGAGTGGAGCTAGGTTAGGTTAGTCTAAGCTAGGTTAGGTTAGTGTATAATAGAGGACAGCAGAGTAGAGTATAGTAGAGTAGATGAGAGCAGATTAAAGTAGAGTAAAGTAAGGTAGAATAAAGTAGAGAAGACTGAGTAAAGTATAGCAGAGCAGAGTAGAGCAGAGCAAATTAAGGTTAGGCCAGGCTAGGCTAGGCTAGGCTATGCTAGGCTAGGTCAGGCTAAGCTATGCTAGGTCAGGCTAAGCTATGCTAGAGTAGAGTAGAGTAGTGTAGAGCAAGGTTAAGCTTGGCTAGGTTAGACTCGACTAGAGTAAAGTGTAGAGTAGAGGAGAGTAGAGCAGAGCAGAGCAAAAAGGTGTAGTGCAGCAAAGAAAAGAGATGAGAAAAGCAGAGTAGCATAGTAGGGCAAAGCAGAGCTAGGTTAGGCTAGGAAAGGTTAGGGGAGAGTAAAGTAGAGTAGAGTAGAGCTTGGTTAGGCTAGGTTATAGTATAGTAGAGTAGAGTATAATGGAGTAAAGCTAGGCTAAGCTTGGTTAAGTTGAGCTAGAGTAGAGTAGAGTGGAGCTACTTTAAGCTATGCTAGGCTAGGCTAGAGTAGAGTGGGGTAGAGCAGAATAGAGTAGAGTAGAGCAGAGTAGAGTAGAGTATAGTAGGGCAGAGTAGAGTAGAGTAGAGGAGAGGATAGGGGAGTAGAGTAGAGTAGAGCCGAGTAAAGTAGAGTAGAGTAGAGCAGAGATGTGTAGAGCAGAGTAGAGTAGAGTTGAGTAAATTTGAGCTAAGATAGGCTAGGTTAGGGTAAGTTAGAATAGAGTGGAGTGGAGTAGAGTAAAGTAAGGCTAAGTTAAAGTAAGCTAGAATAGGTTAGGCTAGTATAGAGTAGAATAGAGTAGAGTAGAACTAGATTAAGCTTGGCAAGACAATGCTAGAGTATAGTATAGTAAAGTAAAGTAGAGCAGATTATAGTAGAACAGAGTAGAGTAGAGAAGAGAAGAGAAGAGTTAGGTAAGGTTAGGCTAGGCTAAGCTAGGCTAGAGTATAATGGAGTAGAGCAAAGTATAGTAGAGTAGCTTAGAGTAGAGTAGAGTAGAGTAGAATAAAGTGGAGTAGAGTAGAGTAGAGTAGAGCTAGGTTAGGCTATGCTAGGCTAGGTTTTGTTAGAGTAGAGTAGAGAAGAGTAGAGCTAAGATAGGCTAGGCTATGCTAGGTTAGGTTAATGTTGAATAGAGTAGAGTAGAGTAAAGTATAATATAGAAGAGTAGAGTAGAGTTAGGTTAAGCTAGGCTAGGCTAGGCTAGGTAGGCTAGGCTAAGCTGGGCTAGAGTGAAGTAGAGTAGAGAAGAGCAGAGCAGAGCAAAGCAAAGTAATGTAAAGTAGAGCAGAGTAGTGAATAGCAAAGTAGAACGAAGAAGAGTAGAGATAAATAGAGCAGGCAAAAGTGGAGTAGTGAAGAGCATAATATAATAGAGGAGAGAAAAAGAAGAGTAGAGAATAATAGAGCAAAGCAGAGTAGAGCAGAGCAAAGTAGAGTAAAGAAAAGCTTGGTTTGGCTTGGCTAGGTTAGACTAAGTTTAAATATTGTAAAGTAGAGTAGAGTAGAGTGGAGCAGAGTAGAGTAGAGTAGAGCTAGGTTAGATTAGGCTAGGCTAAAATAAAGTAAAGCAGAGTAGTATAAACTAAAGCAGAGCAGAGTAGAGCATAGTAGAGTAGGGAAAAGTAGAGTTGAGCAAAGCATAGTAGAGTAGAGCAGAATGGAGTAGAGCATAATAAGGTTAAGATAGGCTAGGTTAGGGTAAAGTAGAATAGATTATAATAAAGTAGAATAGAGCTAGGTTAGGTTAGGCTAAGCTAGGCTAATTCAGATTAGAGTAGAGTAGAGTATATAAGAGTTAAGTTGAGTAAAGTAGAGTAGCGTTAGGTTAGGTTAGGCTAGGCTATGTTAGGGAAGGCTAGTCTAGGCTAAGCAAAGGTAAAGTAGAGTAGAATAGAGTGAAGTAAAGTAGATTATAATTAGTTCATGCTAGGCTAGGCTAGGCTAGGCTAAGCTAGGCTAAAGTAGACTAGAGTAGGGTAGAGTAGACTCGAGTTGAGTGGTGTAGGGCAAAGAAGAGTAGGATAGAGTAGAGTAGAATAGAGTATAGCAGATCATGTTAGAGTAGAGCAAAGTATAGAAGAGCAAAGTAGAGCAAAGCATAACATAGTAGAGTAGAGTATAGTATTATAGAGCAGAAAAAAAATCAAAGTAGAGTAGGGCAGAAAATAGTAGAGCAGAGCAGAGTAGAGTAGAGTCGAGAAGGGTTAGGCTAGACAAAGCTTGGCTAGGCTCAACCAGGCTAGAGTAGAGTAGAGCAAAGTAGACCTGAGTAGAGTAGAATAGAGTACAGTAGAGCAGAGTAGAGTAATACAGTGTAAAGTAAAGTAGAGAAAGAAGAGTAGAGTAGTGTACAAAAAAGTAGAGAAAATAATGGTAGAGCAGAGCATAGCAGAGTAGATCGGAGCTAGGTTAGGCTAGACTAGGATTATCTAGGCTTGGCTAGGCAAGAGTAGAGTAGAGTAGATTAGAGTAGAGTAGAGTATAATATAGTAGAGTAGAGTAGAGTAGAACAAAGTAGAAAAGAGCTAGGTTAGGCCAGGGTAGGTTAGGCTAGAGTTGTGTAGTGTCTAGTAGAGTAGAGCTAAGTTAGGTTAGGCTAAGCTTAACTAGAGCACAATTAAACAGAGTAGAGTAGAGTATAGTAGAGCTGAGAAGAGCATAGTAGAGTATAGCAGAGCATACTACAGCAAAGTACTTCAAAGCGAGGCAAGGCTAGGATAAGTTACAGTAGAGTAGAGTAGAGTAGTGCTAGGATAGGCTAGGCTAAGGTAGAGTAGGCTATGCTAAGCTAGGCTAGAGTAGAGTAGAATAGAGTAGAGTAGAGTAGAATAGAACATAGTAAATTAGGGCTTGGTTAGGTAAGACTAAGCTGGGCTAAGTTAGGGTAAAGTAGAGTAGAGTAGAGTGGAGCAGACAAGAGCACTATAAAGCAAAGAATTATATAATAGAGTAGAAAAGAACAGAGGAGAGCAGAGTAGAGAAGAGTAGTGCCAAGAAGAGTAGAGTAGAATAGAGTAGAGCCAGGTAAGGCTAAGCTTGGCTAAGTTAGGTTGGGTTAAAGTAGAGTAGAGTAGAGTAGAATCGGGTAGAGCTAGGTTAAGCTAGGTTAGGCTAGGCTAGGTTTGCCTAGGCTAGAGTAGAATAAAGTAGACTAGACTTGACTAGAGTTGAGTAAAGCTAGTTAGGTTAAGCTTTGTTATGCTAGGCTTGGCTAAAGTAGAGTAAAGTAGGGAAGAGTAGAGCAAAGCAGAGTAAAAGAAAGTAGAGCAACATAGAGTGGAGTATAATAGAGTAAAGTAGAGTAGGGCAGAGCTAAGATAGGTTAAGGTAGGTCAGGCAATGCTAGGCTAGGCTAGGTTAGGCTAAGATAGTGTCAAGTAGAGTAGAGTAGAATAGAGAAGAGTATAATAGAGAAGAGTAGAGTAGAGCTAGGTTAAGTTAAGCTGGGTTAGAGTAGAGTAGAGTAGAGTAGAGTATAGCAGAGCAGAGTAGAGTAGAGTAGAGAAGAGTAGAGTAAAATAGAGCAGAGTAGAGTAGAGTAAAGTAGAATAGAATAGAGTTGAGATGAGTAAAGCAGAGTAGAGTAGAGTAGAGTAAAGCTTGGTTACACTAAGCTAGGTTACGGTAAAGTAGGGTACAGTGGAGTAGAGTAGAGTAGAGTGGAGTAGAGCTTTGTTAGGCTATGCGTAACTAGGCTAGGATAAATTAGGCTAGACTAGAGTAAAGTAGAGTAGAGACGAGCATAGCAGAGCACCGATGGGCATAGTAGAGCAGAGCTGAGCAGAAAAGAAAAAGAGTAGAGTAAAGTAATTTAGAGTAGAACAGAGTAGAGTAGAGTAGTGTAGAGCAGTGTATAGTAGAGTAAAGCAGAGTATGGTAGAGCTAGGTAAGGCTAACTTAAGCTAGGAATGGCTAAGCTAAGATTTAATAGAGTAGAGTGGAGATAAGTTAAGCTAGACTAGGTTAGAGTATTTTAGAGTAGAGTAGAGTAGAGTGGAGTGGAAGAGAGTAGAGTAGAGTTGAGCTAGGTTAGATTAGGTTAGGCTAGGATAGGTAAGGCTATGCTAGGCTAGGCTAGGCTATTATAGAGTAGAGTAGGGTATAACTAGGTTTGATAAGGCTAAGCAACTCTAGGCAAGAGTATAGTAGAGTAGAATAGGATATAGTAGAGTAGACCTGAGTAAAGCAATGTAGAGTAGAGTAGTGCAGAGTAGAGAAGAATAGAGTAAAGCAGAGTATAGCTAGCTTAGGTTAGGCTAAGCATGCTAGGCTAGGGTAGGTTAGAGTAGAGTAGAGAAGAGTAGAGCTAGGATAGGTTAAGCGAGGCTAGGGTAGGTTAGAGTAGAGTTCATTAGAGTAGAGTCGAGTAGAGAGGTATAGAGTAGAGTGGAGTAGAGTAGATTGTAATATAGTACATTAGAATAGAGTAGAGTTCGGTAGAGTTGAGTTAGGTTAGGTTGCCTACCCTAGGGTAGGCTTGGCTAAGCTAGGCTAGAGTAGAGTAGAATTGTGTAGGGAAGACTAGAGTTGAGTAAAGCTTAGTTAGGCTAGGCTACAGTAGAGCAGAGTAGAGTAGAGTAGAGCAGAGTAGAGCAGAGTATAGTAAAATAGATTAAAAAAGAATAACATAGAGAAGAGTAGAGTAGGGTAGAGTAGAGTAGAGAAAAGTAGAGTAGAGTAGGGTAGAGTAGAGAAGAGAAAAACATAGTAGGGCTAGATTATGTTAAACTATACTAGGCAAGGCTAGGCTAGGCTAGGTTAGAGTAGAGTAAGGTAGAGTAGAATAAAACAGAGTAGAGTATAATAAAGTAGAGTAGAGTAGAGTAAGGGTAGGCTAGGCTAGGTTAGGCTTGGCTAAGTTATGCCAGAGTAAATTATTGTAGAGTAGAGTAGAGCTAGGTTAGGCTAGGATTGGCTAGGTTAGGCTAGGATTGGCTAGGTTAGGCTAGGCTATGTTAGAGTTTAACAGATTATAGTAGAGTAGAAAAGAGCATAACAGAGAAGAGTAGAGCAAAGCAGAGTAGGTTAGAGCATTGTAGAGTAGAGCATAGTAGAGTGGAGTAAAGCAGAGTAGAGTTAGGTTAGGCAAGATTGGGGTAGAGTAGAGTAGAGTAGAGCTAGGTTAGGTTAGAGTGCAGTAGAGTACAATAGAGTAGAGCAGAGAAGAGGAGAGCAGAGTAGAGCTGAGTAAAGTAGATTAAAATAGAGAAAAGTAGGGCAGAGTAGAGTAGAATAGAACAGAGTAGAACAGAGCAGAGTAGAGCAGAGTAGAGCAAGGTTAGGCTAGGCAAGACAATTCTAGGATATGTCAAGCTAGGCTAGGCAAGAATAGAGTAAAGTAGAGTAGAGTAGATTAGAGTATGGCTTTATTAGGCAAGGAGAGTAGAGTAGGGTAGAGTAGAGTAGAGTAGAGCAAGGTTAGGCCAGGGTAGGCTAGGATAGGTTAGGCTTGGATAGAGTAGAGTAGAGTAGAGTAGAGTAGAGAAGAGCTATGTTAGGCTAGGCTAGGCTAGAGTATAGTAGAGTAGAGTAGAGAAGAGTTGAGAAGGGTAGAGAAGAGCTGAGTAGAGCAAAGTAGAGCTAGGTTAGGTTAGGCTAGGCTAGGCTAAACTAGGCTAAGCTAGAGTAGAATAGAGTAGAGTAGAGTAGAATAGAGTAGGGTGTAGTTGAGTAGAGTAGAGTTAGGTTAGGCTTGGCTAGGATAGGCTAAGTTAGAGTAGAGTAGAGTAGAGTAAAGTAGAGTAGAGTAGAGTAGGGTAGAGTAGAGTAGATTATAATATAGTGGAGTAGAGTAAAGTAGACTAGAGCTAGGTTAGACTAGGCTTGGTTAGGCTAGAGTAATCTAGGCTAGGCTAAGCGAGGCTACAGTATAGCAAACTAGAGTAGAGTAGCATAGAGTAAAGTAGAGCTAGGTTAAGGTAAGCTAGGCTAAACTAGGCTAGAATTGAGTAGTGTATAGAAGAGAAGAGCATAGTAGAGCATAGATAAGCATAATAGAGTAGAGTAGAGCAGAGCAGAGCAGAGCAGAGCAGAGTAGAGTAGAGTATAGAAAAGCTAGGTTAGGTTAAGCTAGAGTGGAGTAGAGCAAGGTTAGGCTATGCTAGGCTAGGCTAGGTGTTATACCTGGTAAAATATTATATGTTTAATCTTCAATAATTCAATTGTGGCCTGGATGATTTCAGATCGACAGTAGGATAAGCCAGGAGCTCAATTGGAGGCTATTGGAATTTCTGAAATTTTCTGGGGATTTTTTCGGAGCACCGAGATTTTTTTTTAAAACCAGAATTTGGTTTTTTTAAACGCGTGTGAACCGGACCGGAGCGGTTCAGCGAAGGCGGGGCAGTTCGCCGAGGTGCGTTTGCGCGTGCATTTAGATAAGCCGCGGATAAGCGGATCGGACGGGCGAGATCAGCGGTGGAGATTAACCGGCTGATCGGGTGTTAAGCGGCGTTTTTTGGAAGGTCAACCGGCGCTTAATGGGTCTTAACGGGTTATTACCGGTTTAAGCCGGGTATTTAACCTAAACTGTTCGGCTGTTAGGGTTTCGAACGGCGGCTAGAGGCGAGGTGTTCGTGGCGAACGACGGCACTTTCCGATAGCCTTCCAAGGGGCTTTTGTTAACCGGAGGTTCGCGGGACAGAGGCGAGCATTTTGGTACCGGTTTCGTTCGGCGAGGAGCTGCGGTTGATCGCGTGCGAGCTTCACCATCGATGGCGAGCATGGTAGGAAAGTCAGATTTAAATTAGTTATTTAGTAGAAATTAAAAGCATGGAATATTTTGCTTAATGAACACAAGCATGTGGATGAAAAATCGGACTTAGTTGAATGCTAATCTGCGTCTTTTACAAATTTTGGATTTTCTGGAAAATTTCCCATTTCGCCGAAAAATTTAGTTAATGCTTAGGAACATGTTAGGGATTTGTATTATCAGTGTTGCCATTGAATTAGTTAATTAATTGTTGGATTAATCTTAAATCTCACAATACGGCAATGGCGTACGGGCGAACTCCTTCGGAGGAAATTTTGAATGAATCTTAGAAATTAGTGGCATTATTGAAACATTAGGATAGTACGAACATCGGATTTTGTTTCTTCTTGTTCGCGTTCGCCAGAAATCGACGGAAGGATTGGATTGGTCGGCGATTGCGTCGGTTAGGGTTCGCGGGCGTCGGACCGAGGAAGGAGAAGGGTTTAGATTAATTACGAATTTATTTAAGTAATTAATGGTATTTATATAATATTTATCAGTAATTATATTTATTTAAGCATCGACCGATTAACGGATTACTAAGGAATTTGGTTCGGCGGTGTCGTGGTTCAGCGCGAGGTTTCCGAACCGGCAGCGAAAACCGGTTCAGCGGGATTCGTCACGGACGAACGGCGAGGAGGAAAATTTAATTCGGAAATTAATCCGAATTTTCGAAAAAAGGATATATGTGGAATTTAAATTTTATTCGGGAATTTATTCCGAATTTCGGAAAATGGATAAAGGGCAGAAATTGATTTTTTTGAATTTAAAAATTTCTTGAAGTGAGAAAAAGGTGATTTTTAGAAATCACGTAGCCAAGTTGAAATTGACTGTTGGAAATTACCCATAAATTCAGTGCAGCTGGATTAGTTGGAAGGAAGTGTGACACTTGGGTGCTACCAGAATAGTCAGAATTTTGGTACAGTTTGTGTTGCTTGGATGGTAATGACATGGATTGAGTCAGTTTACTCAGTGTTGGCATATTGGACCGGACTATTATAGGCCCTATATGATGTTTTAGTGTAGTTGTGGTAGGTAACTGTGCAGTACAGACTTAGCTTCCACAGTATACATGTGGACTGGTATGCGCCTTGTTGTATCTGGACACATGTTGCCGAATCTTGGAGTTAGAGCTTGGCAATGACTGTAGGGGCGTGGCTTCTATGGAAATTGTTGGGAGAGGACTTCTTGGGACGGTGGCTGAGTCGATCTCTTCTGGTCCATGAGTGTAGGCCTGCGCGCCTGAGAGTGGCAGTGGCAGGGGTGACTCGCCGTGGCTAGCCAAGTGTGTAGGCCTACGTGCCTGAGGGTGGCAGGGGTGTCTCACGTTGGCTAGAGATCTATGTGACTGGTTCTGTCTATAGTCTCCAGAAGATTGATTGACGAGAGACGCTGCGGTGTCGGGTGCTAGGCATTGTGATGCGTGCACAG
This sequence comes from Vanilla planifolia, assembly GCA_023846275.1. Classification (NCBI taxonomy): domain Eukaryota; kingdom Viridiplantae; phylum Streptophyta; class Magnoliopsida; order Asparagales; family Orchidaceae; genus Vanilla; species Vanilla planifolia. The sequence goes on along the minus strand of JAIUJO010000016.1, from coordinate 1,941,092 downwards.
AGTTGGGCGTGTCCCGCTGGCATGCTTTGCCTAGGCGCCATGTGTGCGCAGAGGTGGGCGTGTCCCGCTGGCATGCTACCTGGGAGCACAGAGGAGAGCTACTCTGGTGTGACTGGGGGTGACTGTGGTTGGTCAGAGTCTGGGACTGAGAGTGCCTTTCCACCCTACATTGTTATGCTGTATTTCTATACTCTTGCTATTATCCTTCTCTTGCATGAGAGTTTTTTTTTACTAGGTGTCTTTCCTACTGGGCGTAGCTCATTCTATTAGTATCCATATTTTTCCAGTGGCTCGGCAGACTTGACGCCACCCAGCTTTAGGTGGGATCGTGATCAGTAGGCTCGTGGAGGAGATCTGATCTGTGATTTTCTGAGATATTCTAGTTAGTTGATTGTTGCTGTTGGATGTATTCAGTGAGACTGTTATTCTTATGTCTTGTATTATGTGAGGGTGATTCTGACTCATGTACTCGGATGGATGATGTGGTATTTGATGGACTGTGATTTTTCATATGAGTTACATTTTTATATACTATCTTATTTTCTATCTTGACGGTATGGTGTGTGGAGTGCCATTTCATATCGGTGGATGTTATATATTTTTTTTTGTTGATGGTGAGGTCATTAAATGACTATGGAACTTAACCTTGGGGGTTCAGACTTCTATTAGATCGGTTCTCCTACCGGTATGGGTTAGGAGTATTAGGTCTAGTAGGAGTAACATTGCGCGAGTTCATTAGTTAATTTAGGAGTCATGAACCTGATTTGACGGTGTGCTCGGGAGATGGGATCCACATAGTTAAGGAAAGTAGGTGTGTAATGATGTGTTATATCCTATGTATTTCGTAGGCTACTCAGGTTGGTATGGGACGATCTGAGCTGTCTATATGTAAAAAAAAAAAAAAAAAAAAAAAAAAAAAAAAAAAAAAACTGGGGTGTAACACTAGGCATGGTTAGAGTGGCTAGGCTAGGCTAGGCTAAACTAGCCAAAGCTAGAGTAGTATGGAGTAGAGTGGAGCAGGACAGAGTAGAGTAGAGCAAAGTAGAGTCGAGTATAATAGAGCAGAGCAAAGTAATGTAGAGCTAGGGTATGCTAAGTTAGGCTAAGCTATGCTAAGCTAGGCTAGGCTAAACTAGGTTAGGATATGTTAAAGTAGAGTAGAGTATAATAGAGTAGAGTAAAGTAAATTAGAGTAGAGTTGAGCAAAACATAGCAGAGAAAAGATAAGAAAAGAAGATTAGAGTAAAGCTGAGCTGAGTTGATCAAAGCAGAGTAGAGCAAAAAAGAGTAGAGTAGGGTAAAGCAAAGTAGAGTAGAGTAGTGTAGAGGAAGGTTAGGCTAGGTTACCTTATGCTAAGCTAGGATAGAGTAAAGTAAAGAAGAGTAGGGTAAAGCTAGGTGAGGTTAAGCTAGGCTAGAGAAGAGTAGGGTAAAGTATAATAGAGTAGAGCATAGTAGAGTAGATGAGAGCAATGTAGTGTGGAGTGAAGCAAAACAGAGGTAAGCAGAGTAGAGCCAGGTTGGGCTAAGCTAGGTTGGGCTTCACTAGGCTTGGCTAGCAAAGTTAGAGCAGAGTAGAGTGGAGTAGAGTATAGTAGAGTAGAGCTTGGTTTGCCTAAGATAAGTTAGACTCGGTTAAAGTAGAGTAAAGTAGAGTAGAGTATAGTAGAGTAGAGTATACTATAGTAGAGTATAGTATAGTAGAGTATAGTATAGTAGAGTATAGTATAGTAGAGTAGAATAGAATAGAGTAGAGTGGAGTAGAGAATAGTAGAGTAGAGTGGAGTAGAGTAGAACTAGGTTAAGTTAGGCTAGGAAAGGTTAGGCTAGAGTAGAGTAGAGTAGAGTAGAGTAGTGCAGAGCATTACAGAGCAAAGCAGAGAAGAGAAGAGCAGAGTTGAGTAGAGCTAGGTTTGGCAAAGCAAGGCTAGGCTATGCTAGCTTAGAGAATACTAGAATAGAGTTGAGTAGAGTTGAGTTGAGTATAGTAGAGTACAAAAGAGTTGGGAAGAGTAGAGCTAGGTTAGGCTAGCCAAGAGTAGAGTAGAGTAGAGCTAGGTTTGGTTAGGCTATGCTATGCTAGAGTAGAGTGTATTAGAGTACAAGAAAATAGAGTAGAGGAGAGTAGAGCTGAGCAGTGGTTTTTTAGGAAAGACTAGGCTATAATAAAGTAGAGTAGAGCAAACTAGAGTAAAGGAGAGCTAGGTTAGGCTAGGCTAAGTAAGAGTAAAGTAGAGTAGAATATAGTAGATTAGAATAGATTAAAGTAAAGTAACATAGAGTAGAGCTATGTTAGGCTTTGTTAAGCTAGGCCAGAGTAGGCTTCACTACGTAGGGCTAGGCTAGGTTCTAGTAGAGTAGAGTAGAGTTGACCTAGGTTAGGCTAGGTTTGGCTAGGTTAGGCTAAGCGAGGCTAAACTGGGCTACAATAAAGTAAAGTAGAGTTGAGTATAATAGAGCAGAGCAGAGTAGAGTATAGTATAGTATTACAGAGAAGAGTAGAGCAGAGCAGAGCAAAGACAAGAAGATCAAAGCATAGTAGAGTAGAGTAGAGTAGAGTAGAGTAGAGTAGAGTAGAGTTGAGTAGAGCTACTTTTGGCAAAGTAAGGGTAGACTAGGTTAGAGTAGAGTTGAGTAGAGTAAAGTAGATTAGAGTTAGGTTAGGCTAGGCTAGACTAGGGTAGGCCTTTCTAAGCTAGGCTAGAGTAGATTAGAGCAAGGTAGAGTAGAGTAAGAGTAGAGTGGGAGCTAGATTCGGCTAAGTTAGGCTAAGCTAGGCTAAACTAGGCTACAGTGGTGTAGAGTATAGTAGAGTAGAGTAAAGTAGAGTATAGTAGAACAAACCATAGTAGATAAAGCATAGCAGAGTAGAACAAAATTATAGTAGAGTATAATAAAGTAGAGCAAAATAGAGCAAAGCAGAGCAGAGCAGAGTAGAGAAAAATGGAGTTATGTAGAGTTGAGAAGAGCAGAGCAGAGTAGAGAAGAGCAAAGTAGAGTGGTGTTAGGTTAGGTTAGGTAAGCCTAGGCAAAGTTAGAGCAGAGCAGAGTAAAGTAAGACATAGAAGAGCATAGTAGAGTAGAGGAGAGCAAAGTAGTGCAGAGTAGAGCAGAGTAGAGTAGAGCAAAAATGAGTAGTTGAGGAAGCAAAAAAGGGTATAGTTAGGTTAGGCTAGGCTAGAGTAGAGAGGTAGAGTAGAGTAGAGCTAGGTTAGGCTAGGCTTTGCTTGGATAAGATAGGTTACAATAAAGTAGAGTAAAGTAACATAGAGTAGAGTGGGGTAAAGTGGAGTATGAGTAGAGTATAGTTGAGTAGGGTAGAGTAGAGTATAGTTAGGTTAAACTAGGTTTGGGTAGGCTTAGCTAAGCTAGAGTAGAGTAAAGTAGAGTAGAGTAGAATAAAGTAGAGTAGATTAGAGCTTGGTTGTTTATACCCGGTAAAATATTATATGTTTAATCTTCAATAATTCAATTGTGGCTTGGATGATTTCAGATCGACAGTAGGATGAGCCAGGAGCTCAATTGGAGGCTTTGGAATTTCTGAAATTTTCAGGGGATTTTTCGGAGCACCGAGATTTTTTTTTTTTAAAAACCGGAATTTGGTTTTTTTTTGTTACCGCGCGTGAACCGGGACCGGAGCGGTTCAGCGAAGGCGGGGCGGTTCGCCGAGGTGCATTTGCACGTGCGTTTTGATAAGCCACGGATAAGCAGATCGGACGGGCGAGATCAGCGGTGGAGATTAACCGGCTGATCGGGTGTTAAGCGGCGTTTTTGGAAGGTCAACCGGCACTTAATGGGTCTTAACGGGTTATTACCGGTTTAAGCCGGGTATTTAACCGAAACTGTTCGGCTGTTAGGGTTTCGAACGGCGGCTAGAGGCGAAGTGTTCGTGGCGAACGGTGGTACTTTCCGGCAGCCTTCCAAGGGGCTTTTGGTAACCAGAGGTTGGCGGGACAGAGGCGAGCATTTTGGTACCGGTTTCGTTCGGCGAGGAGCTGCGGTTGATTGCGTGCGAGCTTCACCGTCGCCGGCGAGCAAAGGTAGGAAATTCAGATTTAAATCAGTTATTTAGCAAATTAAAAATATGGATTATTTTGCAAATAGCTACTTGAGCATGCAGATATGGGTTTTTGGAATTGATTAATGCAATTTATTGATTTTAGCATTTTAGGGTTTTTTTTTTATGAAGAAGAATATATATATATTCTGCCGAATTGGAATTTCTGTGCATAGAAGCATGCCTTAGGTTTTGATATTATCATATTGCCATTATTCAGGTTATCTGAATGCTAGAATGATTTTAATTTCATGAATTGGCATAGTCGGATCAGACAACACTTTGGCGAAAATTTTTGCATGGACATCTAGCTTCGCTACTTGATTATATGAAATTTTTAGGCTAGTACGAGCTTTAGGCTAGCGTCCCCTTGCATTCGGTCGCCGGAAATCGACGGGGAAAACAGAGATTTCCGGAAAGTCGACGGTTAGGATTTCGCGGGCGATGGGCGAAGGAAGGGGATGAATTAGGGCTAATTAGGGATTAGTCTGATTATTAAGTGAATAATTATATTAATTATTAATATTTATATGTTAAGTGTCGGCCCGAATTCGGATCATTAACTTCGGCCGGTGGGGTTCTCGGCTCAGCGCGTAAGGGTTCCGAACCGGCGACGAGAACCGATTCATGGGAAGTGCGGCGCGGATGAGAGAGAAGCTGAAGAAAAAAAATTAATTCGGAAATTAATCGTAATTTTTGGAAAAAGGATATGCGGATTTTAAATTCGGAAATTTATTCCGAATTTCGGAAAATGGATTAAGGGTGGAAATTGATTTTGGAATTTAAAATTTCCTGAAGTGAGGAAGAGGTGATTTTTGGAAATCACGTAGCCAAGTTGAAATTGACTGTTGGAAATTACCCATAAATTCAGTGCAGCTGGATTAGTTAGAAGGAAGTGTGACACTTGGGTGCTACCAGAATAGTCAGAATTTTGGTATAGTTTGTGTTGCTTGGATGGCAATGACATGGATTGAGTCAGTTTACTCAGTGTTGGCATATTTCATGGATTGGCATATTGGACCGGACTATTATAGGCCCTATATGATGTTTTAGGGTAGTTGTGGTAGGTAACTGTGCGGTACAGACTTAGCTTCCACAGTATACATGTGGACTGGTATGTGCCTTGTTGTATCTGGACACATGTTGTCGAATCTTGGAGTTAGAGCTTGGCAATGACTGTAGGGGCGTGAGCTTCTATGGAAATTGTTGGGAGAGGACTTCTTGGGATGGTGGCTGAGTCGATCTCTTCTGGTCCATGAGTGTAGGCCTGCGCGCCTGAAGGTGGCAGGGGTGTCTCGTCGTGGCTAGCCAAGTGTGTAGGCCTGCGTGCCTGAGGGTGGCAGGGGTGTCTCACGTTGGCTAGAGATTTATGGGACTGGTTCTTTCTATAGTCTCCAGGAGATTGATTAACGAGAGACGCTGCGGTGTCGGGTGCCATGCGTGCGTAGAGATGGGCGTGTCCCGCTGGCATGCTTGCTTAGGCGCCATGCGTGCGCAAAGATGGGCGTGTCCCGCTGGCATGCTGCCTGGGAGCACAGAGGAGAGCTACTCTGGTGTGACTGGGGGTGACTGTGGTTGGTCAGAGTCTGGGACTGAGAGTGCCTTTCCACCCTACATTGTTATGCTGTATTTCTATACTCTTGCTATTATCCTTCTCTTGCATGAGAGTTTTTTTTTACTAGCTGTCTTTCCTACTGGGCGTAGCTCATTCCTTTATTATCTATATTTTTCCAGTGGCTCGACAAACTTGACGCCACCCAGCTTTAGGTGGGATTGTGATCAGTAGGCTAGTGGAGGAGATCTGATCTGTGATTTTTTGAGACATTCTAGTTAGTTGATTGTTGTTGTTGGATGTATTCAGTGAGACTGTTATTCTTATGTCTTGTATTATGTGAGGGTGATTCTGACTCATGTACTCGGATGGATGATGTGGTATTTGATGGACTGTGATTTTTCATATGAGTTACATTTTTATACACTATCTTATTTTCTATCTTGACGGTATGGTGTGTGGAGCGCCATTTCATATCGGTGGATGTTATATATTTTTTTTGTTGATGGTGAGGTCATTACATGACTATGGAACTTAACCTTGGGGGTTCAGACTTCTATTAGATCGGTTCTCCTACCGGTATGGGTTAGGAGTATTGGGTCTAGTAGGAGTAACATTGCGCGAGTTCATTAGTTAATTCAGGAGTCATGAACCTGATTTGACGGTGTGCCCGGGAGATGGGATCCACATAGTTAAGGAAGTAGGTGTGTAATGATGTGTTATATCCTATGTTTTTCGTAGGCTACTCAGGTTGGTATGGGACGATCTGAGCTGTCTATATGTAAAAAAAAAAAAAAAAAAAACTGGTGTTTAACATTTGTTAAGCTAGGCTAGGCTAGAATAGAGTAGAGTAGAACATAACAAAACAAAACAGAGCAGAGTATAGCAAAGCATAGTTGAGTAGAGAAGAGTAGTATAAAGTAGACTAAGCAGAGCAAAGTAGAATAAAGAAGAGCAGAGTAGAGTAGAATAGAGCTAGGTTAGGCTAAGCTAAGCTAGGCTAGGTCTTAGTTAGAGTTGAGTTGAGTAGAGTAGAGTAGGATAGAGTGGAGTAGAGTAGAGTAAAGCATAGTATAATAGAGTAGAGTACATTAGAGTAGAGTAGAGCTAGGTTAGGCTAGGCTAGAGTAGAGTAAAGAAGAGTGGAGTGGAGTAGAGCTGAGTAGAGTATAATAGAGTTTTGTAGAGTAGAGTAGAGTAGAGCTAGGTTTGGCTTGGTTAAGCTATAGTACAGTAGAGTAGAGTAGAGTAGAGTAAAGTTGAGATGAGTAGAGCCAAGCATAGTAGGCAAGGTTAGTCTAGGCTATGTTAGGCAAGACAAGGCTATAGTAAAATATAACAGAGTTGAGTAGAGCTAGGTTCAACTAAGCTAAGCTACGTTAAGTTAGAGTAGAGTGGAGTAGAGTGGAGTAGAGAAGAGTAGATTAGAGTAGAGTATGGTAAAGTAGAGTAGAGTTAGATTAGGTTAGGCTAGGATAGAGTATAATAGAGTAGATTAGAGTAGAATAGAGTGGCATAGTGTAGAGCAGAGAAGCATAGAGTAGAGAATAACATAGAAGAGCAGAGCAGAGCAAAACAGAGCAAAGTAGAGCTAAGTTAACTCTACCTGGCTATGCTATGCTAGGCTTGGCTATGTTAGGGTAGAGTAGAGTAGAGTAGAGCTAGGTTATGCTTAACAGGCTAGCCTAAGTTAGAGTATAGTAGAGTTGAGTGTAGTAGGGTAGAGTAGAGTAGGGTTTAGTAGAATAGAGCAAAGCTAAGTTAAGTAATCTAGGCTAGGTCTGGCTAGGCTAAGGTAGGCTAGGATAGGATAGGCTAGAGTAGAGTGGAGTAGAGCTCAGTTAGGCTAGGCTAGGCAAGGCTATGTTAAAGCAGAGTAGAATTGACTTGAGTAGAGAAAAGCATAGCAACACAAAGCAGAAGAGAGCAAAGTAGAGTAGACAGAGCAGGGTAGAGTAGAACAGAGTAGAGAAGAGAAGAGCAGATTAGATAATAGTAGAGCAGAGAAGAGTAGAGCAGAGTAGAGTAGAGTAGAGATGCATTGAGCTAGGTTAGGCTAAGCTAGACTAACCTAGGTTAGGCTAGTTTAGAGTAGAGTAGAGGAGAGCAGAGTAGAGTGGAGCAGTGTAGAGTTGAGCTTAGTTAGGCTTGGTAAAGTAAGGCTAGGCTAGGATAGGGTAGGCTAGGTCTTGCTAGGCTAGAGTAGAGTAGAGTAGAGTATAACTAAGTTTGGTCAGGTTAGGCTAGGCTAAAGTAAAGTACAATAGAGTAGAGTAGAGTAGAGTAGAGCAAAGTAGAGCATAGTAGAACAAAGTAGAGCAGAGAAGAGCAGAGCAAAGCAGAGTAGAGTAGAGTAGAGAAAAGATTAGTGAGGTTAGGCAAGTCTAAGCTTGGTTGAACTAGGCTAAGCTAAAGTTGAATATAATAGAGTAGAGTAGAGTATAGTATAGTAGAACCAGTTAAGTTAGGCTAAGCTAGGCTAGGCTAGGTTGGAGTAGAGTAGGGTAGAGTAGAGTAAAGTTAAGTAGAGTAAAGTAGAGTAGAGTAGAGCTAGGTTAAGATAGCCGAAGCTAGGTTAGGCTAGGCTAGAGTCAAGTAGAGCAGATTGTTATAGTGTAGAATAGAGCTAGGTTAGGTTAGGTTAGGCTATGCTATGCTAGAGTTGAGTAGAATAAACTAGAGTAAAGTAGAGTAGAGTAGACTAGAGTAGAACAGAGTATAGTAGTGTAGAGTAGAGCTAGGTTAGGCAAGGCTAGGTTAAGCTAGGCTAGGCTATAGTAGAGTGGAGCAAAGTATAGTAGAGTAGAGTTAGATTAGGCTAGGTTAGGCTAGGCTAGGTTAGAGTAGAGTAGATTAGTGTAGAGTAGAGTAGATTAGAGGAGAGGAGAGGAGAAGAGAGTCGAGTAAAGCAAAGCAGAGCAAGGTTTGGCTAAGCTAGGCTAGAGTAGAGTAAAGTAGAGTGGAGTAGAGTAGAGTAGAGTAGGGTGGAGCTCAACTAGTTTAGGCTAGGTTAGTCTAAGTTAGGTTAGGCTTGGCCAACTTAGGCTAGGGTAGAGTGGAATAGAGTAGAGTAGATTGGGGTAGAGTAGAGTAGAGCTAAGTTTGGCTAGAGTAAGCTAACATATGCTAAACTAGGCTAGAGTAGAGTAGCATAGAGCAAGGTTAAACTAGGTTCGATTATGCTATGCTTGGCTAGGCTAGAGTAGTTTTGAGTAGAGTAGAGTAAGGTAGAGTATAATAGAGTATGGCTAAGTTTGGTTGGGTTAAGCTAGGCTAGGGTATGGTTGGCAAGGCTAGGCTAGAGTAAAGTAGAGTAAAGTAAAGCTAAGTTATGTTAGGTTAGGCTATGCTAAGATAAGCTAAAGTAGAGTAGAGTTTAGTATAGCAGAGCAAAGAAGACTAGAGCAGAGCAGTGTAGAGTAGGCTAGAGTAGATCAGAGTAGAACAGAGAAGAGTAGAGCTAAGTAAGCCTAGGCTAGATTAACTAGGCTTGGTAAGGCTAGGCTAGGCTAGGTTATGGTAGGCTAGGTTAGGCTAAGCTAAAGTATAGTAGAATAATGTAGAGAAGAGTTGAGTTGGACTAGGCAAAGTAAGCCTAAGCTAGAGTACAAAGCATAATAGAGTGGAGCAGAGACAAGTAAAGTAGAGTAGAGTGGAGCAAAGTAAAGAAGAGCATGACAGAGTTGATTGTAGTGGAGTATTGAAGAGAAGAGTAGAGCTAGGTTTGGCTAAGCTAAGTTAAGCTAGGCTAGAATAAAGTAGAGTAAAGTAGAGTAGGGTAGAGCTAAGTTAGGCAAGGCGAGGCTAGGTTAGACTAGAGCAAAGTAAAATAGAGTAATGTAGAGTAGAGTATAATAGATTAGAGCTAGGTTAGGCTATGTATGGCTAGCCTAGGCTAGGATAAGCTAGTGTAGAGTAGAGTAGAGTAGGGTAAAATAGAGTAGAGCTAAGTTAGGCTAAGCTAGGATAGGCTAGGTTAGAGTAGAGCAGAGTAGTTTAGGGATAAGTAGGGTAGAGTAGAATGGAGTAGAGTTGAGTAGTATAGAGTAGAGTAGGGAATAATAGAGTAGAGTAAAGTAGAGTAGAGAAAGGAGAGCAGAGTAGAGTAGAGAATAGTAGAGCAAAGCAAAGTAGAGCAGAGCAGAGTAGAAGAGCAAAGCAGAGTAGAGTAATACATAGTAAAGCAAAGTTGAGCATAGAGCAGAGTAGAGTAAGCTAGGTTAAGTTATTTTAGGCAAGGCTAGGCTAGATTGGAGTAGAGTAGAGTAAAGTAGAGTAGAGTAAGGTTAGGATAGGCTAGGCTAATATAGAGTAGAGTAGAGTAGAGTAAGGTGGAGGAAGGTTAGGTTATGTTAGGCATGGCTAGGTTAGAGTAGAGTAGAGTAGTGTAGAGTAAGGTTAGGCTAGCCTAAAGTAGAATAGAGTATAGTATACTACATTAGAATAGAGTAGAACCGAGTAGAGCAGAGCAGAGTAGAGTAGAGCATGACAAAGTAGAGCAGAGTAAAGCAAAGTAGAGCAAAGTAAAGCAAAGAGAGGTAAAGTAGAGTAGCATAGAGTAATGCAAAGTAGAGCAAAGTAGAGTAGAGCAATGTAGAGTATAACAGAGCAAGGTTAAGCTAGGTTAGAGTAGAGTAAAATATAGTAGATTTGAGCTAGGTTAGGTTTGGTTAGGCAAAGTTAAGTTAGAATAGAGTAGAGTAGAATAGAGGAGATTAGAGTAGAGTATAGTAGAGTAGAGTCAAGTAGAGTAGAGTTAGGTTAGGCTAGGCTAAACAAGGCTAGATCAAGTTATGCTAGGCAAGGCTAAAGTATAGTATAGTAGAGCAGAGTAGAGTACATTAGAGCTATGTAAAGTTAGGCTAAGTTAGAGTAGAGAAGAATAGAAAAGAGTAAAGTAGAGTAGAGTAGAGTAAGGTTAGGTTAGGCGTGGTAAGGTTAGAGTTGAGAAGAGTAGAGTAGAGTAGAGCATAGTAGAGTAGAATAGAGTAGAGCTTGTTCAGCAAGGCTAGAGAAGAGTATAGTAGAGCAGAGTAGAGCAAAGAAGTGTGAAGAATAGCAGAGTAGAGCAGAGCAAAGTAGAGTAGGATAGAGAAGAGAAGTGTAGAGTAGAGTCGAGTGGAGCAGAGTTGAGTTGAGCAGAGCTAGGCTAGGCTAAGCTAGGCTATGCTAGATTAGGTTAAAGTAGAGTATAGTAGAGTAGAGTGGAGTAGAGTAGAGTAGAGTAGAGCTGAGTAGAGTAGAGTAGAGTAGGATAGAGTATAGTTTAGTAGAGTAGAGTAGAGTAGAGCTAGGTTAGGCTAGGCTTGGCTATGCATTGTTAAGCAGGGTAAGAGTAGATTAAAGTAGAGTAGAGTAGAGTAAGGTTAGGTTAGGCTAGCCTTGGAAGCATTTTATTAATGTAGAGATTGGTAGAGTAGAGTATAACAAAGTAGAGTAGAGTAGATCTAGGTTAGGCTAGGCTAGTACGACTAGGTTAGGCTAGGCTCGAGTAGAGTAGAGTAGAGTAGAGTAGAGATGGGTAAAGCTAGGTTAGGTTAGGCAAGGCTATGCTAGAGTATAGTAGAGTTATATAGAGTAAAGTAGAGCAGGGCAAAGCAGAGTAGAGTAAAGCTTAGTTGAGTAGAGTATAGTAGAGTAGACCATAGTAGAGTAGAGTAGAGTAGAATAAAGCTATGTTTGGTTAGGCTAGGCTAGAGTAGTGTAGTGTATAGTAGAGTTGTGTTAGGCTAAGTTAGGATAGGCTAAGGTAAACTAGGTTAGAGTCAAGTAGGGTAGGGTAGAGTAAAGTAGAGTAAAGCAGAGCATAGTAGAGTAGAGTAAGGTAGAGTAAAGAAGATTAGAGTAGAGCAGAGCAAAGTACAACATAAGAGAGAATAGTAGAGCAAAGTAAAGTAAACTAAAGTAAAGTAAAGCAGAGCAAAGAAGAGCAGAGTGGAGCTTAGTTAGGCAAGGCTAGAGTAGAGTAGAGCAGAGTAGAGCTAGGATAGGCTAAGCTAGGTTAGAGCAGAGTGGAGTAGAGTAGAATAGAGTAGAGTAGAGTAGAGTAGAGTAGAGTAGAGTAGAGTAGAGTAGAGTAAAGTAGAGTAGAGTAGAGTAGAGTTTGGTTAAGCTAGGCTAGGCTTGGGTAGGATATGTTAAGCTAGGCTTGAATAGAGTAAAGTATAGTAGGATAAAGTAACAAAGAGTAGAGTAGAGCAAAGCTCAATTAGGTTATGTAAGTCTAGGTTTGGTTAGGCTGAGTAGAGTAGAGTATAGAAGAGTAGAGCAGAGCAAAGCATAGTAGAGTAGAGTAGAGCATAGAAGAATAGAGTAGATTAGAGTAGAATAGAGTAGAGCAGAGCATAATAGAGCAAAGAAGAGCAGAGTAGTGTATAATAGAGTAGAATAGAGTGAGTAAAATAGAGTAGAGTAAAGAAGAGTAGAGTATAGTAGAGTATAGTTTAATAGAGTTGAGTATAGTAGAGCTAGGTTAGGCTAGGTTAGGTTAGGGTAAGTTAGGCTAGGCTAGAGTAGAGTAGAGTAGTGTAGAGTACAGTATAGTAGAGTATAGTAGAGTAGAGCAGAGTAGTGTAGAGTTGAGAAGAGAAGAGTAGAGTAGAGTAGAACAGAGTAGAGTAAAGTAGAGCAAAGCTAGGCTTGGTTAGAGTAGAGTAGACTATAGTAGAGTAGAGTAGAATAAAATAGAGCAAAGGAGCATAGGGTAGAGTGGAGTATAGTATAATAAAGAAGATTAGAGTAGAGTAGCACTAGGTTAGGCTAGGCTAAGCTAGAGTAGAGTAGAGCATAATTAGGCTGGGATAGACAATACTAGAGTTGAGTAAACTAGAGTGGAGTAGAGTAGAGTAGAGAAGAGTAGAGTAGAGCAGAGCAAAGCAGAGTAGAGAAGTGTGTAGCAGAGCAAAGCAAAGCAGAGTAGAGTAGAGTAGAACAAAGCTGAGTGTAGTAGAGTAGAGGAGAGCTAGGTTAAGCTAGGCTATGCAAGAGTAGAGTAGAGTATAGCAAGGTTAGGCTAAGCCAGACTAAGCTAGGTTAGAGTAAAGTAGAGTAGAGTAGAGGAGAGAAATGTTGGGCAAGGGAAAGTAGATTAGAGAAGAGGAGAGTATAGTAGAGCAGAGTATAGTTGAGTAGAGCAGAATAGAGTAGAGAAAAGAAATGTAGAGTAGAGTTGAGAGGAATTCAGTTATGCTAGGTTAGGCTATGCTAGGCTAAGATAGGCTAGGCTAGGCTAGAGTAGAATAAAGTATAGTAGGGTAAAGTAAAGCAAGGTTAGGCAAAGCTAGGCTAGGTTAGCATAGAGTAGAGTAAAGTAGAGCTATAATAGGCTAGGCTAAGCTAGAGTAGAGTAGAGTAGAATTAAGTAGAGTTAATTAGAGTAGTGCTAGGTTAAGTTAGGCTAGGCTAGAGTAGAGTAGAGTAGAGTTGAGTAGAGCAGGGTAGAATAAAACAAAGTAATGCAAAGCATAATAATTAGGATATGTTAAGCTAAGCTAGGTAAGGTTAGGCTAGGTTAAGCCAAGCTAGGCTAGAGCAGAGTAATGTAGAGTAGAGTAGTGTAGACCTGATTAGGCTAAGATAAGCAAGGCTAGGCTCAGATGGGCTAGGCTAGGCTAGGCTCGGCTAGAGTGGAGTAGAGTAGTGAATAGTAGAGGTCGGTTAGGTCAAACAAGGATAGAGTAGAGTAGAGTATAGTAGAGTAGAGTATAGTAGAGTAGAGTAGAGTAGTGTAGAGTACTATAAAGTAGAGAAGAATAGAGTAGAGTTGAGTAGAGCAGAGCAGAGTAGAGCAGAGTTGAGCAGTGCAGAGCAGAGCAGAGTAGAGCTAAGTTAGGCTAAGCTAGGCAAGGTTTGGCTATGTTAGAGTAGAGTACAGTCGAGTAGAGTAGAGTATTATAAAGTAGAGTACGGCTAGGTTCAACTAAGCTAAGCTAGGTTAAGCAAGCTAGAGTAGAGTATAGTAGAGTAGAGCTAGGTTAGAATAGAGTAGAGCAGAGTAGAGTAGAGTAGAGTAGAGTTAGGTTAGGTTGGGCAAAGTTAGGCTAGGCAAGGCTATAGTAGAGTAGAGTAGAGTGGAGTAGAGTAGAGTAGAGTAGAGTAGAGTTGGGCTAGGTTAGTCTAAGCTAGGCTAGGCTTGTGTAGAGTAGAATAATGTAGAGTAGAGCATAGCAGAGTAGAGAAGAATATAACATAGCAGAGCAGGGTAGAGTAGAGTAGAGCTGAGTATAACATATCTAGGTTTGACTATGTTAAGCTAGAGTTGAGTAGAGCTTGATTAGAAAAGGTTATGTTAGGTTAGAGTTGAGTCGAGTGAAGTAGAGTAGAGTAGAGTAGAGTAGAATAAGATAGAGTAGAGTAAAGGCTGGGCTAAAGTATTATTAACTAGAGTAGTGTAGAGAGGAATAGAGTAAAGTATGGTAGAGTAGAGCAGAGTATACATAGCTAAGCTAGGCTAGAGAAAACAAAAATAGAGTAGAGTAAAGTAGAGTTGAGTAGAGCAGAGTGAAGTAGTGTAGAGTAGAGCAGAGTAGAGTATAATATCGTAGTATAGAGTTGAGTAGAATAGAGGTAGGTTAGGCTAGGCAAGGCTAGGTTAAGTTAGGCTAGAGTAGAGTAGAGTAGAGTAGAGTAGAGTAGAGTAGAGCTAAGTTAGGTTATGCTAGTTAAGCAGAGTATAGTAGAGCATAGTTGAATATAGTAGAGTATAGTATAGTTTTTATAGTAGAGCTTAGTTAGGTTAGGATAGGCTAGGTTAGGATCAATTAGGCTAGTGTAAACTAGAATAAAGTAGAGTAGAGTAGAGGAGAGCTAGGTTAGGTTGGGTAGGAAAAGGCTAAGTTAGAGTAGAGCAGAGTAGAGTAGATTTGAGCAGAGTAGAGCAAAACAGAGTAGAGCAGAGTAGAGTAGCATAGAGCAGATTAGAAGAGAGCAGTGAAGAGCAAAGCAGATCAGAGCTATGTTTGACTAAGCTGGGATAGGTAAGGTTGGGCTAGGCTAGGCATGGCTAGAGTAGAGTAGAGTAGAGCAGAGCTAAGTTACACAAGCCTAGGCTAGGCTAAGTTAAATTAGAGAAGAATAGAATAGAGTATAATATAGTAGAGTAGAGTGGAGTAGAGTAGAGCAAAACTAGGTTAGGCTTGGTTAGAGTAGAGTATAGTAGAATAGAGTAGAGTTTAGTAGAGCTAGGTTAGGCTAGGCATGGGTTGGCTAGCATAGGCTTTGCTAGGCTAGGCTAAAGTAGAGTAGAATAGAGTAGAGCTCAGTTTGGCTAGGCTATGCTAGAGTAGAGAAGAGTAGAGTATAGTAGAGCAAAGAAGAATAGAGTGCAGAGAATAGTATAGTAGAGTAGAGCAAAGTAGAACAGAGAGGAGTTAACCTGAGTAGAGCTGAGCTGGTCAGAGTAGAGCTAGGTTAGGCTAGGTTAGAGTAGAGTAGAGTAGAGTAGAGTGGAGTAGTGTAGAGTAGGGTGGAGTATAGTAGAGTAGAGCAGAGAATAGTAGGGTGGAGTATAGTAGAGTTAGGTTAAGCTAGGCTAGGCTAGGTTAGGCTAGGTAAGAGTAGAGTAGAGTGGAGTAGAGTAGAGCTAGGTTGAATAAGGCTAGGCTAGGCAATCCTTGGCTAATGTAGGGTAGAGTGGAATAGGGCAGCATAGAGTAGAGGAGAATAGAGTAGAGCAAAGTAGAGTAGAGAACAGTAGAGCAGAGTAGAGAGGAGCAAAGTAGAGTAGAGATAGGTTTAGCTAGGCAAGGTTAGACTAGGCTAGGTTAGGCTAGGCTAGAGTCAAGTAGAGTACAGAAGAGTAGAGTAGAGTAGAGCAAGGTTAGGTTAGGCTAGATTAGAGCAGAGTAAACTAGAGTAGGGTAGAGTAGAGTAGAGTAAAGTAGAGTAGAGTAGAGCAGAGCAAAGTAGAGCAAAGTAAAGCAGGGTAGAGCAGAGCTAGGTTAGGCTAAAGTAAAGTAGAGTGGAGTAGAGTAGAATAGAGCTTGGTTAGGCTAGACTAGGAAAGACAAGGCTAAATGAGGCTGAGTAGAGTAGAGAAGAGTAAAGTAGTAAAGAGTAGAGTAGAACAGAGTAGACCAGTATAGACCATAACAAAGTAAACCAGAGCAGAGTGGAGCATAGTAAAGTAGAGCTAAGTTAGGCTTGGTTAGGTTATAGTAGAGTAGGTTAGAGTAGGGTAGTGTAGAGTAAAGTATTGTAAAGCTAGGTTAGGTTAGAGTATGCTAGGCTAGGGTAGGCCAGGGTAGGCTAGGCTAGAGTAAAATGGAGTAGAGTAGAGTAGAGTAGTATAGCCTAGGCTAGGCTAGGCTAAACGAGGCTAAAGTAGAGTAAAGTAGAGTAGAATAGAGAAGAGCAGAGCAGAGTAAAGTAGAGTAGAGTTGTGTAGAGTAGAGAAAAGCAAGGTTATTCTAGACTAGGTTAAGCTAGGCCAGGCTAAAGTAGAGTAAAGCTAGGTTAGGCTAGGCTAGCTTAGAGTAGAGTAGAGTAGAGTATAGAGTAGAGTAGAGGAGAGGAGAGGAGAGTAGATGATAGAAGAGGAGAGTAGATTAGAGCATAGCAGAGTAGAGTAGAGCAGAGAAGACTAAAGTAGAGTAGAGTAGAGTAGAGTAGAGAAGAGTAAAGTAGAGGAGCTATGTTAGGTGAAGCTAGGGCTCGGATAGGCTAGGCTGGAGTAGAGTAGAGTAGAGTTGAGTTGAGTTATGTTAGGATAGGTTATGCTAGGGTTGGTTAGGCAAGGTTAGGTTAGAATAGAGTAATAGAATAGAGTATAGTAAAGTAGAGCTAGGTTAGGTTAGGCTTGGCTAAGCTAGGTTAGAGTAGAGTAGAGTAGAGTAAAGTAGAGTAGAGTAGAGTAAAGTAAAGTATAATGGAGTAAAGTAGAGCAAAGTAGAATAGAGTAGTACAGAGCAGAGCAAAGTAGAGTCAAGTAGAGCAAAAAAGAGCAGAGTAGAATAGAACAGAGTAGAATAG
This sequence comes from Vanilla planifolia, assembly GCA_023846275.1. NCBI lineage: Eukaryota > Viridiplantae > Streptophyta > Magnoliopsida > Asparagales > Orchidaceae > Vanilla > Vanilla planifolia. Next base: position 1,924,515 of record JAIUJO010000016.1, on the reverse strand, counting down.
AGAAAAGCAGAGCAGAATAGAGCTAGGTTTGGCATGGCTAGGCTAGACAAGGCTACGATAGGATAATCTAGAGTAGAATAAAATAGAGTAGAGTAGAGTATAGTATAGTAGAGTGGAGTATACTAGAGTAGATTAGAGCTATGCTATGTTAGGTTAGGCTAGGCTAGGCTATTTTAGGCTAGGCTAGGATAGGTTAGGCTTGAGTAGGAGAGTATAATAGAGTAAAGCTTGGTTAAGTTAGGCTAGAGTAGAGTAGAATAAAGTAATATAGGGTAGAGTAGAGTAGAACAAAGTAGAGTAGAGTATAGTAGAGCAAAGTAGAGTATAGTAGAGTAGAGCAGAGCAGAGTAGAGTACAGTAGAGCAAAGCAAAGTAGAGCTATGTTAGGCTAGGCTAGGTTAAGTTAGAGTAGAGTGGAGTATGTAGAGCAGCATAGAGTATAATAGAGCAAGGTTAGAATAGGATAGAGTAAAGTAGAGTAGATTAGGGTAGACTAGTGTATAATAAAGTATAGTGGAGCTAGGTTAGGCTAGGCTAGGGTAAGCTAGAGTAGAGTAGAGTAGTGTGGTTTAGATTGGAATAAAATAGAGTAGAGTAGAGCTAGTTTAGTCTAAAATAGGCTAGGATAGGCTAAACAATGTTAGAGTAGAGTAGAGTAGAGTAGAGCATAACATAGCAGAGTAGAGTAGAGTAGAGTAGTGCAAACCAGAGTAGAGTAGAGTAGAGCAAAGTAGAGTAGAGTAGAGTAGAGAAGAGTAGAGCAAGGTTAGGCTAGGCTAGGCTATAATAGAGTAGAGTAGAGTAAGGTTATGTTAGGCTATGTTAGAGTTGAGAAGAGTAGGGTAGAGTAGAGTAGAGTAGAGTAAAGTAGAGTAGAGTAGTGTTGGGTAGAGTAGAGTGGAGGAGAGGATAGGAGAGAAGATGAGAGTAGGCAATAGGAGAGGAGAGTTGATTAAAGTAGATATAATGGAGTAGAGAAGAATAGAGCATAGTAGAGTAGAGAAGAGTAGAGAAGAGTATAGAAGAGTAGAGTAGAATAAAGTAGAGCATAGTAGAGTAGAGCTAGGTTAGGTTAGGCTAGGCTATACTAGACAAGAGTAGAGTAGAATAAAGCTGAGCTTGGTTAGGTTAGGCTAGGCTAAAGTAAAGTAATTGAGGAGAGTATAGTAGAGTAGTGCTAGGTTAGGTTATGTTATGTAAGGCTTTGCTAGTCTAGGCTAAAGTAGAGTAAAATCTAGTAGATTATAGCAAAGTATAGTATAGTAAAGTAGAGCAGAGTAGAGAAAAGTAGAGCAAAGCAGAGTAGAGTAGAGTAGAGTAGAGTAGAGTAGAGTAGAGAAGAGCAGACAGAGTAGAGTAGAGTAGAGTAGAGTAGGACATAGTAGAGCTAGGTTAGGAAAGGCTAGGATATGTTATACTAGGATAGGCTAGTCTAAAGTATAATAGAGTATAGTAGAGTAGAGTAGAGTAGAGTAGAGTAGAGCTAAGTTAGGTTAGGTTAGGTTAGGTAAGGCTAGGCTATGGTAAGCTAGGCTAGGCTAGAGTAGAAGATTAAAGCAGAGTAAAGCTAGGTTAGGCCAGGTAAGGTAAGGCTAAGCTAGGTTAGGTTAGATTTGAATAGAGTAAAGTAGAATAGAGTATAGTAGATCATAATATAGCAAAGTAAAGATGAGTAGAGTAGGGCAATGAAGAGTAGAGGAGAGTAGAGTAAGGAAGAGAAAAGCAGAGCAGAGTAAAGTAGAGCAGAGCTATGTGAAGTTAGGCTAGAGTAGAATAGAGTAAAGTAGAGTAGAGTGGAGAAGAGTAGAGCTAGGTTATATTAAGCTAGGGTAAGTTAGAGTGGAGTTGAGTAGACTAGAGTAGAGTATAGTATAGTAGAGTAGAGTAGAGTAGGGTAGAGTAGAGTAGAGTTACATTTAGCTTGGCTAAACTAGCTAGGCTAGGTTAGGGTAAGCTAAGCTAGGCTAGAGTAGAGTAGAGTAGACTAGAGTATAGTAGAGTAAAGTAAAGCTAGGTTGGGATAGGTTCGACTAAGCAAGGCCAAAGTAGAGTAAAGTAGAGAGAAGTAGAGGAAAGTAGAGTAGAGCAGAGCAAAGCAGAGTAAAGCAATGCAGAGAACAATGTAGAGCAGAGTAGAGAAGAGAAGAGTGGAGCAAAGTAAAGCTAAGTTAGTCTAGGTTAGGCTGGGCTAGGTTATACTAGGCTAGGTTTGGCTAGGCTAGGTTAAAGTAAAGTAGAGTAGAGTAGATAGAGCTAGGTTAGGCTTGGCTATGATTGGTTAGGCTATGCTATGCTAGAGTAGAGTAGAGAAGAGTAAAGTAGGCTAAGTTACGCTTGGCTAAGGTTGGTTAGGCTATAGAGCAGAGGAGAGCAGAGCAGAGCATAGCAGAGCATAGCAGAGTAGAGTAGACCAGACCAGAGCAGAGTAGAGTAAAGCAGAGTAGAGTAGAGTAGAGTAGAGAAGAGCTGAGTGAGATTAGGCCAGACTAGGCAATAGTAGAGTAGAGTAGAGTAGAGCTAGGTTATGCTAGGCTATGTTATAGTAGAGAAGAGTAAGGTAGCATAGAGTAGAGTAGAGTAATATAGAGTAGAGTAAAGTAAAGTAGAATCGAGTAGAGTAGAGGAGAGGAGAGAAGAGGAGAGTAGAAGAGAGAAGAGGAGAGGAGAGCAGATTAAAGCAAAATAGAGCAGAGCAGAGCAATGTAGAGCAGAGTAGAGTAGAGAAGGCTAAAGAAGAGTATAACTGAGTAGAATAGAGTAGAGTAGAGCAGAGCAGAGTACAGCTAGGTTAGGTCAAACTAGGCTATGCTAGGCAAGTGTAGAGTAGAGCAGAGTTGAGCTTAGTTAGCTTAGGCTATGCTAGGCCAAGCCAGAGTAGAGTAATAGTATTGGGTATAGTAGAGTAGTGCTAGGTTTGGCTAGGTTAGGCTAGGCTAAGTGTGTTCAAGTGAGTGATAGAGGAGAGTATAGTTGAGTATACCTACATGCATGTGTATGTGAGTTTGTGTGCTTAAGTGTGTTCAAGTTAATATGTGGTAGTGAGCAAGTTTTTGTGCATATTCATGCATGTGTGAGTCTTTGTGCATATATGTGTGTCTACAATTATGTGTATACATGTGTGGTTAGTGGTGCCTGTGTGCCTGCATGTGTTCATGTATGTGTGCATGTGTATTTATGTGCACGTGCGTGTGTTCAAGTGTGTACTTGTATGCATTCATTTATGTGTTTATGTGTGTGTATGCATGTGTACATGATTGTGCAGGTGTGCATATATGTGTTTGTGTAAGTGTGCGTATGTTTATAGACAAATGTGCATGTGTGTGCAAGTGTGCATTTGTGTGTGCATGTGTATATATTTTTGTGGGTGTGTTGGTGTGTGTGCACACGTGTTTTTATAAGTTTGTTTGTATGCCTATGTGTGTTTTAGTATTTTTGTGTGCATGCATGTGCATGAGCATATGTGCATCTGTTAGCATGTATGAATGTGTGTATGTGCACTTGTGTGTGTGCATATACATGTGCATATGTGTATGCTTGTGCACATGTGCATGTGTATTTATGTGTCTGTGTGAATATACGTGTGTGTGCATATGCATGTGTGCGTGCTTGTATATGTTTGTGTGTATGCATGATTCTATGTGTGTGTGTGTGTGTGCTTATGCATGTGAGTGTGCGTGTGTGCACATGTGTGTGCATATTTTTGAGTGTGTCAATGTGTGTGTTTATGCATATGCATATGCATGTTTGTGCCTATCTATATGTATGCATGTGTGGTTGGGTGTATGTGTGTGTCTATATGTTTGTGTTCCTATACATGAGCATGTGTGTTTGAGTGTGTGCATGTTTATGTGTGTGTATGCCTATGTTAATATATGTGGGCATGTTTGTGTGCTTGTGTGCATTTTTTAGTGTATGTGCATGTATGTTTGGGCATGTGTGTGTGCATGTGCACATGCGTGTATGTGTGTTCTCATGTTAGTGAGCTTGTGTATGTGTATACATGCATATTTTTGTCATTTTTTCTTGTTTATTTTTGTGTGTTTGTGCTTGCATGTGTGAGTGTGTCCATGTGTGTATATATCAAGACATGTGTGTGTTGATGCATGTAATTGTGTGTATGTGAATTTACATCTATGTGTTTGTATCCATGTGTGGATGTACATGTATGTGTGTATGTTTTGCTCATGTACTTTTTGTGTGAGTGTATGAATCAGTGCAAGTGTGTGTATGTGTTTTTTGTGAGTTGAAACATGCATGTGTGTGTATGTTTTTGTGGGTAAGAAAGTCTATGTGCATGCACTTGTGAATTTGTGTGTACATATACCTATTTGTATGTTTCTATGTGTGTGCACACATGTAGAGGTGTGTCCATGTTTATGTGCATGTGTGTTGTGTTTGCATGTGCTCATGTCTATGCATGTATGCATATGTGCAGGTATGGGTGTCATTGCCAGGGTCTGTGTGTACTTGTGCTTGCACATGTGGGCACATTTGTGGTGTGTATGAACATGTGTGTGTGCACGTGTGTGTGCATGTGGATGTTCATGTGGTGTGTATGAGTGTATGTGAGTTTGCATGTGAGATCATGCATGTGTATGCATGCATGTGTGTGTGTGTTAGTTTGTGCTTGTGTGTGTTTGTGTATAAGTGTGTGTTTGTGTGCTTGTGTATGGGTGTGTGAATGTCTATGCATGTGTGTGACTGTGTGTGTGCATGTATGTCTATGCATATTAGTGTGAGTGGGTGTGCATGCATTTACATGTGCATTTGCATGTGTGTTCATGTGTGTATGTGCCTTCGTTTATGGCTATGTGCATGTATGAGTACACCTATGTATGTGTATCTACAAGTGTACTTGAATGTATTATTGTGTGTGCCTGTTTCTATGCATGTGCATGCGTGCTTGCTTGTGTCTGTTTATGTGCATGCATATGTGTGTGCATGTGTTTGTGTGTGCTTGTATGTGTGTTCGAGCATGTGTGTGTGGTTTTTTGTGCTTGACTATGTGCTTGTGCATACTTATGTGTGTGCATGTGTATGTGTGCATGCTTGTTTATATGCATGCATGTATGTGTATGTGAGAGTGTGTGTGCTCGTGTGTGTTTGTATGCATGTGTTCATTCATCTAGGTCTATGTGTGCATGCATCTTTTTGTTTGTGTATGTCTTTGTGATTGTTTGCATTTGTGTGCATAAGTGTGTGTATGTGTGTGTTCATGTAGGTGCTTTTTTGTAGGTTTGTCTATATGATTGAGCATGACCAAGCATGTGTGTGTGTGTGCATGTATCTAGTTGTGTATGTTAGTATGTGCATGTGTATATGCACATGTGTTTTTGTGAGCTTTCATTTGTATGTGTGTGTGTTTGTGTGTGCATGTGTATGAGTGTGCATGCATTCATGTGGGTGCGTGTGCATGTTTGTATGTATTTATGTGTTCATTTGTGTGTGTGTGTCTATGCTTGTGTGTGTTTGTGTTTCTATCTTTGCATGTCCATGTGTGTGTATCTTTGCAAGTGCTTTTATGTGCATAGGCATGTGTGTATGTGTACATGTGCATGCGTGATTGTACATATTTGTGTGTGTGTGCATGTGGGTGTGTGTACATGCATTCATGTGTATGCATATGTATGAATGTATGCATGTGTGTTTTTATGTGTGTGCATATGTTTGTGTGCACATGTGTGGTTGTGTGCATAAGTGTGTCTGTGTTTACATGCATGTTTTCAAGCACATGTATGTGTTGTGCTTTTTTGTGTGCGTGTGCATGTGCATGTGTGATTGTGTGCTTCTGCTCATGCATGTGCATGTGTTTGGTATGTGTGTGTATTTGCATTTGTGTATGTGTGCATGTGCATGAGTAAGCACATATGTGTGTGCATGTTTATGCATGTGTGCATGCATGAGCATTTCTTCGCATGTATGTGTGCATGTGTATGTGTTTATGTGTGGGCATATTTGCATGTATGTGTGTGAGCACTTTTGTCTATGTGCACATGTGTTTGCATGTGAATGCATCTATGCTTGTGCATGCCTTTGTACATGTGCAATTTGTTTGTTTTTGCACGAATGTGCTTAAGTGTGTGTAAGTATGTTTTTGTACATATGTGCATGTCTTCTTGCGCGTGTGTGTGTAAGTTCATATGTGATCTTTGCTTGTGTTTGTGTGTGTTATGCGTCCATATGTGTGGGTACATGTGTGCATGTGTGTGTATGTGTGTCTACACAACTATGCCCATCTATGCATACATTTGTGTGTGTGATTTTTTGTGTTCAATTGTGTATGTGTGCACGTGTTCATGGGCTATTTGTGTGCATGAATGTTGATGTGACTTCCTAAAAGCATGTGCATGGTTGTGTTTTTGTGTGCTTAGTTGTGCTTATGCTTGTGTCTAAATGCTTGTCTGCATGTGTGATTGTGTGTATGTGCAAGCACCTACATGCATGCTTGTGTGTGCATGTGTTTATGAGTGAGGGAGTGATTGTGTGTGTGTGAATGTGTGTATGTGTGTATATGTGTGTGTGTATGTGCATGCGTGTTTGTTTGTTTGCACATGCAAACATGATTGTCTTTATGTCAAAAGTGTAGGTGTGTTTGTGTATTCATGTGTCTTTGTGCATAAGTGTGTGCATGTGCTTGTGAATGTGTGATTTATGTGTGTGTGCTTTTGTATGTATATGTGTTTTTAAGTCTATATGTGTGTGTGCATGTGTTTAGGTGTAACTATGTTCTTGTGCATGTATGTCTTGGTGTGCATGTGTGCTTAAGTATATGTGTGTATGTATTTGTGTGCTTACACATATGTGTGTGTCGATGTGTGTGCATATGTGTGTGTATATGTGCATTTCTACATGTCTGTATGTCTACTTGTGTCTCTCCATGATTATGTTTTTGTGTATGTGCTTGTGTATTTTTATGTGCATACATGCACATGTGTGTGAATGTGTGTGTATGCATATTTGTGTTTGTGCATGTGTGTATGTGTGCATGTATGTGTGCACATGTATGGTTGTGGGTGTGTGTGAGCATACATGTGTGCATTCAAGTGTATGAGTGTGTGCCTCTATTTGTGTGCATGTGTTTGTTCATGTACTTGTGCACATGTTTGCATGCATGTGTGTAGGTATGTGTGTGTGTCTGTGTGCACACATTAACCTATGTATATATGTCTATGCATCATTCTTATATGTGCATATGTGCATGTGTGTGACTTCACCTATGTGTATGTGTGCATGTGTTCATATGCATGTGCATGTATTTGTGTGAGTGTGCATGTGTGTGTGTTCATGCATGTTTCAATTTGTATGGATGTATGCAATTATGTGTGTGCTTGTGTGGTTATGGATACATGTGTAAGTGTACATGTGTCTGGTTGTGTACGTGTTCATGTGTGTATGTGTGTGTGTGTTTGTGCTTGTGTGTATGTGGATGCATATATGCTTTTGTGTGCATGTGTACATTCATGTGTGTTTCTATCTATTTGTACTTGAGTGTGTGTACATATGTGTTGGTGCCTACATCTACATGTGTTTGTGCAAGCATCTACAAACATGCATGTTGCATTTTACATGTCTAGACATATGTATTGCATGTTTATGAGCCTTTGTGTGTACATTTGTGTGTGTCTACACCTGTGCATCTGTATGTGTGGACATGTGCTAGTGCATGTGTGTGTGTGTTTGTGTGAATGTGCATAGGGGTGTGTGTGTGTGTGCATGCATAATGTTTGTATGTGTGTGCATGTTGTTGAATGTGTGTGTGTGTGTCTGTGTATATGTGTGCACATGTGTTCTTATGTATGCATGGGTGCATACATGTGTGCAATTATGCATGTGATTGTGCTTGCATGTATTTGTGTACATGAACATATGTGTATGTTTGTGTGCATGCATAAGTTTGTGTGTGTGTGTACATATGTATGCATAGGTGTGTGTGTGTGTGTAGTTTGTGTTGTGAGTGTTATCTTTGCATTTGCTTGCATGTATGCTTGTTTGTGGGATTGGTGTGCTTGTGTCAGCGTGTGTATATGCATGTGTACGGCATACGTATGCCTGTGTGTGAGTGTGCATGTGTGTTCGTGTGTGTGCACATGTTTATGTGTGAGTGTGTACACACATGTGTGGATGTGTATGAACATGTGCATGTGTTCATGAACACAAACTAATGTGTGCATATACATGTGTGTGCTTGTGTATTCTTGCATGTGTCATCATGTGTGCACTTGTGTGTTTGGGTATGTGTGTTTGTGCATGACTTTGTATCTGCATATGTGGTTGTGTGACTATCCATTTGCATATGTGTTTGGGTGTATTTTATGTGTATATATTTGCATGCATGTGTGTGAATGTATGTGTGGGTGCACGTGCTTGGTAGTGTGCGTTGTTGTTATCATGTGCGTGCCTGTTTCTATGTGTGTGTGTGTGCATATGTGTGCACATGGGTGCATGTATGTTTGCTTATTTTCATGCACTCATGTGTGTTTATGTGGTTATGTGTCGATATGTGTGTGAGGATGTGTGTGTGTGTGTGTATGTGAATACATATGCATATGTGTGTATGCATGTGTGTTTGAGTGTATGTTTGAGTATTTGTACATGTTGTGTGCCCTTGTAGTGCATGCATGTGTGTGTGCATGTGTGCATTCATGTCCATGCACATTTGTATATGCATGTGTGTGTGGATGTGTGCTTGTGCATTTGTTTGTACATGTGTATTCTTTTGTACATGTGTGTCATTGTGGGTGTGCATGTCTAGGTGCATGTATGTGTTTCTGCATAAGTGTTGGTTTCCATGTGTGTACTTGTGCGTGTGTTTGCATGTGTGCATATGTGTGTGTTGGTGTAAATGTGTGTGTGGGCGCATGGGTATGTTTGCCTATATATGTTTATATGTATATGTGCACATGTGTACATGCATATGTGTGTTGATGCATGTATCTATTTAAGTTCGTGTTTGTGGGTGTCTGTGGATGTTTGTGTGTGCATTTGTATTTGTGCATGAGTGTATATTTATGTGTTCATGTGTGCATACATGTAGATAAATGTATGCGTGTGTGTTCATATGCATGTGTGTGACTATGTAAGATTTGCATGATTATCTTTATGCGTATGAATGTGTGTCTCTACATGCAAGTGTGCATGTGTATTAATTTGTGTTTGTGTGTGAGCAAGTGCTTGCATTTGTGTGTGCGTATGTGCATGTGTATGTTAACTCATGTGTACACATGTGTGTGTTCTTGAGTTTGAGTGCATGTGACTACCTATGTGTGTGCATGAGTGTATGCATGTGTTTGTATATAGGTGCTTGTGTATGAGCTTGCATGTGCATATATGTGTGTTCATGTGCATGTGTCTGTGTTCATGTGTTTGTGTGTGTGTGTCCATGTATATAAGCATGTGTGAATGTGCATGTGTGTGCATCTATGCATGCATTTGCATGCATGTGTGCACGTGCATATTTACCTACTTGTGTCTAATGTGAATGCATGTGTGTATGTGTGTGGGAGTGTGATCTTGCATGTGCGTGTGTGTAGGTGTGTGCATGTGTAGGCTTGTGTTTATACATATGTGCATGTGTGTGTGCACATGTGTGTCTGTGTATGAGCACACGTGTATGTATGTGCATGTGTGTGCATATGCTTATGTGTATGGGTGTATGTATGTATGTATCTTTGTATGTCTGTATCCATATGCTCATGCATGTGTGTTTGTGTGCATTCACATGTGTGTGTGTGTTCTGTGTGTCTTTGTTTGCATTTGTATATGTTCAGTGTGATGTGTGCGTCTTATGTGTGTATATTGGTCTGGGAGTATGTACATGCATATATATATATATATATATATATATATATATATATATATATATATATATATATATATATATATATATATGTATGTATATGTGTGTGTGTGTGTGCATACTTGTGTGTGTATATGCATGGGAATGAGTGCATGCATTTGTCTATGTGCATCAATACACATGCATGCAGGTGTGAGTGGGTGTGTTTGCATGCATGTGTGTGTATGTGTTTATCTGTACATGAGTGTGTGCATGCTTGTTTGTGAGTCTATGTGTACATGTGTACCTATGAATGTAGATATGCATCAATATTCATGTGCTTGTGCATGCATGTGAATGTGCATGTGCATGTGTATGTGTGTGTGCATGTGTGAGTGAGTGTGTATGTGTATGTGCATACATTTTTGTTTGTGCGTGTAGGTATGTGCATGTGTGTATGTTTGCATGTGTGTGTGCACTTGTGTGCACCTATGTTCTTATGTATGTGCATGTGTGGGTGCTTGCATGCATGTATTTCATGTGAGTGTGCAAGCCTGTGTGCACTTGCAGGTGTGTGTTCTTTGGTGTGCGTGTGCATGTGTGTGTGTGTTTGTGTGCATGTGCAAGCACACGTGAGTGTGTGTGTATGTGTATGTAAGTTTGTATGCGTTTGTGCATGTTTGGGCACATATGTATGTTCGTGTATGCCTGTGTGAGTGCGATTATGGGTGTATATATTTGTGTGTGTGTGTATGCATGGATGTGCATATATGCATGTGCATGGGTGTGCATGTGTGTTCATGCATGTACTTTTGTGTGTGTGCATGCATGTTTGTGTGCATGTGTACTTGTGCTTATGTATATATATAGATGTCTGTGCATGTGCATGCACACATGTATATACCTTTGTGTGTGTCAGTATGTGGTTGAATGCACGTGTGTGTGTTTACATGTATGTTTGTGCATGTGTGTGTGTGTGTGTATGTGTATGCGCATGTGTGTATATGTGTACATGTTTCTATTTTCTTGCATGAGTATGTCTTTTTGTGTGTGCATATATTCATGTGTGTATGTAATTGTATGGGTTTTTGTGCTTTTGTATGCATATGTGCATGTGTATGCCTATGTGCTTCTGAGTGTTCTAATGCATGTGCATGGGCATGTGTGGGAACTTGTCTAAGTATGTGTGCATCTACATGTGTGTGTGTTTGTGTATGAATGCATGTGTTAGAGCTCATTTTTGTGTATGTGTATATGTTTCTGTATGTATTAGTTTTTATGCATGTGAGTGTGTGTGTGTGTGTCAGTGTGCTCTTGTGTGAGTATGTGGATGTGTGCTGTTTTTTACATATGTGTTTGTGTGCTTGGGTATTGTGTGTGTGTATATGCATGTGTTTGTGTGAATGATTGTGCGTGCATCTACATGCATGTGTAGATGTGTGTGCTTGTGTGTGTGCATGCATGTGTGTATGTGTGTGGTGCACATGTGTTATTGTGTGTGCATGTATGCATATGTGCATGTATATATGTGTGTGCATGGGAGTGTGTGCATGAGCCTGTGTGTATGAATGTATGTGTGCATATGTTTGAATGAATCCATGTGAGTGAAAGTGTATGAATATGTTTTGGTGTGTTTGCAAGATAGTGTGCATGTGTATGTGTGTGCGTGCATGTACATGTGTGTGTGTGTATATGTGTTTGTAATTTTGTATGTGTGGGTATGTGTGTGTATGTGCTTGTGTATGTGTTTGTGCATGTGTGCATGCATCTATTTGTGTGTGTATGCATGTATGTGTGTGCGTGTGTGTTTGCATTTGCATGTGTGTGTCTATGTGTTTATGTTTGTGTCTTAATGTATGTACGTATATGTATTCATGCATGTGTATGTACATGTTTGTGTTTGTATTTGTGTGCATGTGTGCAAGTGTATATTCTTATGGGTGTGTTTATGTGCGTGTGTCTTTGTGTATATAGGTGTATCTATGTGTGCGATTGCATATGCATGCATCAGTGTTGGTGTGTGTGTGTGTGTACATGCATGCATGTGGTGTTCTTGTGCAAGTACTGTGCGTATGCATTAGGGTGCATGTGCATCTGATTGTGCCTATGCATGTGCCTTTAAGTGTGTGCATGTGTGTGAATGCTAGAAAATGCATGTGCATGTAGTTGTGCAAGTGTGTGTTTTTTTGCATGTGTGGGCGTTTGTATGCATCTCTATATGTTGTTCACATGTGCATTTTTAGTGCATGAATGTGCATTTATGTGTGTGTGGACATGTGTGTGTGTGCATGGTCATATGTATGCATGTTTTTTGTCATTGCTTATGAGCACTTGTGTGTGCCTATTTGTGCGCATGCATATGCTTATGTGTATGTAGATGATTGTCTGAGTATTTCTTTGTCTTTGCATGCTTGCAAGCATGTGTGTGTGTGTGTGTGTGTGTATATGTGTGTGCAAGCGTAGGTGTGTGAATGTATATGCATGGTCGTGTGTGAGTGTGTGCATATGTGTCGATGCATGTACATGTGAGTGTATTTATGTGTGTCTACATGTCAGCTTTTGTTTGTAATTGTGTGTGTACATTTTTGTGAGTGTGTTTATATGCATGTGTGTGTAGGCATGTGTATTAATGTGATCTATGTTCTTTTGTGTGCATGTGCATGTGTGTATGCACATGTATTTATGTTTGCACATTCATGTTAATGTGTGTATGAGTGCATGTGCATGTGTGTGAGAGCATTTGTATGTGTTTGTGTGTGTGTGTGCATACATGCATGTGTGCATGATTCTGTGTGTGTGAGAACATGTGTGTGCATCTTTGTGTGTCTTATGCATCAATGCATGTGCATGTGTGTGTGTGTGTACAGATGTGCACATGCATGCATGTGTGTGCTCTTGGATTGTGTGTGTGATTTCATGTGTGTGCTTATGTATGCACATGTGTGTTCCTTTGTATGTGTGTTTATATTTGTATATGTTGCTATGTGTGTAAATGTGTCTTTGTGTGTGCGTGAAACTACATACAGATGCATGTGTATGTGCATATGTATGTTTGTGTGTATGTGTTTATGTGTGTATGGGTTTACATGTGTGTATTATGCATGCTTATGCATGCATGTGCTTGTGTGTGTAGAAGTATGTCTATGTGTGTGTGTGTGTGTGTTGCTATGCACATGTGTGTGACTTTGTGTGTGTGTGTGAGACTACATGCACAGGCATGTGTACGTGCATGTGTTTGTGAGTGTGTGTGTGTGTTTGTGTGTGTGGGTTTACATGTGTTGGTGCATGTGTGTGCATGTGTGTGCATGTGTATGCATGTGTGCATATGTGAGTGGTGGGAGGGGTGTGCATGCATGTGAATATTTTTGTGTGTGCATGTGTGTGCGTGTGCCTACTTATGTTTGTATTTTTGTTTGTGTGTGCATGCACACGCACATGTGTTTATGGATGTGAGTATGTGTGTATTCAAGTATGTGTGTGCATATGTGTTTTTGTGTGTGTGTGCATACATTTGTGCATGTGCGTTCATTTATGTGTGTGCATGTTTGCATGTGTGTATGTATTTTTGTAGGTTTTTGTGCTTTTGTGTGCACCTGTGTGTGTATTCCTATGTGCTTGTGTGTGTTCCAATACATGTGCATGTGTATTTGTGTGAACTTGTCAAATTATGTGTGCATGTACATTTGTGTGTGTGTGCATGTTTTAATTTTTGTGCATGTGAGCGTGTGCGTGTCGGTGTGTGCTTGTGTGATTTTACGGGTGTGTGCACTTATGCATTTATGTTTGTGTGCATGGGCATTGCATGTGTGCGTGCGTGTGTGTGCTTGTGTGAATGATTGTATATGCATGTACATGCATGTGTAGGCATGTGTGCTTCTGTGTTTGCATTCATGTGTGTATGTGTTTGTGCACTTGTGTTATTGTGTTATTGCATGCATGTGTATGCACACGTGCATGTTTGTGTGTGTGCATGACGGTGTGTGCATGAGCCTATGTGGGTATGTTTTTATGCATGTGCATGTATGTTTGAATGCATCCATGTGTGTGTAAGTGCATGTGTATTTTTGGGTGTCTCTATAAGCCAGTGCGTATGTGTATTTGTGTGCATGTGTTGCAATTTTGTATGTAGATGTATATGAATGTGCATTTGTATGTGTGCTTGTGTGTTTATGTGTAGGCATATATATGTGTTCATGTGTGTTTGCTTCTGCATGTGTGTGTTTACGTGTTTGTTTGTGCCTTAATATGTGTACATATGTGTGTATAAGTGCATACATATATGTGTGTTTGTGTTTCTATTTCTACATGTGTGTGGGTGTATATGCTTATGGGTGTGTTTATGCCTGTGTGTCTTTGTGTATATAGGTGTATCTGTGTGTGCGATTGCATATGGATGCATCAGTGTAGGAGTGTGTGTGTGTGTTTGTGCATGCATGCATGTGTTCTTATGCAAGTAGGTGTGTCTGTGTGCATCAAGGTTTGTATGCATCTGATTGTGCCTGTGCATGTCATTAAGTTTGTGCATGTATATGAATGCAAGTAGATGACATATGCATGTTTGTGGGCATGTGCATGTGCTTGTCCAAGTGTGTGTGTGTGCACCAAGTTTTGTTTGTGTGTTTGTGTGCATATGTACATGCACACATGTTTGTGTGTGGGTGCAAGTGTGTGTGAGGGTGTTTGTTGGTCTTTCTATGTGTGTGCATGTATGTGTGTTTGAGTGCATGTGTGTGCTTTTGTGCATGAACGTGAGCACATGAGTGTCTATGTGGATTTGTGTGTTTTCATATATGCATGTGGATGTCTTTGTTTATGTGTGCATGTGAGAGTGCATGCATGTGCATGTGTGTGTGCATTCTTGTGTTCATGTGTGCATGTTTGTGTGTGTGTTCTAATGCATGCCATTGTGTATGTATGCAAACTTGTTTTTATGTGAGTGCATGTATGTGTTTATTTGTGTGTGTTTAAGCTATTTTAAGTATATGTGTGTGTGTATGTGCATGTATTAGTTGTTGTACATGCAAGTGTGTGTATGTGTGCTTATGTGAGTTCGTGGGTGGGTGTGTGCTTATGTATATATATTTGTGTTCATGTGTTGTGTGCATGAGCATTTGTGTTCATGTGTGCATATGTGAATGTATTTGAGTGTGCATGCATGTGTTCATGTGTGTATGAGTGTGTGTGCACATGCATGTATATATGTATGTGATCATTTGTGTGTGTATATATGTGTTATTATGTGTCTGTGTGCATGTGAGTGTATGTGTAAGCTTGTGTGCATTCATATAAAACCTGTTTGTATTCATGTTTGTGTGCAGGTGTGGGGGCAAGTAGCAATGCATGTATGTGCATTTGTGTGTGTGTGTTTACATGTGTGTGGATATGTTTGTGATTATGTGTGTGTACATGTGTCAATGCCAATGCTTATTCACTTAAGTGTGTGCATGAGTGCGTGTTGTATTTGCATGTGTGTGTGTGTGTGTATCTATGTTAGTTCATGTGCGTTTATGTGCACGTGAGTGTGTGTTTGCATGCGTGCATGTACGTGTGCATGGCCACATGTGTGTTTTTGTGTGCATGTGTGTGCATGTGCATAGACATGCATGTTTTTTTCTCCACACCTATGGATATGTGTATGTGTATCTATGTGTGCATGCATGTGTGTATGTGTGTGAATGTTTATGCTTGTTTGTGTCTATGTATATTTGTGAATGGTGTTATGTGTGTGTGTGTATGTATGTGTCTTTGTGTGTATGTGTGAGGGTGTTTTTGTGCAGGTCAGTGTGTGTGTGCTTGTCTACTTGTGTGTTTATGTGTGTGTATTTGTTTGTTTGTGTTCATGTGTGTTCATGTGTGCATGTGTGCTTATGTGCTTGTATGAGTGTGTGTGTTTGTCTATGTGTGTACATGTGCATGTGTGTATGTTTGTGTGTATTTGTACATGCATGCATTCATGTGTGTCTGCATGTGTTTGTGTATATTTGTTCTTGTTAATGTGTGTATGAATGCATGTGCATGTGTGTGTTAGTGTTTGGATGTGTTGGTGTGTGTGTCGACATGTGCATGTGCATGTACTTGTGTGTGTGTGTTTTATGTGTAATTGTTTGTGAGTGTGTTTTTGGATGCACAAATGCACGCAGACATAAAGACATGCATGTATATACAACGTAAGCACATAGACATGCATATATACACACACATGCATGCACATGTACTTACATGCACAAACAAACATGCATTTAAACAAACCTACACATACCCAAACACACAAGCATGCACACTCGTATATAGTAATACAATCACAAGCACATATACGTGCACACAAACTGGCACATATGCAAACACCCACCACACAGCATGCATACGCACATAGCCATAGCCACACATACACACACCTACACATATATGCACATATGTAGTCACATGCACACAATCAAACACATAAACATACACATGCATGGATGCTCACATGCACACATGCCCATACACAAAAGACAAATGCACACAACATATACATGCACATTGATACACATGTGCAAGCACACATATAGACACATGCACATGCACACAAACACATGGACATGTAGATAAACATGCACGTGCACATAAATGTGCACACATGCACTCACACTCACATGTATGCACATCCACATATGCAAACACAACCATAGGCACACACACAAAAATTGTATAGACGAGCATGCAAAGACATGCACATGCAAACATGCACATCGGTGTGTACAAGCACATGCATACATAATTGCACATGCATAGGCACATATGCATGCACACATGTTTACACATATACACACAAGTAGACACATGTTCACATGAATACACATATTTACACACACATGCATATACACACACACACGCAAAGTCGAATAGAGACAGTTGCACACACAATCACATGTAGGGATGTGCATATGTCTACACATGCACACACACGCACACACCCATGCACATGGACATACACAGGCACACACGCAATCATCTACACACACATGTAAGTGTGTGCTCACACAGGCACACATACACATATGCACTTAAATGCACACACACCAACACACACCTATGCACACACACACACACAAGCTCGCATGTGCACATGCACACGAGCCTAAATGCACAAACACACACACACACACATGGACTTTTGCACAAAGACACACACACATACATACACAAGATTTGGCACACACATTCTAATACATGCACATGCATATGAATACACACAATCACACACACATGAATAAGAAAACTTTCACACACAACCACATATAGACATGTGCATTCATACACACACATAGATGCACATAGACACACAAGAATGCACACACACACACACACAAGCACACACCTAACCATGCACTTGAACATATGCATGCACTAACACACACACACATGAATTCATGTGTACACACACATATATCATTGCACAAACTCTTGTATAACATGCATAGCCCACACCCACACATACACACATGCATGCTTTCATGTGTACATAATTGTAAACATGCACACATGCATGCACACAAGACATGCATATAGATACACACACACATCGACACATACACATAAACAACCACACTTACACAAGCTCACACATGCATCCATAAAAACAAACACACATGCATGCATGTACACACACACATCACAAATGAATACTTGCAAACAAAGATAAGGATACACACATGTGCACAACCACATACACTCAGGCACATATACTCACAAACATAGCCAAACCAACATAGTTGCATGCACACAAGCATAACAAACCCACATGGACACACGGACACACTCACATTCACACATACACAAACAATCATACACTCAAATGTTTATACATATAAACACACAAGAACACACATGCACACATGCAAACACACACTTGCATGCACACTTGAACCCAAATGCAATCAAACAAGCACACATGCACATGTACACACATACACACTTGCACAAACACATTCACACATATATGTACACACATGCAGACATGTACATGCACACGTGCACTCATACAGAAGCACACATGCACACAAATGTGAACACACATAAAGATACACATGTGTGCACATACACACACATGAAGACACACACACAAGCATGCATGCACAAAAACACAAACCTATGCAAACCAACATAGAGATGTGCATGTGTGCACACTCACACACACAACATGGCACAAACCCCCCAACACACATGTGCATGAACACGTGCCCACACTTAATCATGCATACACACATACACATGCATGCACAAATGATAGGCACATAGACACACACATACACACATGCATGCACATGCACCCACATTAATGCATATATGCATGCACTTACATTGACATAGGATCATGTATGCACATTCACACACACACAAAAGCACACATGCACACTTACAAAAACAAAGCATACACATGCCACATGTACACATGCAAAGGAACACATATATTCACACATAAGCATAGCGACTCATGCACACATATGCACACACAAGCATACAACACACTCGCACGTAAATCATGGACACACAAGCACATGCACACAATCGCACACTACCATGCACAAACACACAAATACACATGTGCAAAAACTCACAAAAAAACATGTAGACCCACAAATAGACACACACATGCATGTACACATGCACTTGATCACATTGCATGCAAGCACACATGAACATAGCCATAAACATATTCAAGAACTCACATAAAGACACACATGCATACACACACACACATGTATGCATGCACACCCACACATACAAATGCATGCATTGAAGCACACATACACACACATAAATGAAGACAAACACACAAACATACACATGCACACAAAAACATATGCACATGCAGACACATTACATGCTTGCTTCCACACCTATAACATGCATAAACACACATATAGGAACACACATGACCACTCATGTACATGCAAACACACACATACACATACACACACATGCACAAGTACGAAGACACATGCAGGGACTCATGCAAACAACACACATGATCATGCACACGCATGCAGACACACATGCAAATGCACATGCACACACACACATAAATGAACACATACACAATTGCACACATGTCTGCATAGACCCACACATATAATCACGCACACTTACGCATATATCCATGTACACAAACACCCACATGCATGCAAACACAAATGTGGTGATACACATACTTGCATACACACACGTGCTCAATCGCATGCAAACATGCATTTGTGTAGACAAACATGCAGACAAACATGCATGCACACACACACATACACACACACAAACACCCAAACACATACATACACATGCACTCACACAAACATGCACACACACTTGGACAAGCATGCACACACACTTGCATAAGCATGGATACACACTTGCAAAAGCATGCACATGTCCAACAACAGACACACAAAAATAGAGGCACACAGCTACATGCATACACATGCAATACATGTGCACACACAAGCATGCACACACATGCATACATATGCACACACTTGTAAGCACACTCATACACACCTAAACAATCACGCACATGCGCACTCACGTAAATTCACCAAAACTAAGCTCGTAAACATTCACGCACATGCATATACACTACTCACACACACATAAGAGCACACATGTGCACACATATGTACACACGCACGCACTCAAAAAACACATAAACAAACTCAAACACAAGAACACTAACATGTGCACTTGCGCACACAAACATATCAATGCACAAAAAACACATGTACACACACTTGGATGAATGCACACACACACACACATACACTGATGCACACACACCTGCACACATGAACACACGCACCCACTCAAACAAACACGTGCACACGTGCACACACATGCATGCACACAGACATGCAAACATACACATGGGGTGCATAGCCTCTACACATACGTGCACACAAACATGCTTGCATATGCTCACACAAATATATTCACACATGCAAACACACACACATAGACAGACATGTACATGCATTCACTAACATAATTACACATATGCATACACATATAGACTCACATACATTGACCTATAAAGTTGCATTTATGCCCACACACACATTCACACTCAAGAACATGCAACCATACAATGCACACACACGCACATAGGAATGTGCACATGCCCCATATAAGCACACATGCACACTTCAAACACACACAAGAATGGGCACACATGCATATGCACACACACACACACACAATACTAGACTCATGCACACATAGATGCACAAGTGTGCATAACACACACAAATGCACACACACAAACACACGTGCACACACACATGCACACAAGAATGTATACGCTCACATGCACATACATGCAAACACACACATACAAGCACGTGCACATCCATATGCACACATGCCAGAGCACACATAGGCACACAAGCACACCAATACATGCACACCATATGCACCCACATAGGTACAAGTGTGCACCCAAAAATGTGTAAACATATGCACATGCACACACCTATACCCACATTCCTAATGCATGCACACTCATACACACAAACACACACACACACACACACCAATTTGCACATGCATACACACATACATACATGCAAACAAAAATGCATAGTCACACACATGCACTTGCATATGTAAACACATGCTCACACACAGTCAGATGCACACACATGCACATAAATGCATGCACATACATGCTCACACTCATGCACATGCACACACACACACACACATGCATGCACATGCATGCGGGCACACATGCATGTGTTTGTGCATGCACAAGCACACGTATACCTATGCACATGCATACAAAAACACACACACACACCACATAGTAGACGTACACACCCACTTGTGCACAAACACATATACAAATGCACAGCGTGCATACTCATGCATTCGAACACGCACATATACATACACACATATACACCCAAACACATGTTCGTGCATACAAGTACACATAGGAATGTATGCACACACACTCAAATACTTGACACATGCATGCACCAACATGCATACTAGAATAGACAAATACATAATATACACTCAAACAAGTACAACCTCAAACATCCATGCATATTAACATGCACTGCAATTCACACACACATATAAATGCATGCACATGCACACACACACATACTCTCTTGCAGTGACACATTCATAAGACAATGCACATGCTTATGTGCATGCACCTACACACATAAACATGGATGCATGCATGTGCATGCACACACCCATGCACAAAAATGCACACACAAACACAAACGCATGCACACATACACAACGCACATGCACATACATGCACAAACACGCATACTAATGCGCATATGTGTAAATTCACTGCACACACACACACACACACTTGCAAACACATAAATATATATACAAGTCCACGCATATGCATACAAGAACACACACAAACATGTGCATATGCACACAAATACACATGCACACATACGCATGCACGCTCATATGCACGTTCACATGCACACACTCTCACACACAAACATACACACAATTGGGCACACACATGTACATGGACACCCTTACACATAGGCATGCACACATGCACACGAAAGCACATGGACTCAAACACATGCATGCATCCACAAGAATAAGCACACATACATATAGATATGCACAAACACACACGTGCACACATGCACTTAGACATACCCACCCACAAGTACACAAGTACACACATACAAACCAAAAAATGAGCACACACACAAGCATAAGTACATTGATGCACATGTATTCACATACACATAAACACAAGCACACACATTGACATACATGCATGCACACACACACTCAAACACACACACATACATGCACATGTACACAACCAAAACATAGAATCATAGACACATACAAACACACACACATGAACTCTCTCACACTCATATAGATACACGCACATGCTGACACACACTGACACTGATGTACATGCATGTCCACACACACACACACAGAAATGCACTTACGCACAAACATGCATACAAACACATGCACTTGTATATGCACAGACAGAAGCACACACACACACATACACACATCCATACACAGACATGTCGACACACACACACGTGTGCACAAGCATGCTTATGCATGTATGAACACACATGCATGTAAGAACAACTGAGTGAACATAAGCAAAAACACACACACATAAGGGCACATGTAGGAACACATGCACACATGAAAATACCCACTTACACCTAAGAACACACTAACCCACAAGTATTCATAAATGTATAACCACAAAAACTAACACAGACACATGTAAACCCATACCAACACATTCACATATTTAAACAAACACAGAAACATACACACAAATGTATACACTGCATATGCACACACATGTACATGCACTTACACACTCATGCACACACACACACAAAAATGTGCACACATGCACACTTGCACATGCACAAATGCACTAGCACATACACATACATGTAGACACACATGAACATGAACACACACAAACACACATATGCACACATACGCTCATATGCATACACATATAGAAGCATAAGCAAACATTGGAACACTTGCATGCATGTGCACACACACACACACAAACATACATGCATAAACATGCATGCACACATAGACATGAATGCTTGTACACACTCTGACAGATACAAAAATTCTCGCATGCATACACATAATTATGCACACACCCAGCCACACATACACATGTGCCAACATAAGCACACACATACACGTGCATGGACATGAATAAACATTTGTGCACACACATATGCACAAAGACATACATGTAACTACACATGCACATGCATAGGCACTTAGACATGCACACACTCGTGCACATGCATACACACACATACACACACTCATGCACAAAAACATGTGCCACAAGTGCACTCATACTTGCCTACACACATTCTTGCACAAATGCAAATAAAAGTACACACATGTGTATGCACAAATACATGCACACACCTATGCACACTTGCACATACATAGACATGGACATGCACACCAATGCATACACACATGCACACGAACATATGTCCAAGTGTATACACATAATTACACATGCACGCAGATGCACACACATGCACAAACATATAGACACATACTCGCACAAATGTACAAACACACTCATGCAAATACACAGATGCATGCATGAACCCATACACATAAACTCACATGAGCACACATGCACATGTGAACATAGACACACCCACATACACACACATGTGCACACATCAACACAAGCACACACACACATGCATATACACACATATACAAGCACTTATGCAATACACATGCACTCCTATGCACATTCAAACCCATGCAAATACTTGCATTGGCACACACAAAGACTGACACACATGTGCACACACATGCACACACACTGGTACATGCACAATCACACATGCGAACATGCATGCATTTTGCAAGAAAGCATATATACACACACACACATGTACACACAGTCACACACGCATGTATATGCACACACATATACATGCACACAAGCATATGCACATAACCATGCATACACATTTACAATGCATAGGCACATGCCCAAATGAACACACACACATGCACACACACTTACATACATATGTGCATGGTAATGCATGCATGCACAAATGCACAATCACACACTTTTATACATCCACATACACATACTCACGCAAGTATGTCTACATGCATGTGCACATGCACCCAAATACATAGAAGCACTCACACACACATATAGACAAGTGTGAAAGGGCACACATGCATACTTATGCACACTTGCACACACACATAAACCCACACAAATAAACATGCATGCACACATATACTAGCTTATGCATGCACACAGGCACACTCATGCATAGACATGCACACAAATGAAAGCATGAACATAAGCACATGTACACATACTCTTGCATTTATGCACATACAACCTACACACACTACACATACCACACACATGCAAGAATATGCACACCAAATGAACACATGCTCTTACACACACATGCACACTAGTGCATGCACACACACATGCATACACTCATGTACACACAAACAAGTGCACCCATGTACAAACACCCACACATGCAAACACATGCACACCCACTCAGACAAGTACATGCACACACAAAGGCACACACAAACACACCCAAGCACTAACACTCATGCATGCACTCATGCTTGTGCACACACACACATAGCCACATATGCATCCACATACTTAAACACACATCCGTACATACACACTTGCATTTTCAAACACACATATACACAAACACACACACACACACATAGACACATTCACATAAGCCCACATCCAACTTAGATACATGGACAAGCACATAAAGACATGCACACATGCACAAATTCATACGCATACATGGACATATGCATGCACACACACACATGCACATAAATGCTCATACTCAATCACACACACATGTGTAGGCATGCACATGCATTGAAAACTTCATACACAACCATATGCATATGCACACACTTGTGCACTCACACAAATAGATAACACACTCACGTGGATGCACATGCACATATAGACACACATTCACACACACAGGCATGCACACACAAGCACTCACTTGGTCAAACATAAAAACACATTCACATATGCACAAAAGCATGCACATAAGCACATATGCACACACACATGCATGCACATGCCCAACACTAACATATGCACTCTCATGCATGCACACACAAATACACACATGTGCATGCTCACACATGCTCAAAAACATGAATGCACACACACACACATTCACAGTCACACAGACAGACACAAAACAGATGTGCGTACACATGTGAGCACTCGAACACACACACGCATGCACTCACAAGCTCATGCATGTGCATGTGTATACACCCATGCACATTTCCAAGCACATCAAAATGCACACATTCACACCTATACACATATGCTCAAACACACACACTTGCACACACATATGAAGACACACACATGTGCATGCATCCACACTCACAAAGACCTACTTGCACCCATAGGCACACACACATGCACAAACACATACACACATGCACAATCACAATAACAAGCATGCACAAGCACACACATACTCACATATACACACATATGCATTCACATGCCCAAACAAACATGTATGCACATCCACACACACAAACACATGCACTTGCCAATATGCACATGCATATGAGCACACGCAACATATATACATAATTGTACACACACACACATACACACCCACCCATGGGCACTAACACACAAATGCAAACTCACATATGCACATGCACATGAGAAAATGCACAGACATGTGTACATGCACAAACATGCATGTGCACACATGCACATGGACACACAAATATTGACCCATAGAAACACACACATGCAAATGCTTTCTTGCACATGTGCACATAAGCACCCATATCTACCCACACACACACACACCCTTGTACAACCATGCTTGCACATGTGTATGAATTATAAAAACATGCACAAGCACACACATGCACATATACACACATGCACACACAGAACATGTGCTCCCATGCACCTACATGCATTACAAACACATACATACACACACATACACATACAAACATTAACAAGCATATGCATACACTTGTAGATGTGCAACCACCAGCACACATACACACACACACATTGGACCACAAATATGCTAACACAACCTCAAAAAACATGCACACAAACATGCATAAGAATGCACATGCATGCACACATGGATACACACATTCACTTGCATGGAAAGACATGTACAAATAGCACACATACATACATGAACACTAAATCACACTCACATAGACACACAAACCCATAAACAAGCACAATATGTGCCCATGCACACACACCCACATAAATAAGTAAACATATATGCACATGCACATGAACACATGCACACAACAAGACAAGCACACATATGCATGCACATGCAAATGTGCATCCACATGCACACATTCATAAACTAACAAACTCGAACATACATAATTACACAGATAGATACACACAAATCCATAAATACACACTAACACACACATATACACAAATTTACATCTATAGACACACTCACTCATGCACAAGCACATGCATACATACACAAACATGTGTACATAATTGTGTATGCATACACAGATGCATACATGCACGTATATGCATAAACTCAAATGAGCACACACACACACATGTGAACTAATAGGCACACAATTACATGCCCACACATATGCTTGCATGCACACACCCACCCATAATCAAACATACACATACATACACAAAAATTCACATACATGTAACAAAGACACAAAAAGTATACGTGCACAAAGACATGCACACATAAACACATATACAACACAAACACACTAAGACATGCACACACACACACACACACTCACACATACAGACACACACTTGCACACACATTCATACATGTGTGCAGGCACACATGTGTAGGAACACACAAAAATATGCACACATGTACATGCACGCATACACACATACACACACACATTTATGCACTCACACACATGTGCATGCACAGACATGCATGCATAAGCACACACATGTTAAAACACATTCCCATGCAAACACACACATGCACATGCATATGCACACATGCATGCACACTCACTCACACATGCACTTGCACGTGCATAAGCACAAGCCCATAAACATGCACATATGTTTGAATAAGCAAATTTACACACACAAACACAAACATGTGAATGTGCACATGAACACAAACATGAATAGAAACACATGCAAACACACACACACACGAACACACACACAAATGCACTGTATGCATATACACACACAAGAAGGCATGTAGAAACATGCACATGCACACACAAACCTACACACATCCATAGAGAGAAGCATGCACACTCACACACACAAATACTTGTGTGCATAAACTTACACACATAGGAACACGCTAGCATGCATATTTACACACACACATGCATGCACAAAGACACACAAAAAAAATCAAACATGTACACACACACACACATGCACACTCGTATGCACACACATGTACACGAGCAAAGCTCACACACATGCACAAATGTGCACACACACATTCACAAATGTGCACACACACATGCACAAATGCACACACACTCACATGCAAAAGCACAAGCACACACACACACACATACATACACACAATTGCAACACATGAACATGTGGATGCACACACACATATACACAGGAACACACACACATGCATTGACATTACACATGTGCCTGCATTTACATGCACAAGTAGCATGCCCCTACACACACATGCACACTCTTGGATGCATATACACACACAAATATATATATATATAGATATATATATATATATATATAAGTGCACACAAGCACATATATATGCACACACACATGCATACATACACACACAAGCAAACATTAGTGCTCAACACACATGCCTATGCTCACACTTGCATGCACACACAAATGCACAAATACACTTGCACATACATAAACATATGCACACACACACACACACACATGCACACAAACACACATGAACACAAATGTGCTTGCAAAGACAAACACAAAAAACAAGCATGCACATGCATAACACATACACATGTAGAGATGCACACATGCATACACAAACATGTAAACAAACACATACATTTACATTAATGGGCACATATGCATTTGTGTAGAACAAATATATAGAGACACACACACACATATGAGCATGCATAAGCTTACACATGCATATACAAATAAGATAAAAAAGCACACATGAAAACACATATATGCATGCACACATGTGCACATGAAAACACTCAGAAACATTATCACATATGTACATGAAAGTACAAACACACACACATGTGCATGCACATACACACATAGACACACGCACATGCACGTGCACACACACAAGCACACATCTACACAAATACACATACACTCACATACACTTGCACACAGACACACATAAGTGTGCACATGCACACATGTACACTCACACCCATATACATACACCAACATTCATATACACACATGCACACACACATATACCCACAAACCTACATATGCACACATACACATGCATGCACACACCCACACATACACTCATGTTTACACATATGCATAGACACACCCACACACACACCCATACAGATATGCACACACATAAACACACACAAGAAAAAACATGCACTCATATGCACATGCACATGAATAGGCAAGCACATGCATATGCATGAACATGCATGTGCAAACATGCTCATGCACACACACTCACATACACATGTACATACATACATTTAAAGACACCCACACACATGCATATGCACACACCTCTACACAGACACATGCACCTACATATGAACTCATGCATAATTGCACACAAGCATTCATTCACAAATGACAACCCAAACACACAAGCACACACATGCATGCACATGCATACAAATGCATACCATACAAGCATGCACATACTCACACACACCCACACTCTCACATACCCTCACACACATGCATACGGGCACATATAACACAGACATGCAAGCAAACACACATGTCCACATGCATAAACACACACAAATGCATGCACACACACGCACAAATGTGTGTGAATGTGGATGTGTACATACATGCACACAGTCACACCCATGCTTGCACATGTGTTCATATGCATAAACATGCATGAATGCACAATTGCTTTCACATATGCATGTATCCACACATAGAAACACATAAACAGATAAATATACACACACACACCCACACCCACATGCATATACACTCACTCACATATACACATTCACATGAACACACTCATAAACACATGCACACACACATGCATATTCTTATGCACACAAATGCTCTTGCTCGCAACACATACAGAGGCATACACATGCTCACAAGCAAATGCATGCACAAACAAATGCACGTTCTCACAAACACACAAACACATAAAAACTCAAAATGCATGCACAGACATGCACATGCAAAGACAAAAAATGCACACACATGCACATACACACACACACACACATATGCTTGCATGCAAGCATGCATGCACTTATATGCATTCACATATGTACACACATACTTGCATACATTGTTAGAGTTGCACAAGAACACATATTCACACACATATATGAGAAAATGCATACAAATACTCATGCATGAACATGATCACATGCACTTAAACATGTACAGACACACACACACACACACCCACAAGTGCACACTAGCATGCCCACATGCACACACTTACATATATATAAGAAAACACACCCACACAAATGCAAATGCACAAACACTCACGCTTAAACAAACACAAGTACACATATGCACGGACACACATGCAAACGCATGCATCTACACAAGTACACACACATTTCCACACAAGCTCACACACACACACAAACACACATAAAAGCACATAAACAAACATGCACATACACATACACATGCACACTCTTGCATATAAACACACACATGCACATGCACGTGCACAGGTATACACAAAAATACACAAGCATAAGCTCACATACATGAACACACACACAAACACACATAATCCTGTATGTATGCATGCACACATGCATTTGCGCACATGCACAAGCACACACAATTACATGTGCACATGCACACACAGGTGCACACACATGATTATGCTCATGTACACATGTAGACATACACGGTATGTGCACACACAAGATCACACACATATGCACACAAACAATCATTTGTATACACAAGAATGATTGCAAAAATACACAAACACACTTGCAAATGAATGCACGCACACTTGCACATACTCACATAGGCATGGACACGGACATACAAACACATGCCAGCACTAACACTCGATGATGCATGCACATGCACATACACACACACAGGTGAGAATGTAGATATACACACACACACATGTGCACATGCACATGTACACACACACACATACACATACATGCACACACTCACACACACATGCACATGCACATTCAAAGATATGCACTCATGCACACACATTGGCATGACATGTGGACAAACTACACACATATATGCATGCATCCACCCACATGCACACATACATGCACAAAAACACACTTACATACATATACATACACACAAGCACATGCACACAAACACACCTGTGCACTCACACCCACACATGGACACATCCACAGGCAAAGACAGACACACACATGATCAGGTAGACATATACACAAGCACACATGCATTTGCAAACACATCAACGCAAGTAGAAACAAGACCAAGATGCACAATCATGCACATTGACACATAGACAGACCCATGCGGACACACACAAAGGCACATATGCATGTGTAATCACATAAACAACCACACATGTAGACATGTAAAACAATTAATGCACACAAACAAAATCACTCATGCATATATGTACACCATACACATGCATATACATGCTCACAAATATGCACAAACAGTCACTTGAACAAGCAAAAAGACACATGATAAGCACATGCAAATACACAAATGCTCACCACACATACACATGCATAAAAACTTTCGTGCACACACACACATGCACTCAAAGCCTTACATGCTCACGCACACATGAACACACACACACATGTGCACTAAAATGCATGTGCACACACACACATGCACTCTCCCACATATATAAACATGTGCATGCATGCACACATGTGCACTTGCATACATTTATGCACAAATATGCACATAGGCATATGAATGCATGCACCCAAGCACACATGTATGGGCCCATATACATACACACATAAGTACACACATACACACAATTACACTCACATAGACACACACCCACACACAAACACACCTATACACATCCACTCACACACACACACACACACACACACATAGGTCCTCATGCACAAACCCATGCATGTACACACATGCCTACACACACAAAAAACAACAAGCACCCAAACACATGAAAATACTTTCACACAGCTAGATACATTTGCACAGGCAAACACATGTAGACATATAGTCACAAGCATGCTCACACACATACATGCAAACTTGCACAAACACATATACTGGCATGCACACACACATGATTACGTGAACACATGTACACATGCACACACACAAACACATATAGATGAATGCCAGTCAATACAGACAAATGCATACATACATTTACACACACACACAAACACATGCACACATGTCCACACAAAACATGTATGCACACATCCACAAAAGTAGATGAACACCTACATAGACACACACACAACCATACATGTGCATTTAGACATGCATGCTTGCACACATAATAATAAACTCATACACACATGCATGCATGCATGCACCCACATATCAACACACAAATGCACCCATGCACAAACGTACACTTGCATGCCAACACCTACATGCACACACAAATACAAACACAAAAACACACCCATACATGCATGCACATGGCACACACTCACACATATAGATGTATAGATGCACACCCACATCCTTGCACATAGAAAAACACTCAAACACACACGTACACATGAACACAAGTGTATGCATATGCACATATACACACACAAAAATGAACACACACAATCACACATAGACACACATGCATACTCACATTCACACACATGCACACACTAAAATAGGTATACACTTGCACACACACACATACACATGCACACATGTGTAGAAGTACACACATGCATAGGTAAATACAAATAATCACACACACAAACACGTAAAAGCACACACGAATATGACACATCACAAATACATGGATACATAGGGACATACTCATGTATGCAAACACACACATAGAAATGCACAAATGCCCAAAGGCATACATATGTAAACATGCACACACATGTACATGAATGCACACATGCACACTCAAGCACACACATTTACTAACACTAACACATGTAAATACCCAAGCAATCATACATGCACATAGACATACACACACACATAGGCACTTCCACATGTACAAGAACACACATCTAATCACACATGCATGCATATTCACATGTAGAAGCACACACACACACATACACATGCATATGCACAAATATGCACATCCACACACATGTAAGAACACATAGATACACACTAAAGAACATGCACACACACATATACACCCACATAATTGCAAACACTCATAAGTACACATGCATGCACATGCCCACATAGAAGTAGGAATGCATAAACATACATACACATATATGTACACACAAACATAGATATGCATGTACGATACACCCAAAGAAAAAACACTTATAGACATGTCAACATGTGAACGTGCACACACACACATGCAGACAACCACACAAACATGTGCAAACATGCACAAGCATACACACATATGAACACACGCACATATACATGTACCAACTAAAACATACAAATGTATGCATAGACATAGGCAAACACACACACACACTCATGCACATAGACAAACATGTGGATGCACCAACACACATAGGTATGTACACAAATGTGCACATAGAAGTACAAACATGCCCACACAAGCCCAAACATACTCATATAAATGTACATGCACAAACATGTATACACAAACATAGGTACACATTCACACACCTATGCACACATACATACACATGCACATAAGTAAGTGCATAGACAAAAAACTATACAAATATTCATAGACATGCATGCATGCAATAATGTACACGTGCACACACACACACACACACATGCAAATGCACAAAAACATAATTACACACCCACATACCCATATAGGCACCCACATGAACCCACACATGTATGCAAGCACCAATGCACACATGCACACACACACACACACACACACTCATATGCATTTAAATTGACACATGCATATCAACTTAAACATACATATATACATATATATGACATGCACACACAAACAATAAACATATGTACATGCACACACACACATACATGCATACACAAATGCATGTGTGTACACAAACCCACACACACCCCTAATCAGAAACTCATTGACATGCATACACTTAAGCATATGCACAAACACTAACAAACATAAACACAAACTCACATGCACTCACACATGCACACATGTGGTTGAATGTTCATGCACACACACACATACATATACATGTATGGTGGCACACACATGCACACACCCACACTCATACAAACATACCTCTCTTTACATACACAGTTTGCACACACATACACGCACAAATATATAGACATGCATAAATGCACATACACACATACATACATATGCATGCATATAAACATAGACATAAACACACATACACAGATGTGAATGCAAATCAACGACACACATGCACACACACGAACAAAAAGTTATACACTCACACATACAAATATGAACACACGCACATGCATAAGACATTATACAAAAACACACACCCAAGCATAAATAAACACACAAGCACACACGTAAACACACATACATGTATAAAAGAAACATATACATAGTTTCGTGTGCACTCACTCACACCATGTACATGTTCACATGCACACATGCATGCAAAGGCACACACTCATGGATGGATGTAGAACACACACACACATTACTCGAACAAACACATATGTGTGCACACATGTACATACTTGCTTCAACATGCAGACGTGCACATGCCTACACATACATACACATATCACATGAACTCCTGCACCCAAACACAACCAAATATAGCTACACACTAAGGCACAAACTCACACATACACAACAACAACCAATCACACACATGTGCATACATACACACACATGTACACACAACATGCACAAACAAGTACATGCACACGCATATGCATGACTATAGAGATGCAAATATGCTCATGAACACACAAACACACACACCCACTCACACTTGCATGCATCAACATGCACACACAGGCATTTACATATACAACCACACATAGCACACACACAAACACAATGCACACATGCACACAAACACACACTATCACTCACATGTATGCATAGGAAGACACACACATATCCACTTGAGCATGCATATGATCACAGGCACACTTCGACACATGTATGTGCATGCATAGATGCACATACATGCACACATATAGATACACACACACACATACATATGCATATGTATACACACATATGCATGCACACACATGCATACACATGCACATCGATACCCATATATAGGTATAAAAGAACACATGCACACATGCATACACCTATGCATGTACACACACACATGCTCATATATACACACATGTACACACCCACACATGTGCATCTACATGCAAACACACACACACACATGTGTATGTGCACATTCACTCACATGCACACAAAGTTATATCTACACATACACACGTATTCTTGCACACTTGCATAATGCACACATGCATGCACTCAGATCACATACACATAAGAGCACACATGCACATAGGTACATACACAAATGTATAAACACACATGCTTACACATGCACACTTGCACACAGACAAAAATATCCTCACATGCATGCATGCACTCATCTACACACATGCACGCAAAAGCACTTGTAGAGACACATACACACACACACATGTATAGACATAGGAACTCAAAATGCACATACAGAGGCTCATAGACATTTACTAAAAGGCACAAACACAAACACACTCACACAAAGATGTACACACAAATATAGACATGCACATGCATGCACACACACAAACACAAATGCACACAAACACACATGCATATAGACACCCAAACACCCACACACACTCACACATGCACATACATAGACACAAAAACACAAACACAAACACAAACATGCACACACATGAGCATGTGCAAAGGCCCCCACACACACATACCTACACACCTATGCACACACACACACACTTGCATCTGCACATTAAAGTATGCATATGCACATGTAGATATGCACATGTACAAACACATGCATACATAACTACACCCTCCCACACATACACACACATACATACATACATACATACATACAACATACATACATACATACATGCATGTTTACACACGTGCAAATGTGCATAGATAGACATGCCTGCATGTACACACGCGCCCACAGGCACACACACATTCACAAAGACCAACACACACACATGCACATGCATGCAATATACACACATGCGCACGCTCTCATGCAAATGCTCATGCCTACAAAAACACAAAAGCATGCACAAGCACACACAAGTGCATCCACATACACATACACATACACATGCACAAATACATACAGGTGCACATGAACAAGAACACATGAATAAAAAAACATGCACAAACACACACAAATGCACACACACTCACACATGCACAAAGACACATTTTTACATAGATGCATGTATGCACACATACATGGATGTGCTCATATGCACACTTAGACCCACACAAGAAGGCATGCCCACACACATATACACAATTTTTTTCAATACACACATTCACATACAAACATGCTCCCACATAGGCACACACACACATGCATAGGCACATACCCACATATGCTCATACACATGCACACACACACATACACACATGCATGCACACACACACACACAAATACCTGCTCACAAACATGCAGTCCTACACATGTAGACACATGACTACATATGCACACACATTCTCATGCACACTTATATGCATATAGGCACACACACAAACACCTGCACATGATGGAACACACACATACATGCATATAAAAAGGCACTGGCATAGGCACACACATTCACACGCATGCACACCTACATACACATTGGCATGCACTCACATGCACGCACACACACACTCTTGCACAAACACATATGCACAAATGCACATACCCACACATTTATACATGTAGAAGTATGGACATATGCACATGCATGTAGATGTACACACACACAAATAAAAACATACACGTATAGTCATAGGAATACATGCACACACACATGTAGCCAAAAATATGCACACATGTGCACACAAGCACAAGCACACATATGAATGCACACAAACACATATATGCATGCACTCACAAATGCACATACATAGTCATACACATGTGAACACACATAAGAATACACTCATGCGCACACTCACATGAGCACAGACATAACAAAAAACAAAAACATACACCCAAACACACAAGAGCATGTGTGCACTTGTGTTCTCACACATTTGCACACACACACACACACACTCATGCATGCACACACATGCTCACACTTGAACACACAAACATGAGCATAAATCCACACTGTGCTCATGTACACACATGCACACTCAAATACACACAAATACACATGTAGACATGCACACATGCAAGCATAAACAAACATCAACAATCCCCCCTCAAACATGCACACAAATATAAAAAAATTCACACACAAAAATACACACTTGCTCACACAAGAAAACAAACACTCACACACCTACATACATGCATGTGCGGAACCAAACACACACACACACACACATCCAACTACACACATGCACCGATAAACACACACTTCTACATACACATGCAAAGGCTCATCGATGCACATGAACATGCACCCACACATAGAAAGATTCACACATACAAATAAGTGCACATGCATGCATACACACACACAAAGGTGCATGTATGCAATTGCACACAAACCCATACGAGCACAAACAAACACACAAATGTATGTGCTAACATGGACAAAGATGAATTCAAAACATGTACACACATGCATAAACATGACTGCACACACCAAGACACACATAAAGCACACATATGCACATGCTCACACAAACACACAAACAAATTCATGCGCACATGCAAAACTACATAGACACATGCACAACTAAGCATACACACACACACACACACACTTATTTGCACACAATCTAAAAAGGTTACACAAATACATGCCCAAACACTTGCAAACCCACATGAAAAAAATTCATGTACATACATGAATACATATGCATAGTCAAACATACACAATAACACACACTCACACACACACACATGCACACACACACACACACATACAAACACAGTAACATGCAGACATGCACATAAATATGGACAAATGCATGTACATGCACATATGTGTACCTTCACACACACATACACACAATCATATGCACACACATATGCAAACAAACATGTAGACATGCACACATACATGCACAATGACATGCACACTCATGCACAAGAATTTGCACACACATAGGCACATATGCACACTTTCATGCATGCATATAGTCTCACACACACATATATGCACACAAACACACACATACACATGCATGAATACACCTAAATGTGCACATACTTACACAAATGTATAAACACACAAACAAACACATACACATACACATAAGCACACATTCTAAGATGAATGCACACAATGACGCACACACATAAAAACACCGCAAATGCACAAACATACGTATATGCACAAATGCATACATTTTCAAGTACATATGTAGACAAAGAATACACATAGACATGGAAACACACATACATTCACTTATAGGTACAAACACATGCACAAAAGCACACACACACCAACACAAACACATGCACAGTGAAACACACACACATGCACACGAACATACAGTCACACACAAATGTTCCTGCATGTGCATAAACACAAATGAACGCACATATGCACTAATGCATACACACACACTCACACCACATACATATATGTGCCCATGTTGACAAACATATAGACACATGTGTGCAGAAGCGCACACACAAGTGTGCACACATAGATGCACACATACAAACACCCACACAAACCCACAAACGCACTTGAAAACTCATACACACATTTTCAAGCATGTAGAGGCACACACACACATGCATGCACACAAAGCATACACTCACACACCCTCACCACTTAGCACAAACAAACAGATATGGAGATGCACACCCACAAACCCACTCAGATGTACACACAAACACATATACACACATAAACACATACACACATACTTACACATGCATATACAAACAAACACAATCACACAATGGTTCAGATAAGCACGTGCATAGCAATACACACATATAAAACAAAAAAAATAAAGGCAAGAACACACATGCAAAGACATACATAGCCACACCCATATGCACACACACAAAGACATATGCACAAGAACACACACAAATGTGCACACACAGACACCCACATTCACACATGCATCCATGAAATCAAAAACACATGAACACACAAAAAGACATGCACACAAAAGCATACACATACACACAAATACCTATACACTCACATAAACCACACTTGCGCATAAACACATGCACTTGCATTAACTCAAACTCTCACATGCACACATTAACACACACACACACACAAGCACACATACACAGACATAAATGCTCACACATGCACACAAACATAAGAATAGCCACATATGCATATACACACATATGCATATGCACATGCACATGTATGAACACATACTTTCACACATATACATGCACACACATACATGTACACAAATGCACACACATGCACACACGCACATAAGCACAACTACACATGCATATGCAAGCATATGCACATGCATACACACACACACACAAGAGTGTAAACAAATCTACACACACACACCCACACTCCCTGTCTCTCTCACACACACACACAAGTGCACCTCCACACACTTGCACAAACTAATGCACATGCATGTACAGAAACATAGGCCTACACATAAGCACATGTTTGAACACGCACATGTTCACATATGCATAACACACACACACACACACACACAAACACATGAAAACATGCTCATGTCCATGTGCTTGGA
Organism: Vanilla planifolia; assembly: GCA_023846275.1. Lineage (NCBI taxonomy): Eukaryota > Viridiplantae > Streptophyta > Magnoliopsida > Asparagales > Orchidaceae > Vanilla > Vanilla planifolia. The sequence continues at coordinate 1,885,968 of JAIUJO010000016.1, read as the reverse complement.
AAAGAATTCAAGAATAGATGCACAGACACACACACATGCACATATACAAATACAAACATACATGAATACACACACACACACATCTATAGGCAGACATAAAAGCAAGTACAAACACACACATGCAAAAATGCTTGCATAAACAAATGCTCATGCACAAACACATGCACACACTTACATGAACACATCACACATGTAAACATAGGTGTATGTACATGTGGACAACCCACACACATAAGCAACACACATGCACATACACACATGCACGCATATACATATTCAAAAGCACACACACATACATATGTATATTCTCAGGTGTGCCCACATGCACACACACACATGTACACCCACACATACACACATGAAAACACATAGACACATTCACAAACATAGATAAGCTCTCTTACACACACATACCCACACATGTACATACTTGCACAACTATAGGAACACAACAATAGAATCATAGGAACACACAAAGCACACACATACACACCTATGCACACCAATGCAACCACTAACACACAGACACATGCACACAAGCAAATGCACACACATGCAAGTACACACACATACACTTATACACATACATGAATGCACATACACACACACATGCATGCACACATACACACACACATGCATACCACATTCACACATGCATGTATACACACACATGCACAAGCACACAAACACATGCACATGATAAAACACAGATACAAACACAAACACACATAAACACACATAGACATACATACACACACATGTACTTTTGCACAAACACTTATATATACACACAATCAAAGGCACACATGCACACACAAATAAATGCACATTCACTCACACACATACACTCAAAAATATGCACACACATGCGTGCACACACACACACACACATGCACATGCACACACACATATAAGTGCACACACATATGCCTACACATATGCATATACCAATGCACACACATGCATACGCCTAAACATATGCACACATGCATGTGTACTTGTGTATGCATGCACACACTCACATTCATGCACACACACTTGAACTCACAAACATATGAGCATACACCTAGACACACATATCTATGCTCTTGCACACAAATACACCCAAACACACCATAATCCCTTAACAAACACAGACATACAAGTACACACAAATGCACACACACACACTTACACACACACACACACACACATGTACACACACACATACCCACAAACACACTAAACTATGCACATGCATACACATGTTCACATGCTAATGCACACATTAACACATGCCCACACATATAAACACTAACTCATACACACATAAGTACACACACATGATTACACACACCCAAAGATGCATTTACACAATTGCACACACACCTATAGGCACACAAACATTCAAATACATGTATGCATTAATAGGAACACATATGAATGCAAAACATATACACACGTGCATAAAAATGCATGCACACACTGATTTACCTATAAAGCACACACATGCGCATGACACAAAAAATAGTCACACAAGCTCACACACACAAGTGTACTAGCAAGCATGCACACACTCATATGCATACACAAAAAGGGTCATAAAAATTCATGCACACACACACATGTAGACAAAGTTGCACACAAACACACATACATGCAATAACACATGTACATACATGAATACATATGCACACACACACACACAAAAGAATTCACACACACATGCACAAACACACATGAACACACATAGACACAAAAACATGAACATAAGCCTGCATACATCACAACTTAGCAATTACACACTCAAACCAATGCACAAGCATGTATACACACATACATCTATCTGGTCACCCATGAACACATGCACAATCACAATCACAAACACATGGATACAAACGCACACACATGCACAAGAACACAAGCACACAAACACATGCAAACTTGCACACACATGCACACACACATACTTAGATGAACTTATGCACAAATAGACATAGATATGCACAAATGGTCATGCACACACACATCCATGCACTCACAAATACACATCACCCAAAAATATGCTCATACACTCACATATGTACAAGAACAAACATGAATGTTGACACACATGCACACACACACTGACACATGCAAATGAACACACATATACATACATAAATGCACAGACATATGCATAAAGTCATGCAGAAACATAGCTAAGAGCACACACGCATGAAGTGACACACATGCATGTACCCATATACAAACATAAGCATGTGCACGTGTGTGCACACACACACACATGTTCACACAGACACACACTCACAAATTCATGTACACACAAAAACACATTTGAACACATCAAGCAAAAACACAAACATGCATAAGTGTGCTCATGCACCAACACACACACGAATGAACACACATACTCATGCAGGAACATACACATACAAGCACACACAATCCCATAATCTACTCTCATAGACATACACACGGACACACATGGACACACACACATGCACAGGCAAACAAACACAGACATGCATGCACACTTGCACACACAAGTAGACACAAATACATGCATAAACACAATTATGTGCACAACCACACACACGCACACACAAATAGGCAACTACACATATGCTCACATATGCACTCACAAACACACCCACAAGTTTGTATGCACACATGCACACACACACATGAACATAGGCCTACACACACAAGCATTCACACACACACATACATAATTGTACTCACATGCATGAACACAAGCAAAGATGCATGTACACAATTACATGCACATTTGTAGTCACATGTACAAACACAAACACACACACATGTATGCACTAACATGCCCAAAGATGTGAGAAAAATACATACACACATGCACAATCAAACTAACATGTGTGCAAAGAAAATGCACACACATGTACACACAAACACACATGTGCAAAACTCATGCACACACCAAAAAATACATACAAATGTGCATAGGCATTCACACACGTGCTCATATGAACACAAAATAAATGTCACACAAATGCACACACATAAGCACACATGCTCACAAAGGTGCTCAGATGCACACTCGCATGCAAAAGCAAACAGACATGCACATACACATGTACACAAAATTTAGCACACACATGCACACACACACACACACAAACTAACATATACACATGCACATGAATATGGACAAACACATTCACATGCATACCTTTACACACACACACACACATTCATATGTACAACATATTCAAACAAATGTGTAGATACACAAACACACATGTATGCACACCTACATGTGCATATGAACACACACAAATTGTGCACACAAGGCACTTGCATACACTCACAGACTCATGCATGAACACACCCACATGTGCACATGCTCACACACCACACACATATAAATGCACAGATGCAATCGTGAAAGAAAACTCGCATATATACCCACGTGAACACACACACACATGCACACAACCTAAAATGTGCACACACATATGAAAAAACATACACAATTGCATACATACAAATACAGACACATTAATACATGTAGACATGGATGCACATATACATGTATGTATAGACACAAACACATGCACACAGAGTCGCCCAAACATGCATACAAACACACACACATATGCACACATGCACGTTCATGAAGACGCACACACAAGCTCATACAAACATTCACCCACACATGCACATGTACCTACATGCACACAAACACACATGCACATAGTCACAGATAAATGCACACACAAACACATATACAAATGTGCATACACACACACATATACACATACACATCTGTGCCCATGTATAGACACAGACACACACACACATGCACAAATACACATGCATGCACACAAACACGCATGCACATTCATGTGTCCACACATAGACACACACATAAACACCCACCCATACACACACTGGCACACTTACTCTCACACACACAAGTGCAGACGCACACAAACTGACACACATAATCTAGTGCACACACACACTACATATGAAAACCCCCCACACATATACACAATAAAAGAAATAGATATGCTTAGACATGCATACACACACATAGAAATTCACACATGTGAACACACACACAAACAGACACAAACACATGAACTTACACATGCACATGTATATAAACACAAGTGCACAAATGTACCCACATGTGCGTACATTGCAACGCATAATTTCAAACACACACAGAAACACACATGCACACATATGCAAACACAAACACACACACAATCACATACAAACACATGCACACATGTGCAAGCTCATGTGCATACACACACCCACACCCATGTGCACACACACACATAGAAGAAAGCATTAAAAGATATACACACGTGCACACACACACACACATACATGCACATGAGCATTTGTGCACATAAATACCCACACACTCAAATAAAATATGCTCACATATAGACACATTGATGCACATGAACACAAACTCTGACATGTACATATGCACACACTCACAAACATACACATACAAGTGTGCATACAAATACTCACTCAAATAGACACTTGCACACACACACACACACACACTCAAGTAGACATGCATACACGCAGACACAAACACACACATACACAAACACACAAATGCACAACCACGCATGTAACTGCAAACATATGCACACAAATGTACACATACACACACATACAAACAACATGCATTCTTACACACACATGCACACACATGCAAACACATGCACAGACAGACACTCCACGAATACACGTGTACATAGACACAATCATAGACATGCACACATGAATGCACGCAAACATGCACAAATAAACTCAAGCACAAACACACATTCATAATCACACACATGCACATGCACACACTCACGAACACACAACCCACATACATGTACAGTAAAATATATACACGCACATATAGGCACACAAACATACACACACATATGCAAATACATAAGCACACACATAGATAAACACACATACACCAACACCCACATGGACACATACACACATGCACACATACATACACACACACACACACACATACACATACATGCACTTTTGCACACACACATGTACATGCACATGGGTGATCATGCACACACACCCACATAAGTAGATTCACACACAAACATAGAGACTCACTGATATCCAAACACACATGCACACACACACACACACATGAACACAATCACATGCGCATCCACACTCACACAGAGATGCACACACATTAATGCAAACATAAGCAAGCACACATACATACACAAGCACAAGCATGCTCACATGCATATGAATGAGTGCACACACATACACACACTCATGCATGCATGCACACATGCACACACAAAAAAACACACATGCACCCACACATAAATATTCTCACCCATTAACAAATACACAAATACATGAATACACACACACACAAACATGCACACACACGTGCACAAATGCATGCATATGCATATGCATACACACAAACATAAATGCACACATGCACGAACACATACACACATGAACATGCACATGCACACATTGACAACCTGCACACATAATAATGCACACACATACAATCATGCATGCATATATGAACTCTTATGCACACATGTGCACGTACACACATTCTCATAAGCATGCCCATATACACATACATGCACATGCACATGCATACACACACATGTAAGCACACCCATGCACACACACCCACAAATATACACACTTGCACAACTACACACACACACACACACTCAAGCACACAATTAGAAGAACACACAGACACACACTTACACAACCATGAACACTAATACATGCACAAACACACACATACACACACTCGCACACATGAAAATGCACGCACACACTCTTATGCACATATACACACATACATACAGAAACAAGCATGCACAAACACACATGCATGCACTCACACACATATACATGTTTGCACTCACATATGCACACACACACACATATACACACATGCATGCAAACACATGGACATGCATAAGAATAATATCACATGTACATGCAAACATACATACACACACCTACACATGGGCTTATGAACACATTCATGCACATGCACATGCACACACAATCACATGCACACATGCACGCAAACAAATGTGCACACAAGCATACACACATCCACCTAAAAATATGCACATAGACACAGACATAAGAATAACCATACACACAAGCACATACACATGCAAATGCACACACATATACACACACACACGCACACACATATGCATGCAGTCATGCATAAACATAGGTATAAGCACAAACACACAAAGACAAATGCACATTCTCCAAAACACACACAAGAAAATGTGCACATGTGCACACATACACACACACACTCATGCACACATGCACACACACACACAAACAATCAAACACACAAATATACACAAAGGCATACACACATGCAAGCACACACAAAAACCCACAATCCCCCTTATAGACATCACCCAAATATACACAAATATGCACAAACCCAAGCACATACATGTGCACACTTTAACAAAAAAGAAAACACACACACACACACACAAGCACACAGACATGCACAACCACACTCACACACACAAGTACACACCTGCACCCACATGCACACACATGAATCAATAAACGCACAAGTGCACACACACATACACATGAACATGTACTCACACACACATGCCCACACACACTCATAAGCACACATGCATAGATGCAGAACACAAAGTTGGGTGTACACAATTGCATGCACACCTATAAGTGCATGCACAAACTCACACATGTATGCTCTAACATGGACACCAACAAATGCAAATCATATGCACACATGTTTAAACTTGCACATACACGTCATTAAAGCACACACATGCACATGCATAGACAAACACACAGACAAACTCAGCACACACAGAAATACTTACACACATGCACAAGTAAGCACAAACAAACTCACATTAACACACACCAAAAAGTTCACACAAATACATGCACACATGGACGCAATGATGCTAACACACACATATGTATACTCACAAATAAAAAACATGTAAATACATGAATACATATGCACACCCACACGCACACAAAAACACACCATTATAGACACACCAACACACACATGCACACACACACACACATGAACATGCACACATGAGCGTGAATATAGGCGAATGCATGCACACTCACATGCATCTGTGCCTTTGCAGACACACACACACAAATTCATGGACACACTCACATGTACATGAATTGGAAAAAAGCATGTAGATACACGCACACATGTGTGCACACTAATATGCACATGCATATGCATGCACAACTATCTACACATACATAATCACGCACAATGCATGTTGACATGTGCAAATGCATGCATGCACACACTTACACACATGCACAGATACACGATCACACATAATGCACCCATATACATGCACACAGACACACACATGAACCCATCCTCATGTGCACATGCTTACATAGATGCATAAACACACAAACGCACATGAATAAACATTTACACATACACACGTGCACACCAATAGACATAAAGCACACACATTAAGACATATGCCCATACACATGCAAATACAAATACAAATGCACACATGCACTCATATGCACAAATGCACACACATGCTTACACACATGTGGACATACTAAAACACAAACATGGAAGCATGCACACTTGAATTCATAGACACAAAGACATGCACATAAGTGTAGACGTACCCATAAATATGCACATAGATGCATGCACAAGCATAAGCACACACATGCATGCACACACACACATAGTCACATGCACATGCAGATGCACACACATATACATACATGTGCACACACATATGCATGCACTCATGCACAAATATAGATATGAGCACAAACACACAAAGACACACACACATAAGAAAGTGCACACATACACAAACTCATGCACACACATGTGCGCACACATATACACTCAAACACACACAAATATGCACATATGCATGCACACAAAAAAATCCACAATCTCCCATAGGCATGAACACAAATACATACAAATGTACATAGTGACAAGCACAAACATACACACACTTTGACAAAAAAGAAAACACATGCATATGCACAACCACGCACACACACACACCTACACACACACACACAAGTAACTATGCACAAGCACACACATGCACCAATACACACACACATACACATGAACATATGTTCACACACACTTGCCCACACACACACACATAAGCACACATGCATAGATGCACAACACAAAGATGGGTGTACATAATTGCATGCACACCTATAAGTGCATGCACAAACTCACACACATATGCTCTAACATGGACACATATGAATGCAAATCTTCAACATTCACGCACACATAATTACACACATAAAGCACACACATGCAAATGCACACAAACAAAAATACTTACAAACATTCACAAGAAAGCACAAACACACTCACATTCACACACACTAAAAAGGTCACACAAATACATGCACACATGGGCACAAAGATTCTCACACACACATATGCACACACACAAAAAAACATGTACATACATGAACGCATATGCATACACGTATGTACACAAAAACTCATATGCACTGATACACCAACACACATGAACATGCACATATGAACATAAGTAAAGACAAATCTATGAACACTTACACATGCATATGTACCTTTGTGCACACACACACACACATTCATGGACACACTCACATGGACATGCAGAGGAAAATAACATGCAAATACATGCACACTGACATGCACATGCACACGCATGCACAACTACACATTGATACACAATTGCACACATTGCACATTGACATGTGCAAACACATGTATGCACACCCTCACACACATGCACACATAGACAATCGAACACAATGCACCAATATCCATGCATATAAACACATGAACCCATTCTCATGTGCATATGCTTACATAGATGCATAAACACACACATGAACAAATGTTGACACATACACACACATGTAGACATAAGCACATAGCTTAAGATGTATGCACACACACACAAAAATACAAATGCGAATGCACACATACATGCATATGCATAAATGCTCACATATGCAAGCACACATTTGAACACATGAAAGCACATAGACATGGAAGCTCACATGCATGAACTCATAGACACAAACACATGCACAAACGTGCACACTCACCTAAAAATATGCACATAGATACATGCACAAGCATAAGCACAAACATGCAAGCATACATACACACAGGCACATGCATGCAAAAATACACCCACATATATACATACACACACGCACATGCATGCACTCATGCACAAACATAGATATGACCTGAAACACACAAACACATTCCCCCAAACACACACATAAGAAAGTGTGCATGTGTGCAGATGCACATGTGCTCACATACGCACATCATGCACACACATGCACACACACGCACCCACACATACTCAAACACATTCAAATATGCACATAGGCATGGACACATGAAAACATGAACAAAAACCCACAATCCCCCACAGATATGTACACAAATTCACACAAATGTACATAAACACAAGCACATGCAGGTGCACGTTTTGACAAAAAATAAAACACAAATAGACACACATGCACACACGCACATGCATAACCACACACACACACACACACACTTGCACACACGCAACTATACACATGCACACACATGCCAATAAACACACACACACACACACATGAACATGAGCTCACACATTCACACATAAGAACACATACATTAATGCACAACACAGATTGGTGAACACAATTGCATGCACACTTGTAAGTGCTTGCACAAACTCAAACACGTATGCTCTAGCATGGAGACAGACAAATGCAAAACATACACACACATGCTTAAATATGCACGCAGACATCAACACACACATAAAGTACACACATGCACATGCACACGCAAACATATGCCCACACACAAAAATACTTACACACATGCATGAGTTAACACAAACAAACTCACATTCATATACACTAAAAATGTCACACGAATACATGCACACAAAGATGCTCACACACACAAATGCTCACTCATAAGCAAAATGCATGTACATACATGAATGCATATGTGCACACCCGCATACACAAAAACATAGAGACATAGACACACCAACACATGCATGCATGCACACACACATGCACATGCACACATGAACATGATACATACAAATTAATGCACACTTATACATTTGTACCTTTGTACATATGCACATACATTCTTGCACCCACTCGCATGCACATGCATAGGAAAAAAAACATGCAGATACATGGACACATGCATGCACATTGACATGCACATGGACAACTACACACATAAACAATCGCACATAATGCACACCGACATGTGCAAATGCATGCATGCAAACACTCATATACATGCACATATACACAACCGCACACATGCACCCATATAAATGCATATACACATCAATTCAACCTCATATGCACATTCTTACATAGACACATAAACACACAAACACACAAAAACACAAACACACACACACACACAAATGAACATTGACACATACACACATGTGCACACGAAAAGACACATGCACACACCTTAAGATGTATACACATACACAATACAAATACAAATGCGAATGAACACATACACACATATGCACAAATACACACAAGTGAACACTTGAAAACATAGACATGGAAGCACGCACACATGAACTCATAGACACAAACACATGCACACATACATATACACATACTAGCACATACACCTATATAAACACTCAGACACAAACAAACACACACACACTCATGTTCCCACATGTACATAAACACACATGCACACACATACACATAGATGCACATACATAACCATGTACACATTTACACTCACACACACACATACACATATGTGCTCATGTGTACACACACACATACACTTTTACTCAAACACACACTCATGCATGCATGCACACACACAAACATATTCATGTGTATGCACATAGATGCATACAACAAACACCCACACACTCACACATAGATCCATTTGCACACATGAAGATACACACACACATACTCAAGCATACGCTCACTTATGCACACATAGCATAAGCACACACCCCTTAACTAACACAGCACAAACAAACATATATACACATGCACAACCCACTTATGTGCACACATACAAACACACAAACACCTACACTTACACAAATGCATGCATACAAACACAAACATACACACACCAACATAAACATATCAGAAAAAATGGAAATACACATGTAAGCACACACACACCCACACCCACATCCACATCCACATCCACATCCACATCCACACCCACATGATCACACATAGAAGCATGCACAACAGGACACACACAAACATCCACACATGTGTCCACACACACATGAACTCATGAACATACACACACATAAGCATACATAAGCATAATCACACACACATACCCACACACTAAAAAAACCATGCTTGCATTGACACATGCACCCACATGAACACAAACTCACAAACTCTCAAATGCACACATGTACACACAAACACACATGTATACACGTACACCTATACACACACATGCATGCATACAAATACTCGCTCAAACACAAACTTGTACACATGCACACACACTCAAATGCACACACATACTCAAATGTACACACATGCACACAAATAGATGCACAACCATACATGCACATGCACATATGCATGTGCACATGTCCACAGGGCTACACACACATATGCATACATACATGCATACATATGCTCACACACACACATGCACACACACATGCTAGCTTGCAAATAGATGCACGCACACACACACATGCACACATAAATGCACCCACTCATATATGCAAACACAAACATAAACACACATGAACAATCACATATATGAACATTTACATAGAACCAATATACACGTGTCAACATTAAAATACATATACAAGCACTCATGCACACATGTGCACACACTATTGCACAAACACACAAGCACAAACACCCACACGCACCCACATACATGAACACATACACTCACATGACTAACAAACATATGTGCATGGTCAAATATATGCCCACATAAACATACATAAGTGCAAACATACACAAACACATCTCCCAAAATACACACACATATTCACATGCATAATCATGTGGACACATACACACAGTGGTACACACATGCACAATACAAACACACACACACACACATATAGAAATGAAAAAAACACATAGGAACACACATGTAGACGCATAAGCACACACATTCAAACAAACACTCAAGCACACATGCATGTATTCACATCCAAACATACACACAATAATACTAACACACGCATATGAATACACAAGACACACACAAGCACACATACACATAGCCACTAATAGGCATAGACATGCACAAATACAATAACACAAATGCTCACACAACCATGTATAAACACATGCACACACACACCTACATATACTAAAACACACACACACATTCATACATATGCACACACACATGCACTTAAACACATACACACAAACATGCATGCATACACATGTGCACCACACAAATGTGCATATGCACACACATTCACCCACACTCACACACTTGCATGCAATGTGCACAAACACACAAACATTCAAATATAATGGCACATACACTTGTGCTTCCACATGCACACGCAAACTAGCACATATTCACATGCATGCACACACAGAAGCACACAAACACAAGAGTACACTCATGCATACAAACACACATGCACACACACACACATACACACTTAAAACATGAACATATGCACACATACACAAACACACACGCTCACACACACATTGGTGCATTGATAAATATTCATCAACACATGCATAGATGCACACACATACACACTCACAAACAAGCATGCATATACACACAAATCCAAACTCAGACAAGCATAGAAACAAATGCACATACAAGAGCATGATCTCACACACGTACACATGAAAACATACACACACACATGCACTTATGCATGTAGACAAATGCTCACACACTCAAATGCACACATGCATATACACACACACATGCATGTGCTGACACTCATACACTCATGCTCATACACTCACACACATATGCATGTGCACACACTCAACCACGCATGCACGCACTCACACACACATATATGAATGCACACATGCTTACACTTGCACACACACACACATGTATGCCACACTTGCACATACACAATCCCCCATGCACACACACATGTATGCCACACATGCACATACACAATCCCCCATGCACACACACATGCACACAAATACACTATTGAACAAACATGCAAACACTCACACACACATGCATGCACATTATGCACACAAATGTACATGCACATGCATAAATTCTTGCACACGTCCATACACACATAGACACACAAAGACACACACACACACACACATATACATGCACACAAACACATACGCACAAAAACATGAGCACACATGGTCACACACTCATACACACACCTATGCATGTAAGCAAGCACTCACAGACACACGTGCATGCACACACACACAAAAACATGTGCACACTGGTACATATACACACATACATGCACATATGCAAAAAAACACATAAAATAACACATGCACACAAACATGCAAACAAATTGTAGAGACTATCGTACTTATACAAATGTTTAGGCATGCACACCCACACACATGCACACACAAACATGCTCACAAACACATGCAAAGTGACACACAACAAACCCACACACATGCAATCACACAACCATGAAAATACACACACATATGCACATTCATATAAAGACAAACACTCACACACACACATGCATGTAAGTGTACAAATGCACACACAATCACACATACATTCATGGAAACATGCCCATAAGAACAGACACACAAACATGCATGCATATCCACACACACATAGATGCACTCACATGTACACACAAGCATGTGTAGCCATGCACACATGCCCACAAGCACATGCACATAGTCACATGAACATGCATAAACACACAAATTTGTATACAAACCTACACACAGATGTCCACACACCTATGCACTCAAAAGTGTGCACAAACATTCAGACACCTATCCATAAACATATGCACACACATGCACACACATATTAACATATGCGTGTGATTACACACACTTGTGCAAACACACAAACACATGCACACACACACACACATGCACAAACATGAACAAACATGCTCACATGCACGTATACACACACACACACATGTACATGCACGTATAGCCACAAATAGACACATGCTTGCACCTGCACCCACTCATGCACAAAACAATATGCACACACACACACACACGTGCACATGCATAAGCACACACATACACTCACACATGCACACACAAACACACACATGTAAAAGCATGCACATAAACATACACACATGCACACACATATGCATACACTCATAGACAAACACAAACACAAGCCCACACATACAAAGGGACACACATATATGTAGATGTACCCACATGCAAGGGTGTATGCATTTGCACAAACACACACGCACACACATAAACACTTATACACACACTCTTTAACACATACGAGCATACACCTACACGCATATATGCATCATCGTGCACACACACATAGACACACAAACATACAAATTCACACATAGAAACACACACACACACACATGCAAGAACACACAAGCACCCATAATTCCCCTTCACAGACGTGCACATAGATGCACACACACATACACACAAATAATGAAAGCACATAGGCACTCAAACACACACACACACATACAAAGATGTATGTACAATTACACACACAAGTGGATAGAGATAGACACACACATATAGACACTCACATGCACAGGAACACACACATACACTTGCACACATACACAAGTACACAATTGCATGCACACACACACTCACAAACTCACACATGTTTGCATGCACATATGGACACAAGCACACACACATGAATACGCGCCCACATGCACATGCACTCATACACACATATATATAATTGCACATCTACATATGCACACATAGAAAGATGCATGTACACAATTGTATGCACACTCCTAGGCACACACACAAACATACACACACATATGTAGTAACATGGATATAGATGCATGCAAAACATATACACACATGTACAAACAAGAAAACACGAACCAACACATGTAGAAAGCACATGCATTCATGTGCACAAACACACACATAAACTCACACACAAATGCAAAAATATGTACACACATGCATAGGAATACACACACACACAAAATCACACAAATACAAGCACACATGTGCACATGCATGCATGCACACACACCTGCACACTCACATGTAAAATCAAATGTACATACTCAAACACACATGGACACAAACATGTACACAAAAACATGCACACAGACTTGCTCACACATGTATGCATAGACACAAACACATGCACAGATACACACACAAACACATTCATTAACACATAGATATGCACATGAGTATAGACAAACTCATGTAGATGCATACGTACATGTGTACCTTTGTACACATACACATATTCAAACAAACATGCACACACACACATTCATACATGTTGGGTACATGCATGCACACATGCACACCTTCACACACATGCATATGCACACACACACAATACACACAAAATGCACTCACATACATGCACACAAAACACACATGAATACACCCCCAAGTGCACATGCTCGAACACACACACACACAAAAATCCATAAACAAAAACATAAACAAACACACTAACATATACACACAAAAACACACTCCCTTAGAGTTTTGCACACTCATATGCAAACATACACAAATGTACACACATATGCATATACAAAAATGCACACATATGCATAGTCACACATACGGAAATACATAAATATACATAAACATGGATGCACAAACACATGCATGCATAGAAACAAACACATTTACATATACTTATATGCATGCACACACATGCACATGTGCACGCACATAGACTTGCCCACACAAACACATGTAGAGATGAACACATATAGGCAGGTGCACATGCATGCATACACAAAAGCACGCATAGACATTCACCCACAAATGCACATGCACACACAAATAGACATAAACACAAACATGTATACACATATATTGACATGGACACACACCCACAAATACAAATATGTGCCCATGTGCACCCACACACACATGTGCACACAAACACACACAAATGTGCACACAAACACACATATTCATGTGCAAACACACACAAACACCTACACAAACCCACGCACACACTTGCACACTCACACACACATTTACACTTGTAGATGGACACATAGACTTACTCAAGCACACACACACATGCACACACAAAATACAAGCACACACTCTCACACGTATAGCACACACAAAAAAGACGTATGCAGACATGTACATGAACATACAAAAAGCCACACATGTGCACATACCCATAAACACACATACACGTTCACTTACATGCACATGCATGCAAATACAAACACACAAATTTACACACATGTGCATGTTTAACAACACAAACACATATAAACACACAAATACACATAGCAACACATATGCACACACATACAAACATAGAAACATACATAAGCACAGACAAACACACAACCACACACACACACACATACACAAGCACAAAGACGCAAGGATAAAAAGGCATATAAGTGCAAACACGCAAACTCCCACGTGCATGCATGCACAAACACAGACATGCATACACAAAGAACATGCACATAAACACAACAAGCATACACACACATAGATACCCACACACATGCATAAAATACTATCATACTTGAACACATGAACTAACATGGAAAAAACTCTCATATGTATGCACACACATAATACACAAACACACATACACACACGTGCATGCATGCACATACTCACTCAAACACACGCTTGCACACACATACACACACATATACACACAACCACACATGCAAGTATACACATATACATGTGCACATGTACAGACATACACACTCACACACACACATATGTACACACACACATGTGCAAAAAAGAACAAACAAAGACACACATGCAAACACGTGCATACACACATACATGTACACACAAACACAAACACTCACACACATGCACACACGCATGCACACAAACATGCGGTAATAAACACAGACACATGTGCATAATCACTAACTTATGCATGTACACACTCATGAACACACAAACCACACACATATATGCCTGTGTGAACATACACACTCAAACACATACACATACACACACTCACTCATGCACACACACACATACACACACACACACAGCACAAACACCTACACGCATGCACAAACATGAGCACACACATGTACATGTAGCTACACACATATACTTGTGTGCATTTGCAAAATCTACACTTGCACACATACATAAGTGCGCATGCACCTGCACACACATTCACACATGTGCATAATCTCAAACACACATGCAAGCACACACACACACACACATTTACACATGCACACATGCACACATGCACACATGCACACATGCATACATGCACATGCATGTAGATGCACACAAACACATAGGTATGCAAATGCATGACACAATAACACACATATATACATGCATCAACACATGTACACAAGAATAAACACACAAAAACACATAGAGGAACACACAAATAAATAAACACTAAGGCACACATGTACAAAAATGTATGCACACATAAACACACACGACAACACCTAAATGCATGTACACACATGTATGCATGCACACAAGCATGCACATTGGTGCCCATTCATGTACACACATGCATAAACACACATACACATGCATACACACATGTACACACATGCATGAAAAAATGCAAACACTCACACACACATAGAAAGATGCAAGAACATTCGTACACACCCTCACAGACACAAGCAGATATACAAACATGAACATACACCCACACACACGTGCGCACGCACATGTATGCATACACATGAACACACACATGAACCCAAACATGTAGACAAACACACACACAAACAAACACATATACATGCACACACATGTGCACCCATTCTCAAACATGCATACACACACATAGTCACCCATTCTCAGATAGATGCATATGTACATGCATGTGAACTTAAACATGTACACAAAGAGGCACACACATGTGCTCACCCATGCACATTGAAACTTGCACACACACACCTGTTCACACACATAAGCACAAAAACACATAAGCAGAGTGATGCACACAAACACACATGTAGACACATATATTCATATAGACATACACACTCACAAGCATAAACATATGCATGCACACGTACGAGCACACATACACACACACACATTAGCGCACTGACAAACATTCATATACACATGCACATGCACACATACACATACATACTCATATATAGGTATGCATATGCACACAAAAGCACACTCAGACAAGCATATGCACACAAGTGCATATACACAAATGCTCACACCCACGCATGCAAGTGTATGCACCCACACACATAAAAGTACACACACATACATGCATGATCTCACACATGCACACACACACACATGCATGCATGTGCAAACACCTATGCACACTCAAGCTCATGCACACTTACAACCACACATGTATACACACACACATATGCAAGCATGCACAAATGTACACAACACACACATACACATGCATGTACACACACTTACATACATATATGCTTGCACTCACTCACACCCATGCACACACACACATGCACACATAGAAATTCAAAAAAAACATGTGCACACACACATGCACATACACATACATGTACATGCACTCTCACACTCACATACATATGCATAGATACATGCACTCACACACACATGCATGCACATCCATGCACACCAACTCACACACACCACTCCATAGACTCTCATATGCATGCATTCACATGCATATATGCAGCACATCCACACACGCCCGCACACATGTACATATACAAACACACACCCATGCAGCACACATGCACATAGACATACACAACCACACATGGGCAAACACGCATGTGCACAAATAGATGAACAAATAAACACCTACGCATATGCACACACAAACACTTACATTCACCCACGTGCATATACACACTCATGCATGCAAAAGCATCCACCAATGCAACCTCTCACTCATACAAGCACACATGTAACACACACACACACACACACACACACTCACTTTCATGCTAACACATGCATACTAGCATGCTGACACACACAAATTCATGTGTGTACACATACACATGTGCATGCACACGCAAGTATCAACAAACACACACAAACATACTCACACAAGCACATTCATGTACTCACATGTGCATGCACATGAACTCACACACACATGAACACATTGACCCAAACACAAACACTTGCACACATGCACACAATCACATGTATATATACACAAACACTAACCCAAACATACATATGGCCACATCCTCATTGGCACACACACACACACAAATAAATATAAGAACACCAAAGCACATACACACATGTGCATGCTTGCACATGCAGACTTGTAGGTACAAATATACAAATTCACATAAGCAAACACACCACCCCGCAAATACCCTCCTCCATACACACACACATGCACATAAAAATACATGCCCGACACATTTATTAACACACACTCACATACACATGCCCACACACATGCATAGGAATGTAAGCATGCACAAACACACATGTAATCACAAACATGTGCACAGTAACTTACACACACTAACACACACATGTACAAACATAAGAATTCACATGCAAATGCACAAGCATACACATGTAAACAGAGAAAAATGCACACACACATGCATACATGTATTCACGTGTGCACACAAGCATGAACATACCCAAGCACACACATGTAGTGACTGATACTTACACACATAATTGAATATGCACAGAGACACGCACACATACACATGTACACACATACATATTTGAATATGGACAAACACACACATCCACACATAAACACTCACACGTGAATTCATCTATTAATGTACACACCTATGCACCCATATGCACACACAAGTATAAGCGCACATACATACATGCATAGATATCCACACACATGCAACCACACAAATGAACATGCACACATATGCACATATTCACATACACATACGCAAACACACATTAAATCACACTCAGATACACATGCACATAAATAAACATGCACAAATACATATGCACACATAAATACAAGCACACCCACACACACATGCAGCTAAATGCACATAAATGCATGCACACATACAACTACACACATACACACACATGCACACATGTATGCACATGCATAAAAACACAATTGCATGTTTGAGAACACACATGCACTCGTGCACCCACACAAACACATGCACATAGGCATAGATGTGTGAACACACCCACACGTATAAGTGCACACACATACACACACATACACAAGCATATACATGCATACACACATGTGTAGGCACATACGCATGGACATGCACACATACATACACAAAACAGACACACACAAACATACATGAACATCAAAACTAACACACATCCATACAGACATGAACATGATAGACATCACATACACACATAAACACACGCATGCATGCATGTATAAGCACACACACAACACAATACAATATGCATAAGCACACGAACATACACAGACCTTCAGAAACATATTTGCATGCAGACATGCACAAGCACATACACATAAATACAAATGTGCATCAGCACATGCATGCTTGTACACTCACATGGTATGCACACATGCATGTACGTGCACATGCACACGCACACAAGTACACACATGTAAGAAGGTACACATAGACAAATTCTAACATAGATGGATGTACACACCCACACAATCATATAAAAAAATAACAAGGCTTGCACTAACGCACATGCATCGATGCACACACTTTCTCATGCTCATGCACACACATGCAAGCACATGGACATGCACACACACACATACACGAGCACACACAAACTCATAGACATGTAGACCCAGGCATATTCACACGTATAAAGACGTGCACATGCATGCGCATACACATGCATCTACATATGCATGCACACAAACATACATACACACAGAAACCCACCCAAACACACATATGTAGACAAAGATGTGCACACAGATATATATATGGACAAGCAAGTGCATGCTTGCACACATGTGCAAACACATGTATGTAGACACACACATATGCACACAAACACACATGTGTGCATGCATATAAGTACATGCACATGCACGTAGACAAGCACTTATACACAAACACACACACATGAATACATGAACATTTCTAGCATAGATGCATGAATAGATATTGAGACACAAACATACATACATAAACACTCACACACACACATGCATATACATGCACACACACCTTCATATGTGAACACATATGCATGAATGCACACATGCAGGCACATGGACAGTTGCACAATCACACAAACACATGCACATGCATACATACACATGCACATACATGCGAGCACAATCACATGCATGCACCACCATAGACACACACATATACAGAGACAAACACACAATGGACACACACACACATTTGAATGCACACACAAACGTGTACATGCACATATACACACATGCACACACCCACATACACCCATACATGTGTATAGACAAAGGCACATGTGCATGCGTAGACAAGCACACACACCTAAATGCATATGCACATACACACATGCACGCATGCACATACCCTCCCACACACATATGGATAAACACACTCACCAACACAATTGTGTAAGCACAAACATACATGTACATGCACAAACACATAGGAACACACAGAGAATTACAAATGTCCACACAGAAACACATACTTGTGGACATATGCACATGCATGCATAGACACACACGTGCATGCACACACATGCACATAAATTCACACACATGCATTCACACAAACACACACAAACACTTTTATACAAAAACACTCACACATGCATGCATGCTCATATACACACACAAATGCATAAACACACTAACACATGCACATGCAAACATACACACATTGGTACGTCGATAAACACATGCATACAAAAAAATGCATGAACATGCACACATAAAAACACCCACATGCACATATACACACATACACACATTCATATACACACACACACATGTAAACATGCATGCATACATATACACATATACATGTAAAGATATAGGCCCACACATACATATAGACACATGCAAAGACATGCACACACAGCCACAAACTCATACTCACATGTACACACATGAACATGTACATGCAAACACAACCATGCATTCATGCATCTACATCATATATGCATGCACACAAATACACAAATAGACACATGCATTACAGATGTGCATAGAAATGCACACACACAAAGTTGCACATGCACATGCCCACACACACCCACACATGCACATCCACATATAGACACATACACATGTGCATATACATAGGCAAACACGCTTACAGACACACACACATGCACATGCACACAAATGTTCACATATGAATAAATAAACACATGCATACATGCATACACATGCACACATATGCACAAACACATGCACATACACTTGTCCATGCATTAATATGGTCACAAACACACATACAAATATAAACTTGTACACACACACATGAATATATGTAAGCATCTTAGTGCACACATGCACTTACATAGGAGCACATACATGCATCCACACGCACACTTGTACAAATGCACGCAAACACTCACAGGCAACCACATGCACAAATTTGCACAAGCAAACACACATGCAAAGACATGCATGGACTTACACATGCACACATATAAACACACTTGCACACATTGCAGATGTGTGCATATACAGACGTACAGAGATGTGTGTGCACAAACAAAGACATGCACACAAACATGCACACACACATGCATACACATGAACATGCATCTATACACACAAACACATGCACACATTCACAAGCACTTACACATAGGTGCAAACACATGCTTTCACACACACACACACAATTAGAGTCACATAGATAAACACATGTGTATAGGAACACATACACACACATGTGCACACACAAACACACACTTATATGACACATGCTCACATGCATACACAAATGAGCACACACATGCACACCCACACACAAGCATGCACACACATGCATCTACACATACAAACAAATATGCACCCACACACACAAAATCACACATGATATGCAACACATGTGCATGAACACACACACATATACCTATGCAAACATGATGTAGACACACAAATTGATAAGTACACACGCAAAAATACACACAGACACATATACATGAAAACACACACACACATATGCACAAGCACCCACAAACAACTTGTGTGTGCATATACATGCACATACAAACATGCATGCATGAAGACACATATATGCACACACACACACCCACACATAAAAACACATTCGTGCACCCTTTCTCTCACCTGTACACAAATGTACATGTATGCACACACACACACACATGCCAACACACAACCCAATAGAAGGATCCACACATACACACACACACACATGGCATGCATACAGATAAACAAGCACATAAACATACACAAATGTGTATGTAAAGCCATACATACAAACATGTACACACAAGCACAGACATGTGCGCATAAGAACTCACACACATAAACATGCATGCACACACACATGTAGAAACATCTATACACATGTGCATACATAGCACATGTGTACACACACTCAAGGACATATATACACATACAAAAACACATAAGCATTCACACACATGCATGCATGCACACACACACATGTACACACTCACACACACACACATGCACAAACCCACATCCAAACACATCCACACATGCATGCATACCACACACACATGCACACAAGCTTGTGCATACACACAGATGCACACTCATGCACACACACATGTATAGCCACATGTGAACAAATGCATACAAATATATAGACATGCACACATGCATATTCACACCCATGCACACAAAAGCATGCACTCAATCACACTTGTGTGCACCTACACACACACAAATGCACACACAAGCACACACACATGTACACACACACACAAACACATATGCATACCCACAAACTTATACACACACACACACATGTGTTTGTACACATAGACATACCCAAACAAACTAAAACATGCACACAAAGACAAACAAGTACAAGCATGTATATGCATACACTTGCACTTGCAAACACAAGCACAACACTCACATGCATGTTTGCACACAAAAAAGTAAACAGATGTATATACAAGCCCTTGCACAAATGCTCACATGACCATGCATAGACATTCGCAAACACACTCGCATGCATACATAGATTCATGCACACATGCACATATCAACGCACACACACACACATATGTGCATACAGGCACACATGTTCACACACTCACACACTGACACACACACATTCATAAATTCATGCACAACCCACACACTTGCACACATAAATATGCACATACATACACTTATGCTCATACCCAGTAATGCAAACTAACACTCATGCATGCACACTTGCACACATGCATGCATGTACACACATACACACATGCATGTCCATCCAAACATATGCACACAGACACACTCACACACTTCTGCATGCACATGCACTCAAAAAAACATGTAGACCTACTCACATAATGACATTCACATAAACATAGAGGTGTATACACACACAAATGCATTCATATGCACACATATAGATATCCACACACACATACACACATTCATAAATACAAGTGCACACACACATACACATGAACAAGCATACACACATGAATGCAAATGCATATGCACCAATACACACATATATGCACAAATATACAGATGCACATAGACACACATACACACGTACACACACACCTACAACAAAACATATACCCACACGTGCACACATTCACTCAAGTACACAGAAACATACAAGCACACATGCACGAACACAACTACACACACATGTGAACATGCACATTCACACATAGACACTAAAGTATGCACACAAAAATATCCAAACATACAAGCACATTCACACAAATGTGGATAGGGACACACAATCACTCACATAGACATGCACATATGCATAGACATAGATGTGATTACACACACGTACATGTGCACAAACTCATAAATATGCACACACATACACACACACACACACACTCACAATGACACACACACACACAAATGTACATACACATGAATACACACACTCCACACACATGTACACAAGCACACTTTAACTCACATATACAAACAAAAGTACATACACATACATGTATACACATGTACACACACATACAAATACACAAACACATACATATACATGTGCACACACATATAAACACAAATAAATACACGCAAACCCACATACACATGTTCATGCAGATGCACACATGCACAACCAACATAAGACAAACAAATTGCACACATAAACACGTGCACAGATGAAAACACACACCAACGCACCCACACACCCACATCATACACATGTGCATATGTACACACACACACATGCACATGTATATGCAAGCATGCATGCACACACTCACATAATAATTGAATCCTCCTACACACACATACACATAATCACACACAAACAAGTGAACACATGCACATGCACCCAAAAACATACATCATAACATACAACCAAACACACATAGACACAGACACATACACCCCCATATGTAAACCAATGCATACATGTTGGCACATATACATACATAGTATGCACATTCACATGCATGCACTCACACACACATGCACTCAAACACACATAGACACATGAATGCATGCACATACATGCACACATAGGAATAGGCACATGTACACACACACACACAAATAGACACAAACATTAATGCACACATGCAAACTCACACAATCATACACATGTGTATGTGTACACTTGCACACACGCATATGCATGCATGTATATGTATACAAAACACACACAAATACACATACATGCATATGCACATGCACACACACACATGACATACATATAGACATGCATGCACACACACATGGACATAGACAAGCTGACACATACATACATGCACATGCACCCACACATACACATACAAATGCACATGCATGTGCACACCCACCCACACACACACACATGAACACACAAACACACACAAGAACACACACACATATCAACACCCTCATGCATCACACTTACACATATTCATGCTCACACACAAACATACATAGATGTATACATGCATATGCACACATGCATACACATACACACAAACAAAAACTTACACATACACAAATGCATGTACACATATGCATACCCATGCAAATGTACATGCAAACACATGGACACACAATTACACACATATAAATAAGCACACACATGTGCGTCTATATGAAAACATGCATGAACACAAGCATGCATGCATAGGCACACATTTGCACAAATGCACAAATGCATGCAGACCCATGCACCCATAGAAAAAAATTAATGAACACACAAGTAAGCATACACATAAAATCACACACACCCACACACACACATACATGCACACACATGTACACACATACATAAACAAATGCACATACAAATATACACATACATACACACAAGCACATGCAAACACACATGCACATGGTTACATACACATAGGCACACACATAAATATACACACATACAAATTCACATATATACAAACACATGCACAAATACATACACACATGAATTCACATAGATAGATGCACTTGTGCACATGAACACACAAAGAAAAACACATGCACTCAGAAACATGTATACACGTAAAAACACACGAGCACACAAATAGACACACACATATGCACAATTACACAAACACACATATATGCATGCACGCACACACATACCCAAATGTCACAAACTTATGCAAGCATACACATACAAAAAGACACACTCATACACATGCACACACACATGCATGCTTCTACATTAACATAAATGCATATACACTCATAAAAGAACAAATGTAGTGACATAGACACATGCAAAAATGTACATAATCACATGCACATGCACACAAATGCATAAACACATATGCATAAGTATATTTAGAAGAACAAACACATGAATACTCACATGTATATACACACACACACAAGCACATTCATAGACACTTATACACACACACACACATACACACTCACGTGCATATGCACGCACATAAATACACACACATACATAAGAAAAGGAATGTAGATAATCAGATGCATGCATATGCACATGCACACACAACTTACATGCAGACACACAAAAACACATGCATACATATGCACACGCACCCAAACTCACACACATATGCACCCAGACATGAATAAACACATGCATAGGCTTGCATAAACACACAAACCCACAAATACATAGATATACAAGAACACATACATGCATGCACACAAACACATATGCTTTTGTGCATGTATACACTCATGCATAGACACATATACACACACACACACATGCATATACCCACACACACTTGCAGATGCACAAAAATATCCAAACATGCACACAAACACATATGCAAGGTTATAGTCACACAAACATGCCCACTCACACACCTACTAGTACATAAACACACATGCACTCATATGTAGATATACATGCTAAAACCCTCCATACACAAAAGTTCACACACACACACAAAAGCAAACAAAAAATCACAAACATGCGCATAAGCACACACACAACACATATACACATGCACCCACACACACATACATATATGCACACACAAAGACATGTTGGCATACACACATATATTGACACATGTAGTGACATGCATGTGCACCCATATGCACATGCTCAAGCACATAATAACACATGCACCTACATAAGTGTTTTACCATTTGTTTTGAGACTTTTTATTTGATGATAATAAAATAATTGTGTTAATTTCTCTAATAGTCTTCTCAAGTAACTTTTAGGTCATGCATTTTTAGCTTTTATAGGATCATTGAATTAGAGAGTTTTGACCAAATATCTTATGGAATAATCTATAAGTGAGGCAATCTTAATCAATGATGGTGGCCATGCAACAGTTGTGTCTTAATGATATATCATGGAGCTATTATTCAATCTTGGTGGAGCAATTAACTATCAATAATATATATTTAAAATATCAACTTTTTATTGGTTAACTTATCACTTGTTTATTTATGAAATAATTAGGTTACATAACACCATTAATTCATTTGTATGATCATTAATTTCAAGAACATTATTATTTTAGTACTTAAAAAATAATTTATTTACTTAGTAGCAACAAAAACATTTATAAGTAAAAAAAATAATATTTAAATGGACTCTTAATAAAATCAATTGGCCTAAGCATCAGGACATGGGCAAGCCCAAAGGTTAGGGCTAAGTGGCCCAAACTGCTATTGAGGAATAAGGCTTAAGAAGTAGTGGGTCAAGAGATAGAGTGAACCAAAATGAGTTAGGCCTAAGTCTTAAGCATGACACAATTCCATTTGTAGCTTGGATTATATCAGTTAAAGGAGTAACTTCTAAACTAGCTTAGGATAACGATTTAAGACAAACTCATGAAGTGTTAAATATTGGGATTAGGATAAATTAGACTTATAAATATATGCATAGGTGACTTTGGTCATTACTTCCTAAAAGCACTAAGTGGTGGACTACCCCATTAGGCAAACCTTTTTTCATTGAGGAAGTATTATAAATTCCAAATACCATACACAAGCTTGTGATGTGGCTTAAAATCATGCCTTGTGAACTATAGATTCCATCTAAGCGTTCATTTGACAAGCTTGATCAAGCATATAAGAAAAAATTTCTATTTTGAATAGTATTTTTTTATCATACTATCCATCCATCAAAACCTAATCACATGGTTGAGATCTTCTCCACATTTGTGAACTGTGCATTTTATTTAGCTGTCCATCTTTAAAGCTCAGTTGAACAATTAAGATTGACTCCACCTTTGTGCATCAACACTATCCACCTAGCATGCTTGATCTAAGGATCTAGATCAAATATTTCTTGGATTAGTTCTGGACCTTTATTTAGCATTCTAACTAAGCAACTCCTATTTTGTCCACCTAGATTGGATGATGATCATTGTTACCACTCGTAATTAGTGTTCTAGAAAGCTGCTTGAGTTTCTTTTGAATGCTAAAATGTAATAAAAATTTAGATGGCCCTTTATAGTTGTTAAATGATTTTTATTTTTGTTTAAAATATTCTAATATAAATTAAGAAGCCTTAAGAGTTACATCAATATTTTAGCAAGAGAAGGTACAAACCATTAACTATAATTCGATTTTGTTTCTTTGTTAGAGTTGTGTCTGCAACTTATTTTTTCTTTTTCTTTAGCAATTTTTTTGTTGCACATCTTTCTTGAGGCTTCTTTATAATTGATAATTTATTTTTTCTTCGTTTTTTATTTTTTTAGAAAAGATCATATTAAAGTGTGATCTTTTTTTATTTCATTTTTTTTAATAATGTCAGTATATATTAATAAATCTTTTAGATTTATTATTTTAAAACTAAGTCCTGTAGATTTTTTTGAACATTTACTTTTGTGAACTCATATTTTAACATTTTAATCCATAGACTTGTGCCATATATTATTTTATAAGTGAATAGTGATATGTTATAGTTAATTATTATTTTGTGTTGTGCTTAAATATTGTAAGTATTTATAATTGAAATTTTTATGATCAACCAGTAATTATCACGATAAAATAATATGAATTATAAGAGTTACCTCTACCTATTATGATAAAGAGTAGTTTTGTTAGTGAAATCTTGGTTGGTTTGACTAGGGTGGATGTAGGCATGAGTTAGGCCAAACTACATAAAAATTTCTTGCTGCTTTTATTCTTTATTATTATATAATTTATAATATTACACTTAATAATATTTAATTAAAAGCTATATATAAAACAAAATTACGAAAATTATTTTTGTAATGTATTAACATTTTATTGAAAAATGTTTTTAGAACTATTAAATTTTTAATTTCTTTTTTTGTCATTTTTTAAAAAATTTAATAAGTGAATGATTTTATGATTTCTAAATTTTTATTTAAAAAATTTTTAAAAAGTGGTAAAATTTTTAAAGGCATAATTCACCCCCTCTTTTCTGAATTGGCTTGGTCCAGATTACATAAAATGGTATCGGAATGAGTTGCATTGACGGATGAAATTTCCAAAAGTAGATCCCATCTTTTTCATTTCTAGTTATGTAGTGAATTATTATTTATATTGTAAACTACACAGATCCAACAATGTTTGAAGGTCAAAATTTTTCTTTGTGGACAAATAATTTTAAATTTTTCATTATAAATGTTAATATTTATTTATAGTTTTTATTTAAAAATCATTTTATTGTTTGAAATATTTTTGATGAATAATCTAGAAGTTCAAGGCAAAGAAATGCTAAAAGAATGAGTTAACTTTATTTTATTTTGTCTCGATAAATTGGTATAAGGATTTGTCATCTAAAAGCTTATTTTGAGGTTATATAGAAACTAGAGAATTTATATGATAAATATGTTATATTTCTTACCCAAGATAAGATGAAATTAGGAAATCAAAAGAAATTGAAATAGAGAAAGAAGAAGAAAGAAGCTTTAAGCACCTCAAAAGTAAGCTCTACATTCTAAGGTGTATAGCACATTTCCTCTTCTAATAGTTATAATCACATTGTTAGTGTTGTTGAATATACTATTACTTTTGATGAATTTATAGTTGAGCATAAGAAACTGAATAAGATGTATGCTAAACTTAAAGGGAAATATGACAAATAAGAGCATCATGTTTACGTATTAAAAAGATAATGTAATGAGCTCAATGTTAGAGAAGAACTATTTCAAAATATTTTACTTATGCATGCAACTTATTTAAGTACCTTATAAAGTAAAGTTTTGAATGTCAGACATCTTTCGCCTTAAGCAGTTCATGTATTAACTCTTTGAAATGTGAAAATATTTTTTAAGAGAAGAAAATATTATTTTAAAATAAAAAGTAGTAAATCTTGGTTTGATAGAAAGAGAGTTAAATGATTTGAAAGAAAAGTTTGTTAATATGCCTTCATGTATTTTTATTTCTTATACATATTCATATGTGTCTATACATGCTCTATCTTTTACTCATTTGAATAGAATAATAGTTTGTGACCATAAGTTATAATTTTATATCTTATACGACTAAAAAATATAGATTGAAATGTTCACATTTACATGTGAATGATAATAGAAGATATCTTATTCCATATATTCACAAACTTGCTTCAATATATAACTATATGAAAAAAATATTACTAGTTTGCATACTACTCATTTTCATGCTAAATCCTAAGTTGCATGTAGTTATTGTGATAGGCATGAAAATATTTCTTATGATAGCCAAATTAGAGAATCAATCTATTTAAAGAAAGATAAATATTAATTAATTCATAAGAGAATGTGTTTAAAAATACATTTATAAAAGCACCTCAATCACACACTATTATAATTGAACCCAAGATATTTTATTTACATTTATGAATAGGGCATTTCATCTATTTGTCCACTCGTAAAGCTTGATCGAATGGTTAAGATCATCTCCACCTTTTTAAATAGTGCTCTTGTACATTAACATCGTCCACGTAGTATGCACAATCTAATGATCTTGATCAAATTCCCCTTAGAATATATCTAGTTCCTTTATTCAATATTCTCATCAAATCTTACTCATAGTTAGCATTTTAGAAAGTTATTTTTATTTGTTTTGAATGCAAAAATACAATGACAATTTTAGGTGACCCTTTTCGATTATAAAAAAATTTCTATTTTTGAATAAAATATTCTAATATAAATAGAGGAGGATTTGGATGATTGATGATTTTAACTTAGTTATGTCAACATTTTTGAAAGAGAAGATGCAAAACAAAAAATTGCAATTGGATTTTATGCTTTGTTGGAGTCATGCTTACAACTCTTCAATTCTCTTTCTTGTTTCAAAAGTTTCTTCGATTAGACATCTTGTTGGTGACTTCTTTAAAGTTAATTATTTATTTACTTATTCTTTTTTATTTTTTTTAAATAGATTGTATTAAAGGAAGATTTTTGTTAATTCTATTTTTTATTTATGCTAGTGTATATTGATAAGTCATTTACATTTAATATTTCAGAGCTAAGTCATTTAGATTGTTTCAACCTTTTTCATATACACATTTATATTTTGATATCATGATCCATACATTTTTTGTCATATATGTTTTTACAAGTGAATAATAAAACATTGTGGTTACTTATTGTTCTCTATTTTTTTAATATTGCAAGTTTTTATAATTGAGATTGTGATGGTAAACCCTTACATGTTATGGTGAAACAATGTGGTTTGTAATTTATCTCTACTTATTATTGCAAAAGAGAGTGGCTTCATTAATAAAGTCTTGGTTGGGTTGGTTGTAGGCCTAAGTTAAGACAAATCCCTTAAAAATCCCTTGTTAATATTAATTTCTTTATTATTAATTTAATTTATGATATCTCTTATTTAATAATAGTCAATAATATATATATATAAGAAATGTATCAAAATTATTTTTATTAGGCATAAAACATTTTATTTAAAATCATTTTTAAAACTATAATTTTTTATTTCCTGTCAAAATTATTAAATCAAGAGTCTTATGATTGTGCCAAATTTAATTTAAGGAAGAATTTTAAAAATAACAAACAGTTTAATAGGACAATTAACCAACAATTTAGTGCATTAGCTCAATAAAGATTACACCAATAGGGACACACACACACAGGCTGACACATATGCACACACACATACATACGCACTCACATGCATGCTTAGACACATGCACACTCATGCATACACACACGTGCACACACATAAAGATGCACAAACATGTACAAAGGCACAAGCATATATGCATGCACCTGTAAACATGCACACTTACAAGTGCACATGTACATATACGTGCACTCACGAACACACAAGTGTGCAAAAACATACGCATACATGGACACATGCACACCCAAACACATGCACAAGCACATAAATGCAAAAAAGACATAATTGCAAAGACACGAGCACATACGTATGAACACACATATATACATAGATTGATGTGCATGTAAAAACAGTCACACACCTGCAAACACATGAACAATCTACACACAAGCATGCAAAGGTAGAAATACACATTCACACAAACTTAGACATGCATGCACATGCACAAACAAATGCAAAAACATAGCCATATACATAGACAGATGCACACACATGTACATACACACATAAAGCACATGCTCATGCACGACACAAAAGCTCATCCAAGAGCACAAACCCACACACAAACACACATGCACACCCACATGCACATATGTATGCACACATTTACACACAAATGTGCACACACATTCACACAAACACACGAACACACGAACACGCACCTACACATGCATACACACATGTACGTGGGAACACACACGCATGTACACGTACACATATGGACTCGTACACACGTGCAGACACACCCATAAGCATGCACACGCATAAACCACACACTCGTATGGGTCCATAGAGATACACATTCACACTAGTATAAATGCATACACACACATGCATGCACAAGCACACAAACTCATGTACATACAAACACATAGACATACACATCAACGTGTATCGATGCAGATGCACACATACTAACAAGCACACAAACAATCACATACATACATGTACATTCATAGACACTTAGAAAAATGTGAACTTACACACATGCACACTCACATACAGAACATGTATACATAGAGATGCATGCACACACACATACACACATGTGAAAGAATGGGTACACTAGTGTGCACACATGCACACAAACACACACACACACACACATTCATGCATACACATGGATATATATATGCACACACACATGCATATAGACATGCATAAACCCATACAAGGATGCACACTTGCACATACATATAACAATAGACAGATGTGTTCACCCACACACATACATGTGTGTTTGTGCAAACACACACACATATATACATACATCTATACACATGAATATACATACATGCACACAAAAAAGACATGCTCACATGTGTGCACGTGCACACACAATAATATGCACACACTTACACACACCAGCATGCTTGCATGCACACGCACACATAGTCTCAGGTAGACACCTCCTCACACACATAAGGACACACACAAACATCTGCATGCATAACTATGCACACAAACACATGCACACATATGCATATATCAAAACACTATTCACATAGGCATACCCACTCCCACATACAGACATGCATGCTTATAGCCACATGCACTCACCCGTAAAGACATGCATCCAAATAAATACACATGCACATAAACACTCACACACAAGCATACATATACACAAGCACACATGGACACATGCACCTAGACTCATATGCATGCACATAATTATGTGCACACATATACGTACATGCAAAAACACACAGATATACACACTTGCACATACACACATGCACGTGCATGTATGCACAACACATAGACACACATGCTTAAAGATGTGAGCATAAACACACACAAATGAACACATGCACAAGTGCACACAAGCACAAAAAATAGGTATACACACATGCACAAGCAGATGCACACACCTACAGACACATGCACTTGCACATGCACATGGTCATGTGAACCTACACCTACATACACAGACACACTCATGCACATGCATGTATATAAATGCACATACACACTTGTACAAACAAATAAGAGCATGTACACATGTACACTGAGGCACAAAAGACACATGTGTATGCATGCTCTAGCAAACACACACATGTGCATGCTCTAGCAAACACACACATGTGCATGCATGCACATGAGCACACATGTTGAAAGACACACATATAAGTATGTGCATACACCCACACACATGAACACAAACACACATACACATGCACTTGTACACACACATGTTCCCTCTGCACACAAACAAACATTTACCTACATATACATACACCCATGCACGTACATATGTATGCATGCACACACATACACACCTTTAGATGCTACCCCACACAAAAATGCACACAGACAAACACATGCATGTGCATGCATGCACACAAAGGCACATGCATGCACAAGTAGACACAAACACACACATACATTGCCAGACACACACTCACATGTAGACATAAAAGCAACTACAAGCACATGCATGCACCTACAATCACACATGCATACACATTCACTAATGCACATGCTCACACATGAACATGCATACATACGTACAATCACACATGCACACACACATAAATAAACACACACATAAACACATATACACACATACAACACACAAACATACATGCACCAACACACGTGTGTTAACACACACACATTCACACAAAATCACCTACACACACTCATGCAAACATACACAAATACACACACACATATGCATAGAAGCATGCATGTATGCACACACACAAATATGTCCACATGCTTATATACAAACACACACATGAACCTGCACATAGAAAAACACACATGCATGCACATGCACATACACACAAACACATATATATACACACACATATACTCTCACAACCATACACATGTTCATGCACATGCACATAAACAAACACAACTACACATGCACAAACACACACACACATGCATTCACACATGCATGCATGCACATATACATGCACATGCAAACATGTACACATACACATATGACCATGCAGACACTTGCATACACACAATGCACATGTAAATGCACAATCACACTGAATGCACACATGCACATGCAGAACTTGCACACATACACACAACCACACTCACATACAAGAACATCGACACACAGATATACATGCACATGCACGTGAAAGCATAGGTACATTGTGCACACACACATAAACACACATACATATATTTACATACACACATAGATATACATATGGACACACACAAGCATATATACATGCATAAACCATACAAGGATGTACAACTACACACACATATGAAGATAGATAGGTGTGTGCACCCACACACATACATATGTGCTTATGCAAACACACACATGTACATACACATGCAAATGCATGTAGACACATAAAAATACATCTATACACATTAACATTCATACATGCAAACATATAAAAAATGTGCTCACATGTGTGCACATGTATGCACATGCATACACATTCTAGCATGCATGCTTGCACACACATAAATATATCTAAAGACACATGCTCTCACACCCATATGGACACACACACACATAAACATATGCATGCATTTCAACACACAC
Source organism: Vanilla planifolia (assembly GCA_023846275.1). Taxonomy (NCBI): domain Eukaryota; kingdom Viridiplantae; phylum Streptophyta; class Magnoliopsida; order Asparagales; family Orchidaceae; genus Vanilla; species Vanilla planifolia. The sequence goes on along the minus strand of JAIUJO010000016.1, from coordinate 1,849,564 downwards.
AAACACACATAAACTCACATATGCACATGCCTACACACCTTTTTACATAAGCATACACACACACACACACACGCATGCACACATGCATGCCTATAGCCACACCAAACCACCCATAAAGACATGCCTTCACAAAAATACCCATTCAAACATGCACATAAACACTCACACAAAAGCATACACATATGCCAGCACATATGTACAGATGCACTTAGATTCATATGCATGCAAATAATTATGTGCACACACATAGGTTCATCCAAAAACACACACATATACACACTTGCATATGCACACATGTACATGCATGTATGCATAACACACAGACACAAATGTACAAAGATGTGAGCACAAACACACACAAATGAACACAAGTACAAATGTGCGCAAGAACATTTAGACATACATACACACAAATGCACATGCACATGCACACATGTACACACACACACACACACATATACATGATCATGTGCACCTACACACACACACATATAGAAGTACATGCACACACACACATGCACATGCACACATAAGCAAACACACATGCATGCACACATTCATGCACATGCATGCACATAGATGCACATACACACTTGCATAAACAACTAAGAGTAAATACACATGTACACTGAAACACAAAAGACACATGTGTGTGCATGCTCTGACAAACACACACATGTTCAAAGACACACACATAAGTATGTGCATACACCCACACACATGAACACACACACATGCACATGCACTTGTACACACACATGTGCCCTCATGCACACACACAAACATTTACCTACATACATATACACCTATGCACGTACATATCCATGTATGTACACACATACACACCTTTGGATGCACTGCCACTTAGAAATGCACTCACACAAACACATGCATGCACATGCACACACATAGAGACACATGCATGCACAAGTAGACACAAAACACACACATATACTTCTATTCACACACACACACATGTGCCCATGTAACCACCTGTAAGCACGTACATGCTCCCACAATCACACATGTGTACACATTCACTCATGCACATGCACACACATGAACACGCGTGCACACGTACAATCATGCATGCACAAACACATGTGCACACACACATTTACATAATTACTTGCACACTAATGAACATACACACACATAAGTACATATATACACACAACACACACATACATGCACAAACACATCAGTGTTAACACACACATATACACATAAACTCGCCTACACATACATATGCACACATGCACAAATACACATACACACATGCACATAAGCATGCAGACACACATATATATATAAATACATACATGCACATGCACATAGGAAAACACACATGCATGCACATGCACATACACACACATACTCTCACACCCAAACATATGTTCACACATATGCACATAGACAAATACAACTACACATGCACAAACACACATGCACACATTCACACATGCACACATTCACACACATGCACATATACAGGCACACATACATTCACATGTATATAAATGCACATATACATGCACACACATGTATACACACACATTCACATGTATTTGCACATCTACAAGCACAGTCACACATAGATGCACACACACAAATAGACACAAGCATATATGCATGCACATGCACATGCACACACATACTTATATGTGAGTACAAATGCATGGACAAACACACCCGTATAAGGTGCACACACAACTAAAAATGCATAAAAATGTTATCCCCCACACACACATATCCATGTACACACACAAACATGCTTGAACCCATACATACATGCTGATGCACTCATAGATGCACATGCACACCTATAGATACAAACAATATGCACACATATACAAACACTCTCACATGCACACACACACAAATGCATGTACACATAAATGCATGCACACAAACTTGCAGCTACCCATGCACACAAGCTGAAACGCACATATACACAGACATACACACACACATACGCACACACACACACTCACACATGTGCACACAAATATACATATTCATAAGCACTCACACATCCATACATGCATACACAAAAACACATATGTTCACATGCACATGTACTGACATACACACATACACCCAGGCACACACATACGTGCACATACATGTAAAAATATCCACAAATACAAGCATGCACATACACACGTGCACATATAGACACACACACACATCAACATGGTCACACATGCACTCAAATACATCCACATATACATACACAAACCCATGCACATACCTTCTTATACTCACTTACATAGATGTATGCAAACAAACACATACATATATGCACATAAAAATACACACAAAGACTCACACAAACACACATAAAGTCATTTGTGCACATAGATGTGCACAGGCACACACATGCACACGTAGACATAGCCACACATGCACACATGTGCATATGCACATAAAATTAGATAGACAAAAACAAATGAACACACACATGCATGCACATACACACACACATAGATATTCACACACACAAGCAAGCATACATGCACACACATAAGCACGCACACATGCACATGACACACGACACACATGAGGACATGTTAAAACACACACAAGTATGCATAGGCACATGCTTGGACATGCATGCACACATGCATACACTTGTTAATCCACTGACATACACATACATACACACACATACACACACATAAGCATGAACATGCACATGCACAATCACATACATGCACATGCAAACACAAACACATATGCACATGCACGAACACAAACATACACAACATAAATGAATGCACACACACATACATATAGAAACATGTTTCTACTTATACAAAAAGACATATACATACATTGGCACATGCGCACAATTATGTGCATTCTTATACCCACAAGCACACTTTCAAAAACATAGATACATAACACACACATGCAAACATGCATGCTTGACACATACACACACACACATTCACACAAGCCCACATACCTACACAAATACACACACACACACACACACACTCATGTACACATGCACACGATCATGCACACACACCTACAACTACATGCACTCACACAAATATGCTCACACACAAACATACGAACATGGACACACACATATACACACACAGACGGGCATACACACATGCACACACACGCACACAAATACACATGCAAGCGCATGCACAAACACTTACACATGGACATACATGAACATACATTCACATGCACATGTACAGACACACATGCTCACATGCACACACATGCATCCACACACATGCACCCACAAACACATCCATAGATGCATAGACACATAAACATTTAGGCATACACACATAAACATGCACACACATGCACACAAAAACACACATGATAATGCACCTATATGCATAAATGCACACATACACATGCACACATAGACACATAGATGCATGAACACTGACACACATGAAAACACACATTGTCACGAACACATATGCTTGCACATGCACACCCACATGCATGTGCACATTCCCACAAGCACACAAAAACATGCTTATACACACATGTGCATCTCAAAGGTTGCTTGTTGCTTTAACTTTTGAGCACTAAAGAGATCTAGTGTTTTAATGTTGGTGTGGTCTATGTTGACCTAAAAGTCAAAAAAGTATATTTGTTTGACTGTTGTCTTGGAGAGAAAGAATTGTGCAAGAACAATTCTATATTATTGTTGGTTTACATTTTTTAAAATAATTATATGTCTATTACAAATGTCAAAGTATATTCTAATTATAATAAATTAGTTTTTTGAACTAATGAGATAATTATGTATGTCATACTTTCCTTTAAAGTAGACAATCATAGATAAAAGTTTTTCCACTAAAGTACAGGACTTACAAACAAAAATTAAAAAATATTTATTGAATTTAAATAATAAAAATATAAAATAAAAATTTCTATTAAAAATATTTTATTATACTATTTATTTTGACTAACCCATTATGTATAATAAAAATGAAACCATATATATTATTAATTATCGTAACATTAAAACTAATATTAATTTACTTTTAAATGAATAGAAATGAACAAATTTATCATTAATTTTATCTCAAATATATGAAAATTTTGACATACTTTGATGTTGATATATAACAATATTTGTTATAGATATGATTTAAAGATCATATTTTTAAAATATAATATAAATAATAATTTAGTGCATTAAATGTCATATTGTTCTTATAAAAAAGAGATTTTATAATCAATGATAATTGATGGAGCTCGAGAAAGAGATACCAAAAGGAGACTAAATCCTTGTGGAAGCATGGGAAAGTAATGTGGAGAAATAGAACAGGGAGGAGACAAAAACAAGTAGAAGAAAAAGATTAGAACGGAAAGGGAATATTTGCATTTAAAAAGATGTATATTATTTTTAAAATATATTGTAATGAAAATAAATTGTAATAGTTTTATTATGTTTTTAAGAAAATAAATACAATGTTTTACATTAATTATCAAATAAGATGTAGAAAGATAATTATTACACATTAATTATTATAAAGAATGATTATCATAGTTATACATGTATTCAAATATAATTGAAATTTATATTAAAATTTTAAATTAAAATTTTAAATTAAAATTGAAAAATTATATTTATTGTTTTTTTAAAACTTAAATTTTATTTTTATTTAAAATTTTTTTACATAATGGATTATATGCATATTAATATTAGCATATTATAGCATGTCTTACTAGTATATGTTTCTAGTAATTCTCATAAATTAACAAAATGATGTTATTATAGAAACAATAATGTAATAAATGAAATATTTAACTTAAATATCTTAAATATAAAATATTATAAAAATATTTAAATATAGATTATCAAAAAGTGACACTAGAGAAAGGTGAAAGAAACTAAAGAGGTAAGAGTTATGAGGAAGAGAAAGATTAAGAGAGAAATAAAGGAAATAGAGAAAGAAGAGAGAAAGTGAGATAGAAGATTTTGGAAGGAAGGGAAAGATAATGAGAGGTGGAGTTATAAAGTATGTCATATAGATAAAAATACAATAGAGATGATAGAGAGAGATAAAGATAGGGATGGAGAGATAAGAAAGATAAAAAGAGAGAAATATAAAGAATTATAGAGCAAGAGAGATAAAATAAAGAAGAGAAAAATAAAAAAAATTAAGTTGAGAGAAATAAGAGAAGAGGGAGAAGGACTAATTTTAATATCAATTTTTTTTGCATTTAAACTATGCATATTATATAGTTTTAAAAAATATTGTAATGAATAATAATAATATTTCTAAAATTTTTTTATATAAAAAATTTCATTTATAATAATAGTTATAAAATAAGATATTAAAGTTACTTATTATATATTAACTAGTTTAAAGCTAAATTTTTATACTTAAACTTGGCTTCAGATATAATAGAAATTTATGCTAAACATTAAACAATTATACGAAAATTAATAAAATATATTAACTAGCTAGAAAAAATTAATATAAGTATTTTTTTTCTATAATTTAGATGCATATCAGATAATATATGTATTAATGTTAACATATTATAAAATACTATGTTCTTTTAATAATACTAATATATTAATTTAATAATTTTATTATAAAAATAATAAAGTAAAAAATTGTTTACAATAAAATAATTTACATAAAAAATATTTAAACTAAAATTTGAAGAGAGAGGAGAAGAAGTGATTAAGGAAAAGGGAACAAGAAAATAAAGTAAGGGAGACATAGTTAACAAGGAGTTAGAGAAGGGAATGAGGTATATAAAAAATAAGTAAAAACTTTATAAAGTTAATAATAATTAAAAGAACTAAATTGAAATTTATAAAATAACAAATATAATTATGTCATTTTTAATAAATATTTGTATCTTACTAGAACCAACTCTTATTTATTAGAAAAATGAATGCTCTCAAAAAATATATTTAACATGTAAACATCTTAAAAGGACACCCATCGCAATATTATTCTTGGCCAACAATGCTTACTTTTGTGTTCTTATGAGATCCAATGCCTTAATATTGGTTTTGTTGAACACATACAGAAAAGCAAAAAAAAATAAAGTTTGACTATTGTCTAACAAATAATGCATATATTTTAAAAACATTGTTTAATGTTTATTATGTATGTCATGATATGTACAAATTTTAATAAATTAATCATATTAAATTAATGAGAAATTACATATATTTCACATTCCTTTAAAGAGGTCATTCATACAAAAAGTTGTTTTGGCAAAATTATATTTATTGGAAATAAAAAGAGCATTTTTATATATTATTAATAAAAATAATAAAATAAAATTTTTTTATTGCAATTATTTTTTAAATTAATTATTTTAACTACATCATTATGTTTATTAAAAAATAAATTATATATAACACAATTTATTATAAATATAAATTTAATATTATATTATTTTTTTAAAAAATGGATCATTATATATATAATAAATGTATATTTTTAATCCATAGTTTACCATAATATATAGTAATATATGTTATGGATATGATTTAAATTAAATTATTAATCTACAATATAAATAATAAAGCAATGAATTATATTTTACTTTAAAAAATGTAACATGAGAGAATTCTTAAAAATAGAAAAAGAAAATGGAAGGAGAAATCACCTTGTTGAAGTACAGGAGAAACATATGGAGAGGTAAGATAGAGTTAGAGACAAAAAGATTGAGAAAAGGAGAAGAGGGAGACGATAAATGATAAGTTAACATTTGCATTTTAATCAATATGTACATTTTTTTCTAAAAATATATTGCAATGAAAAAAATTAAATTTTCCTTATTATTTTTTATTTAAAACATATTTTTTATATTACTTATAAAATAATTTGTGACACATTAATTATTATAAAAGATGTTTATCATAGTTAGAAATGTGTCCAATAATAAATGAAATTTGAATCAAACAATTTCCAAAACAATATTAAAAAATAAATTGATTTATTTTTAAAGAAATAATGTTTTTAATTTTATTTATAATTTTGTTGCAAAATAGATTATATGTGAATTAATATTAGCATATTATAAGATATGTTACAAGCATATATTTCTAATAATTTTAATAATTTAAATAAATAATGTTATTATAAAAAAGATAATGTAGCACATAAACTATTATACTAAATCGTATTATATACAAAATATTTTTACACATATCAAAGGAGGGAATAAGAGAGAGTGAGAAAGGAGAAAGAAGGAAGAAAAATAAGTGGTATGGGATATAAAGAAGACATAGCACAAGAGTGTATTAATGGAAATGTGGGCCAAGTAAAAGTATGACAGACAGTGTAAAGAGAGTGTGACAGAGGGCTTTGGATCGAAGTGAGGGATAAAGAGAGGTGAAGTGATATAATGTATTGTATGGATAAAAATTATAATTGAGAAGAGAGAGAGAAACAAAAAAGGGATGGAAAGATAAGGAAAGATATGAGGCAAAAATTGAATGACCGAAAGAATAAGAAAAAGAAGAAGACATAAAGAAGGTAAAAAAGATAGAGATAATAAATAATAACGTAAAATAGTGACAAATGATAAGAGAGAGATAAAGGAGGGACAAAGTGGAAGAAAAAGAGAGACATAGGAGAGACAAATAAAAGAAAAGTAATAAGATAGAGAAAGAAATGATGACTATTGAAACAATGATAAATAGAAGAGGGAAATAATAAAAAAAATCATATTTTAAGAAAAAACAAATCCTTTTGTCACAATTTTTTATATTTATAATATTTAAATAATATATTAACTATTAATTCAATCTTATTATATTAATATTAATAATTTTTTAATTATTTAAATAATAAATAATACCATTTATTTTAATTTATTATCTTCATATGATATGTCATAGATAAAAATATAAATAAAATTTCATATTAATGATATAATGTAAGGTAATATTTGTCATATAATATGTTATAATGATAAATAAATTTATGCACATCATTTGTATATTGTTTTAACAATATATTAGTTCCACTTTGTTATGCTTTATAGGTGAAATGTTAGAAATTATTAAAGTATATTAAAACCATTATTTTTTAAATCATATTAAGGACAATATTTAATACCACAAAAGCTCTTATTTATTAGAAAAACTATTGCTATGAGAACATTTGTATAATCCAAGGACTTCTTATGCGTTCACCCAAACCAAAACTACGTTTGTCAAAGCATGGTTAAATTTTTTGTTACAATGACATCTAGTGTTGTAATGCTAATGTAGTCATGCACACATCCAGAAGGTAGAAAAATGTGCTTCTATGACTAATGACCCAAAGAATTTTAATTAGTTTTGAAATTTTATTAATTAGCATGTGTGTACAACTTCAAAAGATTTTTTTATTATGTTTGTAATAATATATTCCATTGCTAATAATTTTTTTATGATTAATTAAAAAGAAATTATGAATATTATTCTTTTATTTAATTTGAAAATTCACACATTAGAACTCTTTTCACTAAATTCTAATTTTTATAAAATAAAAAAATTTAAGTAGCATGTTAGTTATGAATAATACAATATGTAATAAAAGTTTTCTTTTAATTATGATTTATATTTTTTATGGAATCTTTAGATAAACTAAAAAAACTAAATCATAAATGTTACGAATTATTATAAAATTAAAATTACTTTTTTTTCTTAATTAAAATAACAAAAAAATTCAACTTTATTTGTGACACGGACATATTTTACGTATGCATACTTTGACAACAATATATCTTAAGAAATAATGCACACACAAACACACATACACACACACACACATATATGATTTTTATAATTATCTTAGTATATATGTACTATTAGTAAGTAATGAAATGTATTAATTTGGAGTTTAAGAAGTGATAATGGAGATGGAGATAAATCTATTGAAATAGAGAGAAAGTCATAGAGAGATAAGAGAGAGAAGATGAAAATAGTGATACATAAAGAAGAGGGATATGATAAAAAGAAAAATAAATATTGACAATTTATGTAATGTATACTTATTTTTTTAAAAACCTATATGGTAATGAATAATAATCATATTTCTATTATTTTATTTTAGATAACATAATTAGATGTGTAATATTAAGAAAAAAGAAGATATTCAAAGTAAATTAATATATACTAATTATTATTAACTTTGTTTATTATTGTTATAAATAATTAGAAATTTAATTAAAATTTATATTTAAAATTAAAACAAAATTATTATAATTAATAAAATATATTTTATATTTTTTATGATTTAATATAATTAATTTTAGTTATAACTTAGATACATAATATATCTGATGTACAATAGATACTATGAAATGTGGAGCTTTTAGAAAATTTTTGTATATTATAAAGCACATAAACTTTAATAATAATGTTTTATTTTTTTATACAAGTTAAAAAATATTCAAATACAATTACTTTAATTATATTAAACTAATAGAAAATTAAGTATATTATTAATTCTCTAGAAGCAAATATTCATAGGTAAAAATTATTTCGATTAAAGTTCAAATCTTATCAAATAAATTAAATTATTTATTAATTATTAAATGTATATTTATTTATTTTTTTATTTTTAAAATATATATTAAAATACTTAACATAAGAGAGTTCTTAACTAAAGAAAAAGATAGTGATGATGGAGAAAATTATATTTTAAAAATATATATTAATTATTATTTTATTACAATAAAAATTCAAAGCATTATAGTATTTTAATATATTACAAATGTTTAAATTATATTTTGTCTATATTTTTAATATTTTTTGTTAATGATTCTAACATAAAATTATAAAAAATAAAAATTAATATCATTATTCTAGATATTATTTTCATATAAGATAATATTAATAATAAATTAAAAAATAATATATTTTGTTTATGATAAATTTTGGGTAGTTTAAGTTACATAATATAATATTATTATACTAAAAAAGCATTTAAAAGTTATGTTGTTGATATGAGCTATGTTTACCGACATTAAATTATATTAAATTTAATATTTTTTTATATTATATGAAGTGTTACATTTAATACTATTTGAAAATAATAATAATATTATAAATTTGATATCAATTCAAACATATTTTGTTCATATTACATAATATAAATAATAAGTATGAACAAAATTTCATATGCATGATATAATTTTAAATATTTAATGTTATATATTATATTATTATTTTAGTGAAAACATTGTTTATTAAAAACATTATATACTATTAAAAATTTATATAAATTCTAATTTATTATTGGTGATATAAGTTATGTTGCTTATAACTAAATTTTATTAACTTTATTATTTTGAAAAATATTAAGATGTGCTATGTTTAATACTATATTGAAATTATTATTATATTATAATGTTATTATAAATGAAAATAACAAAAAAATATATTATAAAATATCATTCACAAGTATGTTATTTTTTTATATTAACATATTATTAAAGTAAGCTTCCATTCATTAGAAAAACAAATGCTATAAAAAATAATGGGCAACATTAGGTCTTATGATTTGTCACCCATCCAACTATGTGTCTCTCCCATGTTAAAGTTTGCATTCTGATAAGATCCAAACTATAAAGCTAGTGTGCTCACACATGCATATAAAAGCTTGAAAATCTTTAGTTATTATTATCCAAAAATAATCAATTAGTAAAGAAACATTTGTATATTATCCTTGTTAAACACCTTAAAAATAATTTTACTATTATTATGTATGTCATAATATTTTCTCATATTAATACCTTAATTATATTTAATTTATAGGGAATTTTGCATAATATTATTTCTCTTAAATTAAACATTCATACAAATTTTTATGATAAATTATAGTTCCTATAAAAAATTTAAATTATTTATTAATTATAAATAGAAAAATATATTTATTATTCACAATATATATTAAAGTGTGTAACAATGAGAGATTTCACAACTTATATTAATTGAAGGAGCCAAAAAAAGATAGTGGTGATGAGATAAGCATATGGGAAGAGAGGAAAGTCAAGAACAAATAAGAGTGAGATAGAAAGGAAAATATTAATAAAGAGAGAAGAGTCAAAAGATTGATTGAAGGGAAAGGGAAAATGAGAGGATAGAAAGAAAAGATAAAAGATAAAAGATAAAATAAATAACAATATGAAAAATAAAGAACTGAGAAAATGTTGTGAGATAGAAAAGAGATAGAATTAGGGGAAGAGAAAGGGATAAAGAATGGGAGATAAATAAGAAAATTATAAGACAAGATGATGAAAGTGAGAAAATGTGAGAGCTATTAAGATAAAGAGAATGAAGTGAGTGAAATAATTACAATAAAGTTATATCTTACTAACGTAACATATAATATTTAAAGTGTATGTTTAATATTAATTTAATATTATTTTATTGACATATATAATTTTAAATGCTAACTAAATAATAAAAAAATATTTCTATTATCAAATAATATTTTTCTTTATATAATATAGATAAAAATATATAAGATTTCATGCTCATCTCAAAATTTTATGTTGTTTATTTTATGTAATATGTTATTATTATTTTAAAATTCTTTTATTCATAGTAATTATATATTATGATTGATATATATAAAAAATATATTCTATTATACTTTATCTAAGTTATGTTTCAAAAACTTAAATTATACAAAACTTTTTATTTTATTTAACTTTATGAATTGAAATATTTAATACTATGTAAAAATGATAGCAATGTTATAAAGTTCATAATAATAAGAAATAACTAAAAGTGAGATTGTAAAATAACTTTGATAATTATGATATTTATAAATATTAACATTTTAAAATTTCAATTATCATTCATTAGAAAAACAAATCCTATAAATAAACATGTGCAACAAAAGGATTTCATAATAGGTAACCCGTTCATGTAAAATAAGTGTGCAAATCCCACAAGAGTGATAAATTGTGGATTTTAAAATAGTTTTGCTAATTTTGGATCATAATTAATTTTTAATTTTGTTTTATAGAAAAGCCTTTTATTATGGAAGAAAAATATGATTATATACGTAGATATATAATTTTAATGACTAAAAAAATAAAAATAAAATTAAATTTATAAACATAACTTTTTTGGTAGGGTGATTCAATCAAGAAATAACATCATCCCTTAATTGAGGTCTTGATAAAGTCCACTATTAAAAGAGCTATAATTTAAATTTTTTCTAATAGTTAACCTTGAACATGAGTCTCTTTTGTAATTTGCCTCCAACCTACTAACTTTTGTGGGTTTAATTAGAACCCAGGCTTTTAAGAGCTTAACACTAACTTTTTTTTTTATGAGATCAAATAGAACTCAAGCTTTCACAAATGTCAAGCTTCCCAACCCAATAGAGAAAGAAAACGTTACAAAAAAAACATTTTGGTAAAGAAATATATTTTTCATATCATCATTGATGGATAGAGAGACAAAAAGAACTCACCATTATGAAGAGAAATAGTAAAATGAAAGCTTAGAATATTTATCCTTTGACGAAAGAATTTAAAATTTTAGTATTAATAGTAATATGTTCTTGCCTAGAAAATTTACACAAATGCAAGGTCATGTAGCATTTTTTTGAGATCTTAAAATATTGTTCACACTCATTAGACATTCGATAATAATGGTTGGATTTATCATAACCATTAGGAAATTAAGAAAACATAGTTTTAAAAGCTACTACAAAGTGGCTTACAAAGTTTTTCCAAACATCATAAATATTTTTCCTAAATGGTTATACAATTAGCCATTACACAAGATCAACTAGAGTTAATTGATTAGATTGGAGAGGTTCTTAATCATGAGATCAAATGCCATAATAACAGATGAGTTGTGGATATTTGGATATAGAAGGAATAAATCTAGGCCATCTAATCACTTCATATGAGATTTGGATTATTTAATTTAGTAATGGTAAAGATAGGAATGATTCAAATTATAGGATTAAAACAAGTGATATTAGCCATCCAATTCAAATATAGATTGTTTTAAAATGAAGAAACAATAATGGCCATCTGATGAACTTAGATGTGAACTTGGCCATCAAATTTCAAGCCAACAAGAAGTACTTATAATTGATGAAATGTCCATTGTCCAATCAATGATTGATTGGTAAAAAATAATGCACACTTTATTGATAATTTCTTGGATGAAATTTAGTCCAACATTACTAAAAAGAACTTATCTTTTCATTTTATATTAATGTTCATGCATAGTTATTGTGAGTTGAAATTGGAACTGGCTTACCCCTTGTGTGCTTAGGATTTCATCACCTTGGGCTACTCTTTTGCATGTAAGTTTATAACATGTTTAAGGTTCTAACTTTACTCATTAAATATTTGATTTGAGTTATGCCTTGATCGATCTTTCCTCTTGCTTACCCTAGCTGTTTCAGGATCTAGTCTCTAAACGTGAGGCTTACTAGGACATTTTAAGCTTGGTTGACTTAAGTGTTTTGCACTTGGGCACATGATTGTGATGTAGTTTGACAATTATTATTTTCATTTTTATAATGATGAAAATTTTAATAAAATTATTTATTCTAATTTAATCAAACTTAAACAATTATTCTAACATTTAATTTGGTAAGAATGAATGAGTTGGATTTGACCAAGGAAGGGACTAAGGGACTAAAAAATGAAATATTATATATTTCTTAAATTAAGGAGATTATTGAATAATCGAATGCTTCTATAGTATTTAAAATTGATACAAATAGAGAGATTTCTTGTTGTTAAAAATCAACAATCTAACATTTTATTTTATAATAAAAAGAAAGATTTTCATATTTCACATAAACGACTTCAATCCTTAATGCTTAGTGACACTCGAAGGCACCTTAAAGGGTACTAATTCACCATCTTTAGATAATAATGCATGAGATAAGTTTACAAGAATAGGGATAGTAATTTTAGATAGAGAGGAAAATATTAATAGAGGGAGGGGAGAGATGATTGAGTAAAGAGAAAAAATGAGAGAAGTTTGAGATAAAGAAGATAGAAAATAAAATGTAAAGTGAGAGAGATAGATTATTGAGGAACTAATGAGAGATAGAAGAGTGAGAGGGTCACGTTAAGACAAAGGGATAGAGAAATGGGAGTCAAATAAAAGAAAAATTTTGAGAGGGTAAAGAAAGAAAGAGAATGATAGAATTATTGAGATAAAGAGAAAGAAGAAAGAGAAACAATTAAGTAAAAGTTATATTTCAATAATGTAGCTCATAATATTTGTTAATATTAACATGTTAAACTTATAAAATATTCCATTTTATCTAAAAGCAACAATAATTAGAGTTTTGTTACATTGTGTTAAACTAGAAATGTTTAAGTTAGATGTTCACTATTAATTTATTGTTATTTTTTAAATTCATACATTTTAAAAAATTAACAAAATTCTATATAATATCATTATTAGAAAAAATATCTTAATTTGAAGAGATATAGATAATAAAATGAATACTATTTTAGATTCATTTCAAATATTTAGGTAACTTATGTCATATACTATATTATTATTATGCTAAAAACTTTTATTTAAAACATTTATGTGATTTTAAAAATGTATATAACTTGTAATTTATTGTAGTTGATATAAATTATCAGGTCAACATTAAATAGTAGTAAAGTTATTATTTTATAACATCACATGAAGTGCATTACTTAATACAACAAATTAAAAATAATGATGCTATGAAGTCAATATTATTAAGAAATGTCAAAATTGGAAACTTCAAAATATCGTTCATAAATATGTCATTTATGAATATTAACATATTATAAAGATTAACTGTCATTAATTAAAAAAAAGAATGTTATGAAAACTTATGAACAACATGAGGACACCTTAAGAGATCACTCATCCCAATATTACTTTTCCTTAAGCATGCTTAACTTTAAGTTCTAATGAGATCTAATGCTATAATGTTGGTATGGTTACACTAGCATACAAAAGCCAAAAAATCATACTTGCATGCTTAATGTCATAAAAAGGATGAACTATTCCATTAATTTATAAATTATCGTATATTTACACTTATAAAAGTAACTTTAGTTTTGTTATATATGTCATAATATAATAAAATATTAATGTTTTAGTTATATTAAATTAAAAAGAAATTATGTTTAACATTATTTCACTTGATGTAATACTCATACAAAAATTATTCCAACAAAAATATAATTCTTATAAAAACACTTAATTATTTGTTAAATATAAACAATAAAATATATTTTATATTTAAAAGTTATGTTAAAGTGTATAATATAAGAGATTTCTTAATTAATAAGGAGAGAAAAGAGACATGATTAAATAAGGGGAAGATAAAAGTGGGAAGAGAAAGAAGATAGACTAAATAAATAGAATAAATTAATAAGTAAAAAAGAGGGGAGAATAAAGAAAATAGTGGGAGATAAAAGAAAGAGGGTGAGTAGAAGATGAATAGATAGGGAAGGGTAGACAAATAAAAGAATGATAATATGAGGGAGAAAAAAGTAAGAAAACTGAGAGAAATTATTAAAGAAGAGTTATATCTTAATATTTTAACTTGTAAATTTATTAATATTATCTTTTTAAAAATAAAAAATATTAAATATTATTTAAGTGCAAAAAACTAGAAGTTTTGTAATATTTTGATATATTATAAACCTTTAAATTGATATGTTGATTATTATTTTAATATTATTTTTTTAATCCATAGAATTTAAAAGTTTGTTAAATAATTAATAGTACCATTATTATAAGATATTATCTTAATATGACATAACATAGAAGATAATTATGAATAATATTTATATTCATTATGGAATTTAATTTTGAGATAAATAAGAGAATGATGAGAGAGAAAAAAGTGAGAGAATGTGTGTGGTACTAAGATAAAGAGAAAAAGAAAAAAATAATTACAAAAACAATGTCACAAATTATCTTATTTTTTAAATTTTTTGTTTTTTATTTTATCATGTTATTATGAAGTGTTAATTAATGACTTATGTAATCTTTACCTTGAGCTATATAATTTCAGCATGAAAATTTTCTTAAAATTAACAAGTAACTTATAATTATTTATTCTTATTTACTTCGACAGTTAAGACTAATTGTAAAGATGTTTTAATTGAGACAAAACAAATTTAACTGAACTCATCTCAACCAATTTTATCCAAATATATATTTATTTACCTGTTTTAAATTATTTTATTTCCTAGTATTTTGGCATGCTTTATTAGGCATTTTAATTTAAAAATGAGTTCATGGCTTGGGATGTTGCACTCAACCTTCTTAGTAACTTAAAATGCAACTTTCTTATATAAAGTTTCTCATTTCATCATATCTTTTTAATTAATTGGGTTGTGTTAGTATGAAGGTCTAAGTCTCCACTTATGCAACCTTTAGATCCCTTTGATTTTTAAAATAATATTGCTACAATTTATCTTATTCTTGTTTTAATATACATGACATAACACCATTACACACATCTCGATGAGCTCAATTTTGACAAATATTTTTTTAATATTTCAAATATTTTATTTTGTAGGATTTTAGTATTCTTCATGAGGGATTTTGATTCTTGATTTAATGATCAAGGATGTTACACACCATCTTTAGCATTTTGGACTATAACTTTCTTTTGCAATGTCTTATTAATTCAAAATTTTAGCTTTAATGTTTTTATGATATAATGATTCAACTAATGTCATGTTTTCCTTCATAAATATTTAATTAAATTTATAATTTTAATTTGTTATTATTTATGCGTATTTTATGTTATCACTCAAAATTATTTTAAATGACATATAATTATGATGAAATAGGTGTCATTACACTCTTTGTGGCAAGCTCTATACAATTGAATATTTACCTCTATATTTTTTGATATTTTATTTTTAAGGGTTTGGGCACATTTTATGAGTCATTCAGTTTATGCATGATTTAATGAACAAGAATGTTATACTCAATCTCCCTAGTTTTTTGAATTCAACTTTATTGTATAATTTATCTCATTTCTTTAAATATTTTTCTATTATTTTGTTGTATTACTATGTAACTCTAAATTTCTTCATGTGTGACATTTATATCACTTTGATTTGGTTATTTTATGTTTCTTGAATATATATCATTCTAATTTAATATATATTTATTTAACATTAAAATAAAAATATATTTTCATTTGCATTAATTCAATTTTGTTATATTATAAAGCATTTTTTATTTGAATCTTTTTTGATGATTGAGTATGCTGCACTCCATCTCCTGAATATCTAGGAGTGCACTTTTCAACATTACCTTTCTCTCATTTCTTTTAATGTTTTGCTTTGATTTAGTTCTTTTACTATATAACACTACATATTCTATCATGTGACATTTACATCACTTTTATTTTGTAATAAAAAATTATTTTAACATAAATAAAATTTGTAATGTATATTCAAAAATAATTTATTCTTATTTCTATTTATTTACTTTTATAATTTATTGTAATTCTAAAGGCTGTTCAATAGAGACAAAAAAATGTCATTAGACACAACTTAATGAACTTTAACCAATTAAATGTTGTTTTTTGAGTGTTTAAATATTTTATTTTATGAGATAATTGGATTTGCACTTTATTTGGAGAATAAGGATTTTATACTTAATCTCCTTAGTACCTTAGTACTCAACTTTCTAAAATAACTTTTTCCATTTCTCCAAATTCTATCCATTGATTTTGTTAAATTACTAAGTAATTTTAGGCTATTGTTCATGGTATTTTCATCATTTAGATTTTCTCATAGTAAAAAGAAACTTTCTTTAATTATTCTTATTTTAGATTCAATATATATTTTCTTAATTAAGAAGTATAATTTATGCTTATTTACAATATTAATTCGAAACAAATCCAAATAAGGTCCTATCAAGATGAAACAAATATCATTGGATCATATTGTACAGCTCAATCAAAATAAAAATTTAGTTTGAAATTTTTAAATATTTTATTTTTTAAGAGTATGTTTTAAAAGACATCTGTATTCTTACCAAATTTGATGTTTGAAGATGCTGAACTCGATCTCAATAGTACATTGGAATGAAATTTTTTAGTACACTTTATCTCATTTCTTCTAATTTTTTTATTTCAGTGGTTATATTAGTATAAAACCTTAAATCCTCTTGTAATATTTACAACACTTTGACTTGGTTATATTATATCTCTTTAATTTATCCCACTTCTTCTTTACTATTTTTACTAAATATTAAATTAATAATTTGCCATTATTCGTGCTAATTTAATTAAGTAATTTGAATTAATTTCAAATAATCTAAGTTTAAGACATAACATATAATACTAGACGATGATTATACTATTAAATATTCATTTTTTTTATAATTTAAGATATTTTAATTTGTAGAGTTTTGGTAATCTTTGTATAACAATTTGATACATTTTTGATTTGATGATCGACGATGTTATGCACCATCTCGTTGGCATCATTAGAATATAGCTTTCCTATATAACATATCTCTTTCAATCAAATATTTTTTTAGAGTTAGTTTTTTACTATATAACAATATATCTCCTCTTATGAGACCAATACATTCCATAGATTATGTAACATAACATTGCTTCAATTATTTAATTTCCCCTTTAATATATAATAAAGAAATATACAAGTAATAATTTATAATTACTTATGATTAATTACTTTTTTTTACTAGTAGTAACTCCAAATAAATCTAATTTGAGATGAAACAGTGGCATTGAATATGCTTTACTAGACATTTATATTCATACATGATTTGAAGATTTAGGATGTTTCGCTCGAACTTCTTTGTATCTTGGATTGCAACTTTCTCATGTATCTTTTCTCATTTATTTCCTTGTTTTTTGTTTTGATTTTGTTGTATTTCTATGTAACTCCAAGTTTGTTCTTGTATGATCTTTACATCATTTAGATTTAGTTATATCATATTATTATATTATTTTAGCTTTAACAAAAATCTACTTATTGTAAAAATAAAAATTAATTCTTATTATTATAATTTGAATTAATTTTGAATTAGTTATTATTATAATTTGAATTAATTCTGAATTAGTTTAAGTCAAGAGGAAATGAACATTATTGGACTCATTGTGGCTAACACTCTCAAAGGAAATGATGTTTTTTAAAGTAATTTATTTTTATGATCTTTCATGTTTTATTAGACATTTTGATTCCTTTCAAATTTGAAGATTTAGAATGAGAAACTATATCTCTTTAGTATATTAGAACATAACTTTCTAATACAATTTATCTCATTTTATAAATTTTTTGGTTTGATTTTTTTTATATTACTATGTAACTATAATTCTTTTCTTATCTATCATTTACATCACTTTATTTTTGTTATATTATATTACTTAAATTAATATCTTTTTGGCAATATAATATATTCACCAAACATAAAAAATTGTTATTATTCACCGTTATCTATTTTGGTAATTTTCCTCTGTTTCAAAGAAGATCTGACTGAGACAAAATGAACCTCAACAACCTCATCTTGATGAGCTATATCCAATTAAATATTTATTTTATATTTTCAAAAATATTATTTTCTATATTTCAAATGATTTAGGAGGTATTTGGATTTATACATGATTTCATGATCAGGCATGTTACACTTGATCTCTTTTATGTTTTGGAATGTAACCTTCTCACACAATTTATCTTATTTCTTCAAAAGTTTCTTTTTGATTTGGTTATATTATTACTTGACTTTATATCTATTCTCGTCCATCCTTTGCATCACATTTATTTCATTAATTACATTGCTTTAATTTATCTTTTTTCAAGTTTAATATTTATTAAGTTAATATTGAAATGATAATTATACATTATTAAATTTTAATTAAATCTATAATTTATAGTAATGCCAAACAAGGCTTTGTTAGGAAAAAATAAACATCGACAGACTTCTCACAATTTGTTGTTCCAAAACAAATATTCATTTTCAAATTTCCAAATATTTTGTTTTTTTAAAGTTTTGGTGAGCTTTAGAAGATATATTTTTTGTACTTAATTTAATGATAGACATTAAATCTCTCAATTTCTTGTAAAACAATTTTTTTATACAATTTATACAAAGTATTTAAATATTTTAAATTTATTTTGTTATATTATTTTGCTGGTCTAATTATTCAATCATGTGGCCTTTATATTGCTTTAATTTGGTTACATCACATTACTTGAATTTATCTTGTTTCAAATTCGTTATATATTTATGATGTTTTAAAACAAATTTTTTTATCGCTTACACTTAAAATTTGTTTTACTATCAATTCTATTGAGGTGTTATTGAGATTAAAAAACATCATTAGATTTGTTTAAATGAGCTCATTAAAGTAAATATTTCTTCTTATGTTGTTATATAGTATTTTTGAAGGGGTATTACAATGGTTGATGAGAATTTTTTTATTTCTCCATATTTGATGATCGAAGATATTAACTCAATCTCCTTAGTGTACTATAAAACAACTTCCACACATAATTTATCTCATCTCTTGAAATGTTTCTCTTTGAGTGGATCATAGTACTTTGAAACTTTAATTAATAACTCATTTAATGATTATGTTACTTCAATTCATATCATTTTAGCTTTAATATTTGTTTAGGTAAATTTAAAAAATTAATTAATTTGAAATAATGCCTAATTGAACCAAAAGAATCATCATTTGACTTCTCTTAACAAATTTTGTCAAAAAAATATTCTTTACTATATTTTAAAATATTTTATTTTTTAAAATTTTTGACATATTTTATGATACTTTTTGAATTTTATATGATTTAATGACTATGAACTTTACACTCGATCTTCTTAATAATGTGGAATAAAATTTTTCTACACAATATCTCTCACACCAATTTTTCTATTTGATTTGGTTATAGTACAATGAAACTATAATTCTCCTCTCATGTGACATTTAGACCTCTTTGGGTTTTGTTATATTATATTTCTTCAATTTAATGTATTCAAGTGTTGATATTGAAATAGTAGTTTAATATTATATAAGTTTATTTACTTTGGTAACTAGTAGAGAATCCAAGCAAGATCCCAATGAGATGAAACAAACAAGGTTATACTTAATTCAAAGAACATTATTTTAAACAATATTAATTTTTATAATTCTGGATATTTTATTTTGTATGATTTTGACATGCTTAACAACATATTTTGGTTCTCACTTTATTTAATGAATAAGGATGTTACATTAAATATCCTTAGTATCTTTTCATAGCAACATTTAAGTAAACATTTTCATTATTTTTTCTTAGTTTTTTGCTTTGATTTTGTAACAGTACTATGACTATAAATCTCCTCCCATGTAACCTTTACTTTGATTTGGTAGTATTATATTTCTTTAATTTATCTTATTTTTTGCTTTATATGCATTTAATTAATATTAAAAATAAGAATTTATTATTATTTAAGGTTATTTAATTGTGTAGTTAATAGAAATTTTAAATGAGGTCCAATGCACATAAAACAAGCATCACTATACCACCTATAATGAGCCTTACACAATTAAATATTTAGTTCTAAATTTTAAATATTTTATTACTAATAATTTGGCAAAATTTTACAAGAGATTCAATTCGTATATGTTCTAACAAAAAAATGTCACACTTGATATCTTTAATGTCTTGAAGTTCAATTTTATTGTATAATTTATCTCATTTCTTAAAATTATTTTCTTTGATCTGATTTCATTATTACAAAAATCTAAATCTCTTATCATGTCATCTATACATTGCTTTGATTTAGTTATGTAATATCACTTCAATTTATCTCATTTTAACTTTAATATAAATATTTATTTGATATTAATAACAATTTATTAAAATTTATTCTCATGAAATTTAATGACGCAGAAAATTCAAATAAAATCATATTAAATCAAACTAAATGTTATTCAATTCACATCAACAAGCTCAATCTAATTAAATATCAATTTTTATAGTTTTATTTATTTTATTTTGTAAGGCATTTGTATGTTTTACTAGCCATTTTGATTTGAACTTGATCTAACAATCTTGAAAATTAGACTTGATCTCTTTATTATCTTAGAATGTAACACTCTTGTGTATTTCTCTCATTTCTTCAAATAGTTTTACATCTATTTGGTTACATTACTATGTTACTCTAAATCATTTCTCATGTGAGCTTTACCTTGCTTTGAATTCATATTTTTTATTGCTTTAATTTATCTTATTTAGCTTTAACATATTTTTATTTAATATTAAAATAATACTTTGTTATAATTTAAGCTTATTTAAATTGATAATTTGTTACAATTCCAAAAGGCTTTTGAATATGACCAAACAAAAGTCATTAGACTCCTCTTGCAAAGTTATACCAAATTAAATAAATATTTTTATATTTGTTAAATATTTTATAATCTATGGGTTTCACATTCTTTACATGATAGATTTATTTGTACCTTATTTAACAAACGAGAATGTCATACTCAATCTCCTTAGTGTCTTCGAATGCATCTTTCATGAGCATTTTATCTCCTCGTTTCTCAATGTTTTCATTATGATTTATTTACACTACTTTTAAACTCTAATTCTTCTCTCTTATAAACTATACAACTCTTCGTTTTGTTAATTACATCACAAAACTTTATTTTTTTGGAGCTTTAATACGTATTTACATTATAAAAAAGGATCATTTATTTTCATTTATGCTTATTTACTTTGGTAATTTTAAATATTCAAAATGATTTCCATTTGAGACAAAAAAATGTCATTGGACTCCTCTTGATTAGCTTTACCCAATTTAATATGTTTTTCAAAATAATTTATTTCCTTTAGTTCTTATATGCTTTATAAGATATTCAAATTTATGCATGATTTGAAGATTGATGTTGTCGCACACGATCTTCTAAGCTTTATGGAATGCAATTTTCCTATACAATTTATCTCGTTTATTCAAAATTTTACTTCAAATTTGTTATTCTAATATATAACTGTAAATCTATTCATATGTGAAATTTATATTCCTTTCATTTAGTTAAATTATATTACTAAAGTTTATCTCATTTCAGCTTTAATATAAATTTTCTTAATATTAAAATAATAATACATTACTATTTATGCTTCTCTAATTTTTAATTTACAATAAATGCAGACATGGTCCTATGAGATGAAACAATCATCGTTCATCTCATTTTGATGAGGACTATCAAATACCATATTAATGTCAATATTTTTAAATATTTTATTTTCTAAAGTTTTGGCACGCTTTCCAAGGCATTTGGTTGAGACCTGATTTAACAATTAGTTATGTTACACTAAATCTCCTTTGTATTTTTGGATAAATTATTCTATACAAATTATCTCATTTTCTAAAAGTTTTTATTTAGTAAAGTTTTATTGCTATGTATCTCTAAATTTTCTCTTGAGTGATATTTAAATTACTTTGTGTTTGGTTACATTCCATTACACAAATTTATACAAATTTAAATTAATATTTATTTACTATATATTGAAATAATAATAATTATTATTTATGTATAATTATTTTTTAAATTCATTGTAATTCTAAATAAGGTTAAATAAAGACAAAATAAATGCATCACCCTCTAATTGGTAACCTCTATCTAATAAAATAGTTAACTTTATATCAAAAAATACTTCATTTTTATGCCTTTTAGTATGCTTTTTTAGGAATTTTGTTTTGTAGATGATATAATGATTAATGATACTATACTTTATCTCATTAGTACCTCAGAATACGACTTTGTTAATAAATTTAATTCATTTTTCAAATATTTTGCTTTGATTTTATTATTAGACAGAGCAGCACTCAATCTCTTCTCATGTGACTATAAAACTGATTTGGATTAGATACATTACATTTCAATTTATCTTAATTTAACTTTACTATAAATTAACTTAATCATTAAAATAATATTTTATTTTTATTTATGCTTATTTAAATTTGTACATCACATTAATTCCAAATAAGACTAAATGAGAGAGAAGGATGTCTTTAGACTCATCTCTATAGACACTTACAACTAAAACTTTATTTCTACATTCTTAGATATTTTATTTTGTCAAATTTTTAGGTGCTTTATAGAACATTTCTAATTATCTTTGAATTAAGAGTTGAGGATATTGTACTCAATCTCCATAGTACCTTGGAATGAAACTTTCCATTATAATTAAGCTCATTTCTTCAAAAATTTCACTTTGATTTTGTCATAGAACATTGATTTAATATATCTCATTTAATCATTAATATGCATTTACTAAATCTTACAATTACAATTTACTATAGTTATCAATAATGTCTAACTGAGACAAAATAATAGTGATTAAACTCAACTCAATAGACTTTATCTAATTTACTATTTATTTTTATGTTAATTAATAATTTAATATTGTGAGTTTTAGTATGCTTTTTGATGCATTTTAATTAATAAATGTTATGATAATTGGGAATATTATACTAAATCTCGTTAGTATCTTAGATTGTAACATTATAATAAATTTATCTTATTCTTTGAAATTGTTTGCTTTAATTTTGTTGCAATATTATGTATGTCTCAGTCTCCTCTTATGTTATCTTTAAAATGATTGATTTACTTATATTACATTTCTTAATGTAAGACATTTCTAATTTAATATAAATTAACTTAATGTTAAAATCATAATTTATTTTTGTTTTAGCATATTTTATTTTGTGAATCAATTTAATTCCAAACGAGGTCATCGAGAGAAAACAAACATCTTTCCCCTCATCTCTAAACGTTTTATTCAATTAAAACTTTATTTCTATTTTATTAAATATTTTAGTTTGTTAAAAGTTTCAAGATTTACGAAACATTTCCAATCAATCCTTATTTTTTCATAGAGGATGTTACACATTCTTATTAGTATCTTATAATTATGCTTTCGCCAATAATTAATCTCATTTCTTTAATGCTTTCATAATGATTTAATCATAATATATTGCTACAATTTATCTCATTTTTTTATATATGCATGTATAGTCAATATCAAAATAATAATTTATAATTAATTATTCTTAATTTTTTAAAATGCATCGTGTTTTTAAATGAGCTCTAATCAAGTCAAAACAAAAATCATTAGACTCATCTCAATGTGTTGTATCAAGTTAAATATTCATTGATGAATTTTTAAATATTTAATTTTTCTTAAAGTCTTGTAGATTTCTTGAGACATTGTAATTCAGGACTGATTTGATGATTGAGAATATCACACTCAATCTCTTTAGTATCCTAGTGTAGAATTTCACAAACAATTTTTCTCAATTCTTCAACCTTTTTACATCAATTTTGTTATGTTATTTCAAAACTCTAATTCTTCTCTAGTTTATCCTGGACTTTTATTTAACGTAGTTAGATTATATTATTTCAATTTATCTCATTTTTTCTTTAATTTTAATATATTTAAAATTAAAAATAAAAACTTATAAGTACTTATGTATTTTATGTGAAAATTCCTTGTAATTTCAAATATAATCTAATCAAGACAAATCAAATATTGTTGGACTCTTCTCAATGAGCACTATCCAATTCAATATTCATTATATATTTCTATATATTTCATTTTGTAGAGTTTTAGCATGACATAATACATTTAAAGTTGTACATGAATTAGTGAAAGAGTAGGTTGCATCCAATATCTTTATTTTCTTAGTTGCAACTTACATGTAAAATTTATCTCATTTGATCAAATGTTTTACAATGATTTGGTTATATTGCATCGAATCAGTTTATCTCATTTTATTTAAATATATATTAACTTAACATTAAATTAATAACTAGTTATTATTTATGCTTAATTACTATGGTAATTCACATTAATTGTAAAAGAGGACTATTGAAGACAAAACAAATATCATTACTTGTCTCAATGAGAGCTATCATATTAGATATCTATTTTAATATTTTTAAGTAATTTCTTTTATTAGTGTTTTACATGTTTTGAAACAATTAGATTCTGCATGATATGATGATAAAGTATGTTGCATTCAATGCAACTATCTCAAACTATTTATCTCATCTTTCAAATTTTTCAGTTTGAAAACTCTTATATCGCTATGTAACTCTAAATGTCTTATCATGTGACCTTCATATCACCTTCATTTTGCTAAATTATATTTCTTTATTTATATCTTTTTAGCTTTAATATGTTTTTTCTTAATGTTAAAATACTTATTGTTATTTATTCTTTTTTTTAAAATTCTGATAAATCCAAATCATGTCCTATAAAGACAATAAATTTCGTTGGACTTGTCTCAAAGAGCATTATCATTAGTTTTGACAAGCTTGGCAAGAAATTTCTATTCATGGAAGAATTGATGTTGAGGTTATTGAGCTTGATCTCCATATTTTTTAATGCAACTTTGATGTGGAATTCATCTCATTTAATCAAATGCTTCTTATTGAATTGGATATATTATGTTACTTCAATTTATCTATATTTAGCTTTAATGTACATATTTACTTGCTACTGTAATAATAATTTATTATTTTTAAGTTTCCTTAAATTTGGTAATTCATAGTAATTCTAAATGTGGCTTGATGAAGATAAAACAAATAACATTGCACTCCTCTTAATGTGCCCTATCCAATTAATTATATATTTTTATTTTTTTTAAAAATATTTTATTTTCAAGTATTTTAGGATGCTTTGTGAGACATTTTCAATCATAACATATTCGATTATCATGGATATCATGAAAGATCTCTTTAGAATCTTTGAATGCAACTTTTCCATATAAATTATCTCATTTTTTTCAAATTTTTGGCTTTGATTTTGTTATATTACTATTTAACTCTACATCTCCTATCATGTGACAATTATATCATTTAGATTTGGTTATATTACATTGCTTCATTTTATCTCATGCTAGCTTTATTATATATTATTGTAAAATTAGAATGATAATTTAGTATTATTTTTTCTCATTTAAATTGGTAATTCATAAGATTTCATGATGGGGTTTGATTAATACAAAACAATTTTTTTTGACATCATCAAGATGATGTATATCCAACTAAATATTAATTTTTTGAATTTTTTAAATATTTTATTTTTTATTCTTTTATTATATTTTATGAGATATTTCAGTTTGTACTTATTTTGACAATAAAGATAGTTACCATAATCTTCTTATTATCATTTAATGCCACTTTCCAAGGCAATCTCTCACCTAAAATTTTTTCATTTTGATTTGGTTATATTACCATGAAATTGTAATTCTTCTCTCTTGTAACATTTGCATCACTTAGATTTTTGTTAGATTACATTACTTATATTAATCTTTTTGTAGATTTATTATATATTTATTTAAAACCAAAATTCTAATTTCTAATAATTTATAATTATTTTTTTTAATAATTAGATTTAATTTCATACAAGGTTAAGTTGAGATGAAATAAATGTCTTTGGTCTCATCTCAAAGAGTTCTATAAAATGAAATAAATTGCTTTTGCTGTACCTCATGAGACTTCTGAAGTCATAACTAAATTAACAACTAAAAAAGTTCCATTAAATCTTTTAAATACTTTTTAATGCAAGTTTTCAATTGATTTATCTCTCTTTTTCAAAATTTTAACTTTGAATTTTTAGATTATTATGTTATTTTAAATCTCTTATCATATGACATTTACATCACTTTGAATTTGTTATAATATATTTTTTCAATTTATCTCATTTCTAAATTTAACATAAATTTATTTAGCATTAAAATTCTAATTTATTATTGCTCATGCTTATTTAAGTTTATACTTCATGGTAATTTAAAGTAGGTAATATTGAGAAGAAACAAATTTCATTGGACTTTTCTCAAATAGTATTATCCAATTAAATAATCATTTTTTATTTTTAATATTTCACATTCTTTAATTTTATCGTATTTTTTGATGTAGTTAAATTCAAAACAAATTTGATAATCTAGGATGTTTCACTTGATTCCTTGGTATCTATGAACACAACTTTCCTGTACAATTTTTCTCATTTATTAAACTTTTATATTTAGATTTTCATTTATTACATCAATTTGTCTTATTTCATCTTTAATATGCATTTACTCAATAGTAAAATAATTTTTTCTTATATTTAATGTTTAATTATTTTTGTAGTTCATAATAATCTAAAATGAGATCCAATTAAAAGAAAGCTATATATAGACTAGTGGCAATAAACTTTATCTAATCGAATATTCGTTAAATATTATTAAATTTTATGTTTACTAAAGTTTTGGTGTATGTTAGACGAGATTATGGTTCATAACAAATTTAATAATCGGTGATATTATGCTCGACCTTGAAATATAACTTTCTCTAATAATATATCTCTTTTATGCAAACATTTTGCTTTGATCTTAATATATTATTACAATGAACCAATAAATTGTCTATTGTATGACCCTTAGAATTCCTGGATTTCTCATATTACTTTGCTTTAATTTATCATATTTCAACTTTAATATTTATTTAATAAATATTAAATTAATAATTTTTTGTTGCTTATGTCAATTTCTTTTTTAGTTTGAAATTAAGTTCGATCGAGAAAACACAAATGTCATAAAACTAGACTTGATGAGATGTACCAAATTAAATATTTATTTATATACTTTTTATTTTTTTATTTTCTAGAAGTTTTGAATACTTTGTGAGACATTTTGATTTGCAGCTCATTTGACATTTGAGTACATCACACTATATCACCATATTATCATGTAATGCTAGTTTCATATATAATTTATTTCATTCCTTTATCCTTTTGCTTTGATTTTATTATATTACATTGCTTTAATTTATTAATTTAATGTTTATAATATATTTACTTAATATTAAAATAATAATTCATTATTACTTGTACATATTTACTTTACTAATTTGCAATAATTCCCAAAAAATTGAATAAAGAAGAAACAAATGTCGTTGGACTATTCGTTTAATGAAATAATAACTTTTTAAAATATTTTATTTTTATTAGTTTTTAATTCTTTATGAGTGCTTTTGGTCAGTACATGATTTTGTCATTGGCAATGTTACACTCAATCTTTTTGGTATCGTGGAACATAACTTTCTTGCACCAATTTTCTTATTATTATAAATTTTTGTTTCATTTGGAATTCTTGTTATGAAGTTCATATTCTTCTCTCTTGTAACATTTGCATCATTTTGATTTAGTAAAATTATACTACTTTAATTTCCATTATTTTAACCTTAATTTTTATTTATCTAATATTAAAAAAATAATTTAATTTTTTATGCTTATTTTTCTTTGATAATAATTATAAATATAACAAGTTTGATTGAATTGAAATACACATCTAAGTAAGATTTATCCAACAAAAAATTTATTTTAATATTTTTTTAATATTTTATTTTGTTGGATTTTGCATTGCATTGTAAGTCACACTTGATTTGATGGTCAGAAAAAATACACTTCATCTCTGTAGTATCATGGAACAAAACTTTCCTATATTATTTATCCAACTTGAAATTTTTCAATTTGATTGGTATCTATTACTATGTAACCCAAAATCTTCTCTTGCAAGATATTTACATTACTTTGATTTATTCATATACATTAATTTAATTTATCTAATTATAGGCTTACTATATCATCACTTCATTTTAAAATAGTAATTTGTTATTATTTAAGCTTATTATATCATTTAAGTCACAATAATTCAAACCAGGCTTAATGAACATGACAAAAAAGTCATTCGGACTCCTCTTGGTGAGCTCAATCAAATTACAATTTCAATTTTACATGTTTAAACATTTTATTTTTTTGCATTTTATCTAACTTTATGAGTCATTTTAATTCAATCCTAATATAACAATAGAGGATGTTTTTATCGATCTTCTTAGTATATATGAATACAACTTATACAATTTACTTTATTTTTTAAAACATTTTATTTTTAATTTAGTTATATTATTATATAACTCTAAACACCTCTAATGAGACCATTACAACACTATAGTTATTTTTATTATGTTACATCCATTCATCTTATTTTAACTTTAAAGTAATTTATTATATTAAAATAATAATTCATTATTATCTATGTTTTTTAAGATTTTTAATTTATAATAATTTCAAAAGAGGTTCATTTGAGACTTAACAAATGACATTAGGCTCAGCTTGATGAGCTTTATCAAATTTAATATTCATTTTTAATATTTTGAAATATATTATTTACCTTTATCTTGGCATGTTTCATGAGTTATTTTAATTCGTATATAATTTGATGATCAATAAAGTTTCACTAAATTTCAAAAGTATCTTGGAAAGGAACTTTCTTATGCAATTTATATAAAAAACTTTTGCTGTAATATTGTTATCTCATTATGAACTATAATTATGTTGTCATAAAACGAATGCAACACCTTAATTTTGTTTTATTACAATACCTCAGCTTATCTCATTTTAGTTTTAATACATATGTAATAATTATTTTTGAAATTTATAATTATTTATGCTTATTTTACTTTGGCAATTTGCAATAATTACAAATGAGGTTTGATGAAGCTAAAAAATAGTTTATTTGACTTGACCCAAGCACCTCTGTGGAATTCAATATTTATTTATATTGTTTTTAAATATTTTATTATCTAGCATTTATGTATGCTTTATAAGATTTTTATTTGTACCTAATAATTATCAGTGATGCTACACTCGATTTTCTCTCTATCTTGCAAAGTAAATTTTCTTAATAATTCATCTTAATTTTTAAAAAACTCTTCATTGATTTTCATATACTATTATTTAACTCCCAACTCTTTATGCGAGATGTTTAAATTCCTTAAATTTTCTTATATTATATTACTTCAATTTATCTTTCTTGTACTTTTATATATATTTACTTATTGTTTGAATAATAATTTATTTCATTTGTGCTTACATAAGTAATTCAATATCATTTCGAATGTGGTTTAACTGACACTTAGAAAAGTTGTTAGACTTGTCTACTAATATTTATTTCTCATTTGCATTCTTTATCTCTTGTGTTTTGGCATAATTTACAAGTCATTTTTGAGTTCCTTAGTAATAGGAAATGCATCTTTCTTATAGAATTTATTTTATTTCTTAAAGTATTTTACTTTTAGAAGGTTATATTATTATGTAACACTAAATCTTCTCTCGTGTGACCTTTATATTACTTTGATTTTGTTATTTTATATTATTTCAATTTATTTTATTTAAGAATTAACATATATTTATTTAATATATAAAATTTATTTATCATTATTTATGTTTATATTTTTTGTCAATTTATAATTATTTTAAACAAGTTTTGATCTAAGGAAATATGATTCATTTATTTTATATTTTTTAAATACTTTGTTTTCTAGTGTTTTCGAATAGTTTATGGGTAATTTTGCTTTATAACTTATATGACAACCAAGTATGTCACACTTAATCTCCTAAGTGTCCTGGAATGTAATGCTTTTGTATATAGTACCTCAATTTTTAAAATTGTTTCTTTCACATTCTTATATTTTCTAGTGCATCAAAATGACCTTTTGATTGACCTTTACATCATTTTTATTTTAGTATTTTTGTTTCTTAAATTAATCATTTTCCTACTTTATTATATATTTACCTACTATTAAGCTAATACTTTACTATTATTTACCTCTTTTTGAAAGTATACTTTGTAGTAATTTAAAACAACCTTTAATCCAAAACAAGCTAATGTTAGTAGACTTATCTTTTGGAGCTCTATTTGTTTAAATATCAATTATTATATTATTAATTATTTTGTTTTATAAAGCTTTGGCTAACTTTACAAGATATTTTGTTTCATAATAAATTTAAGAATTGAGGATATTACAATCAATTTACATAATATCATAGAATATAACTTTTGTTAACAATTTATCTCATTTTTTCAATTGTTACATATTCTTTGGTTATAATACTATGTAATTTTAAATCTCCAATCATGTGATCTTTATGTCACATAAATTTAGCTATATACACTAGTTCAATTTACCACATTTTAATTGAAAACAAATTTTTTTATTTATCAAATTAATAATTTATTTTTATTTGTGCCTAATTAATTTTGGAGTTTGTACTAAATCCAAATGTGATCTAATCAAGATGAAAACATGTCATTGGAAGAAGCACAATGAAATATTTCTAATTAAATATTAATTTTTATATTTTCAAATAATTTACTCTAATAAGTTTTGATAGGCAATCGAAGAATTTCTTTCATACATTGTTTGGTGATCGTGGATGTTGCAATTGATCCCTTAATTTCTTGGAATGCATGTTTAACATATTTTTCTTTTAATGTTTCTAAATTTATATTTTTTTATTTCGTTTACTAAAAGGAAACTCTAATTTCCACATTGTGTGACCTTTACATCACTTTTATTTTGTTACTTATCATTAACTCAATTTATTTCCTTCTTCTTTTATTATAAATTAATTAAATATAAAATAGTATTTAATTATTATATATTCTTTATTTTTTAAATTCTTACTAATTTAAAATAATGTTTGATTGAGGTAAAAGAATTATCGTTCATTGGAATGCCTTGGTGAGTTCCTTTAAATTAAATGCTTACTTTAAATTTTTAAAAATTTAATTTTTTTGGAGATTTCTCTCACTTTAAAAGATATTTTCATTTATACTTGATTTATCGATCTAGGAAGTTACACTCGCTCTCCTTAACAAGTTAGAGTGCTGCTTTCTAGTGTTATTTATTATATTTTCTAAACATTTTTTAATTTAGTTATATTACGACAAAACACAAATTCTCCTATAGTGTGCTCTTTGGATTGCTTAGATTTCATGTTATTACATAGCTTGAAATAATCATTTTTCAGCTTCATTATATATTTAATAAATATTAAAATAATAATTTCATTATTATTGATATTGTTTAGTTTAATAATTCATAGTAATTTCAAACAAGGTCTATTTGAGACATTTTAAATCACACTTGATTTTATGATAATGGATGTTATGAATGAAATTGCTAATATCTTAGAATGCAAATTTCTCATACAAATTATCATATTTATTAAAATTCTTTTTTTTTATTTACATAAATTGCAAGGTAACTCTAATTCTTCTCCTATGTGACCATGATATGTCTTTTTATTTAGTTATATCACATTGTTTCAATTTAACTTTTTTTCTAATCTAATACAAATTTACTTCAAATTAAAAATAAAATTTAATTTTTTATTACTATATATATTGTTAATTTATCATAATTAAAAACTTAATTTGATTAAGACTAAACAAATGCATTTAGAAGTGTGCTAACTACATATATCAAATTAAATTTTGTTTTTTAATATTTTTGAATGTTTGTTTTTTATGATTTTGTTAGGCTTTATGAGGTATTTCAATTCATACATCTTTTATTGAAATAAACTACTAGCAGTTGATATGCTTTGTATCATGGAGGGTAACTTTCCAAATAATATACCTTATTCTCTTAATTTTTTTATTTGATTTTATTGTATTATATTTCTTTAAATTTTTTATTTTTGGTTTAATAAATATTACTTAATATTAATATTATTATTATTATTTACACTTATTTACTTCGGTATGTTATTAAAATTCCACATGAGACCAATAAAGATGATACGATCAAATTCATCTTGGTGAGCTCTTTCTACAAAAATATTTGTTTGTATAAATTTAAATATTTCATTTTTAGTGTTTTTCCATTCTTAGTGAGCTATTTTAATTCATACCTTAGTTTGATATCGACAATCATATACTTGACTTTTTTAGTATCTTTAAATGCAATTTTTCTTTCAACTTTTCTCATTTCTTCAAATATTTCACTTTTGCCTTTTTATAGTATAAGTTAACTCAAAATCTCCTCTTGTGTGACATTTGCATAACTCTAGTTTGTTTATATTACCTTTTTTTTAATTTATCTCATTTCAAATTTAATATATATTTACTTAATATTAAAATAATGATTTATTACTAATTATGTTTATTTAATTTTGTAATTATAATAATTAAAAACATGGTCCCATGGAAACAAAATAGTGGTCGTTGCACTTGTGTCGGTGAGCTCTATCAAATTAAATATTCATTTTTATAATTTAAAATATTTGCTTTAAGTGTTTTCTCATGTTCTATGAGGTATTTCAATTTGTTGATTTAGTAATTGGAGATGTTATTCCCCATTTTCTTAATATCTTTGAGTGTATCGTTATCACACAAATTATCTAATTATTTCAAATCTTTACCTTTAATTTTGTTATAGTACATCAAAACTAAAAATTCTATGTAATACAAGTTTTACATTACTGCCATTATGTCATATTACAATGCTTTAATTTATCTTAATTCATCATTAATATATATATCTAATTAATATTAAAATCTTCATTTATTATTTATTTATCTTTTCTATAATTCATAGTTTTTTCATTCATTGTGTGATGGAAACAAAACAACTATTGTTTAGTTCACATCATTGAGCTCTAAGAAAATTAAAAATTGATTTTAATATTTTAAAATTTCACAGTTTGTATTGTTTTGGTAGGTTTTATGAGAATTTTTGTTCTTAATTTTTTTTATTCATTTGGCACCTTTTATGAGACAATTCGATTGACACTTGATTTAGCTTTTAGGATATTTCACTAAGTATTCTTATTTTGTGTAGGTCTAGCTTTGCGAGATAATTTTTCTCAATTTTAAAAATCTTTTGCTTTAATTTTCTAATATTTCTACCAAAAAGTATTTCTCATCTCATCTATCGCTTAAATCCCATTATTTAGTTAATTAAATTGCTTCAATTTTTTATTTTAGAATTAATATATATCTACATAATTTAAAAATATTAATTTATAATTTCCTATGTTTGTTAACTTTTGTAATTCATAGTATTTCTTAATGTTATGTGTCTTTCCTTGATAAGCTCTATCCAATTAAATGTTCATTTTTATATTCTTATTTATTTTCTTTAGTATGGTTCTTTCACTTCTTATGAGACATTTGTTTTGTACCTTACTTGATGATCAAGCATATTATACTCAGTTTCCTCACTATCATAGAATGCAGATTTCTCATATAATTTATCCCATTTTTTAAATGTTTTTCTTTAGATTAGTTATATTACAATGAAATACTGATACTCCTCTTGTGTGACATTTATATTGATTTAATTTTTCTACATTTCCTTTTTCTAGCTTATCTTAATTTTTTTAAAGTATATTTTAAATTTACTTTATATTCATAGGGTTTTCTCATAAATTCAAAACAAGATCTACTACAAACAAAACAAATGTCAATAGACTCTATTCAATGAGTTCTATCCATGCAAGTATTTATTTTTATATATTAAAATATTTAAATTTTTAATGTTTTGGCATGTTTGAATTTTTGATAGGACTCTAATTCTCCTCTTGTGTGACATATATACATCACTTTAATTTAATTATACTATATTGCTTCACATACCTTATTTTAGCAACATAATGTATCTTATTAATTCAAAAGTATGTTTTATTATTACTTATGTTTATTAATTTAGTAATTTGTTGTATTTCTAGACAAGGATCAATTTTGTTGAAATATACATCAATGATCTTTTTTGATTTTTTTTCATTCAAATATTAATTTTTATTTTTTTAATTATTTTATTTCTTAGGTTTTGGCATATTTATTAAACATTTAAACTTGTCAATATTGTTTAATCAAGGATGTTACACATGATCTTCTTAATATCTTAGAATTAAATTTTTTTCTTATAATTAATCTAGTTTTTTGAATTTTTTTTTGATATAAATACATTACTTTGTAAATTTAAAGGTCCTATAGTCTAACATTTTCATCATATAAATTTAGTTATATTACTTTGATTTATTTTAATTCATTTTAATTTATTACATATTTTCTTAATTTTAAAATAAATATTTTATTATTATTTTTACTAATTTATTTTTTAAAAGTTATTTAAATTTAAAACAAGGTTTGATCGAGTTGAAAAAACATGATTAGACACAACTAGATCAGCTCATTATAATTAAATAATCATTTATATATATTTTTTTAATTTTTTAATTTTCTTCAATTTGATAAGCACAATGACAAATTTTAATTCATATCTATTTTCACTATCATAGATGTTACTATCAATATTTTTAATATCTTGAATTTTTATTTTAGCATGTATGATTTTTCATTTTTTCAATTTTTTAATTTTGGTATATCACTATGAGATTCTAATTCTCATCTTGTGTGACTTTTTAAATACTTCAATTTTACAACATTATGTAACTTAGTTCTTTCTAATTTTTGTTTTATTAAAAGTTTAGTAGTTATAAAGATAATAATTTATTATTTTTGTACATATTTTCTTTGCTAATTTATATTATTTTTAGTAATGTTTGATCAAGACAAGAAATGTCGTTGGACATATCCAAAGGAGTTCATTTATATTAAATACACTTTTATATTTTTAAATATTTTATTTTCATGAAATTTTTCATACTTTATTAGATGTTTTAATTAATAACTAATTTTTTATCAAAGATAAACTATATCTCCTTAACATCTTTAAGTGTAACTTTATTATCTAGTTTGTTATATTTCATGAATGTTTTAAATTTAATTTTGTTATTGTATTATAAAACACTAGTTCTCGTATCTTATGCACGTTGGATCACTTTGATTTCATAGTATTATATAACTTGAGATAATCTCTTTTCAATTTTATATAGTTGCAAAACATAAAAATAATAATTCATTATTTTTATGTTTAATTACCTTTGTAATTCATAGTAATTTCAAAAGAGATTCGATTGACATATTTTAATTTGTATTTAAATTGATGTGATGTTACGCATAATCTAGTAACTTGGAATGGAACTTACTCATGTAATTTATCTTATTTCTTCGAACTTTCTTTTTTTACTTGTTTAAACGATTATGTAACTATAATGTTTCTCCCATGTCACATTTATATGTCAATTATTTTATTATATTAAATGGTTACAAATTAAATAGGTCTTATCAAGATGAAACAAATGCAATAAGACTCATGTTAACTAGCTGTGTCTAATTAAATATTTAATTTTTCTATTTTTTAGTGTTAAATCTAACTCATCCTTGTAAGCTCTATCTAACTAAATATTAATTTTTATATAATTAACTATTTTATTTTCTTATAATTTTGTGATGCCTTATTATACATTTTGATTTATGCATGAGTTTAATGGCCAAGCACATTAACTCAATGTCCTTAGCTTCTTTGAATGCAAGTTTCCAATGCAATTTATATTATTTCCATAAATGTTTTCTTTTACTTTGATGTATTACTACATAGCTCTAAATTTTCTCTAAAGTGACATTTTGTATTTCCTTGATTTGAATATTTTACATTTCTTTTATTTATCTTTTTTTAACTTTAATATATGTCAACTGAATATTCAAATAATAATTTATTATTATTTATATTTATTTAATTTTATTATTCAGAACAATTCCTAACATATTTCAATGGAGACAAAATAATCATCATCATCACATTTATCTTAGTAAGCCTTATCCAACAAATATTCCTTTTTTTATAATTTTAAATATTTACGTTTAAAGGATTTTGGCATATTTTATGAGTCATTCCAATTCATGATTTAGCAATCAAGGATGTTACCTTTCATCTCCTTAATTTCTTTGAGTGCTGTAATACTACACAATTTACTTAATTTCTACAATTTCTTTTCTTTGATTTGGTTATATCACAAAAAAACCAAACTTCTTTTGCAATTCATTTGGTTATATTACATTTCTTCAACTTATCTTTATTCAACACACATATAT
Organism: Vanilla planifolia; assembly: GCA_023846275.1. Classification (NCBI taxonomy): domain Eukaryota; kingdom Viridiplantae; phylum Streptophyta; class Magnoliopsida; order Asparagales; family Orchidaceae; genus Vanilla; species Vanilla planifolia. The sequence continues at coordinate 1,811,742 of JAIUJO010000016.1, read as the reverse complement.
ATCTAGTTAATATTAAGTTATTAATATATTATTACATATTTGTTTATTTTTGTGCTTCTTAGTATTTCCAAATGAGACGAAATGGAGATGAATAAACATTGTCAGCCTCTTGTCGATGAGCACTACAAAATTAAATATTTATTCTTGTTTTGTTAATTATTTTATTTTTATCATTTTGGTATGTTTTATAAGAGTTTTTAATTGTAAAAAATTTTATGAACAATTATAGTACATTCCATTTGCTTCATATCTTGAAATGTAACTTTCTTATGAAAGTATTCTTATTTGTTTTAATTTTTCAGTTTAACTTGGTTAAATTACTACAAAACTCTGGTGCTATGTGTACTTCACATTGTTTTAATTTTACTATACTTGATTGTTTCAATTTATCTTATTTTAGCTTTAATATTTAAAAAATAATTTATCATTATTTATGTTTAATTTCTTTTCTAATTCATAGTAATTCCAAATGAACTGTGATGGAGACAAATGGCATTAGACTTATCTTAAGGAGCTATTTTTGAATAAATATTTGTTTCTATATTTCTAAATATTTTTTCTTTTGTAGTGTTTTGCTTTATTTATTAAAGATTTTGTTTCATTCTTAAATTGAAGATTGGGAATTTTATACTAGATCTCTTCATATTCATTTAGTGCAACTTTACCATACAATTTACCTAATTTTTACAAATCTTTCATATTGATATTATTATATTACTACTAAATTAGAATTCTCATTACGTGTGACATTTACATCATTTTTTTGTTATATTAAATTATTTTAATAATAATTTATAAGTATTTATGCTTATTTACATTTGTAATTTGTATTATTCACTAACAAGGCTTAATGGGCATAAAACAAATGTTGTTGAACAAGTCTCGATGAGCTCTATCAAATATTATTATAATTTTAACAAACTTAATTGTGTTATTTCATACACGTTTTTCACTTTTTATGAGATATATATTTTCTACCAGATCTCTCGATTGTCGATGTTACACTTAATTAATTTTTTGAATACTACTTTCTTATAAAATTTATCACATTTTTTAAAATGTTTTCTCTCGTGCCATCTTTACAGGTCTTTCATCTAGTTATAATTTATTTCGTCAATTTATGTAATTTTTGTCTTTTAGATGTATTTACTAAATATTTAAAAATTAGTTTATTATTATTTATGCTTAGTATCTTTTATTTTGGTTGTAATCCCATACAAAATGTTATGAAGATGAGAAAATTTTAATTGGTCTCTTCTTGAAGAGCTCTTTCCATGTAAATGTTCATTTTAATATTTGAAAATATTTACTTTTCTAATTTTTTGGCATGTTTTAATTTTCTCTAAAACTCTAATTCACCTCTTATGCGACCTATACATCATTTTAATTTACTTATATTATATTATTTCAATTATCTTTCTATAGATTTAATATATAATTATATAATATAAAAAATTAATTTTTATTTTTTTATGTTTATTTAAGTTAATAATCCACAATGTTTATTAACAATGCTTCATGGAGACAAAGCATACAGCATTGATCTCACCTTAACGAACTTTATTCATTTAAATATTACCGTTTACATTTTAAAAGTTTTATTTACTATAGTTTTGGCACATTTACTAGCCATTTTAAATTCAATAACTATTTTATAATTAAGGATATTCCATTTCATTTCATTTGCATCTTTGAATTCAATTTTCCCCTAAAATTTACCTAATTTCATCATATTTTTCCTCCAAGTTTTTTATAATAATATTTTATTCTAAATTTTGCTTGTGTGACACATGCATCACTTTAATTTCATTATGTTGAATTACTTTAATTTAACTTATTTCAATTTTAAAACATAGTTATCTAATATTAAAATTATAATTAATTACTACTCATGTTTAATTACAATGGTAATTAATAATAACTCTAATTCTAATGGAAATGAGATAAATACAGTATGATGTCTTAGTGAGTTTTATACAATTAAATATTAATTTTGTATTTCTAAATATTTTGTTTTATAGTAGTTTATCTTGCTTTATAAGATATTTCAATTTGTCTTGATTTGATAATCGAGGATGTTACACCCCATCTCCTTAGTATCTTGGAGAGCACATTGTAAGGCATTTTGTCTCACTTTTTGTAATTTGTTCTTTGAATTTGTTATATTAGTATGTTGCTCTAAATCTCCTCTCATGTTATATTTATAACACCTTCATTTGGTATTATCATATTGCTTCAATTTATCTCATTTCAAATCTGATAAATATTTACTTAATATTAAAAAAATAAATTATTATTATTTCTTCTTATTATCTTTAGTAATTCATAATAATTCCCATATTGGTCAGTTGGACACAAAAAGAAAATTATTAGATAGCTCCTAAGAGGCTCCATTATCTTAATTACACATTTTTAATTTTTTTAATATTGTATTTTATTGGAAATTATCACACATTAGGGGACATTTTGATTTGTACCAAATTTGAATAATGTTGATGTTACTCGTGATCTTCTTAGTAACTTAGGATGTAGTTTTGTTTTACAATTTATTTCATTTCTTAAAATTATTTATTTTATTATTTTCATTTTATAATGGAATCCTTATTCTCCTCTGGTGTGGCAAATATATCACTTTGATTTTATCATATTACATTACATCAAATATTGTATTTTAGTTTTAATATATCTCAACTTAATGGTAAAATAATAATTTATAATTATTTTATGTTTTTTATTTTATTAATTAACAATATTTCTAAAATGTTTTGTTGGAGAAGAAACATACATCATAATACAAACCTCGACATGTTTTTTTCCATTTAAATATATATTTTAACATATTTAATTATTTTATTTAGTAGAGTTTCAGCTATCTTATGAAACACTTCAATTCATACTTGATTTTATCATTAATGATGTTACACTCAATCTCCTTAATGTGCTAGAATGCTATTTTTTCATACAACTTTTTTTTATTCTTTAAACATTTTTCTTTTACTTTTTTATTACTACATTTCTCTCAATCTTCTTTGATTTAACTCTAATAATGCTTCGATTTTGTTTTATAATATAGCTTCAATCTAACCAATTTTACTTTTAACATGCAGACACTCAAATTAAAATAATAATTTATGATTATTTATGATTGATCACTTTGACAATTTAAAGTAATAATTCCAAATAAGATCCAATGGAGATATTGTAAATATGGTTGGAATTATCTCAAAAAGTTCCATTAAGTTATTCATTTTTATATGATTTAAATATTTTATTATTTTGGAGTTCAATAAGTCTCATGAGACATTTCATTTTGATAGTTTAATTGATGATCGAAGATATTATCCTTAATATCCATACTATCTTTGAATGCATCTTTTTAATAAAAATTATCCTTTTTCAAAATTTTTTGTTTTAATTTTGTTATATTACAACAAAACTATAATTTTCATCTTTTATGACCTTAACATTGCTTTGTTTTGGTTGCATTACATTTCTTCAATTTTTCTCGTTATGGCTTTAAGATTTATTTATTTAATACTTCAGTAATAGTTTATTATTATTTATGTTTAACTTCTTTACTATTGCATAGTAATTATGCACAACTTTTGATTAAGATGAAACAAACCTGATTGAACTTTCTAGACAAGCTCTATCGAATTATTAATCATTTTTATGTTCTAAGACTTTTAATTTTTGAGTATTTTGGCAAGCTTTGGGAGATATTTTGGTTAGTATGAGAATTTTCAATTAAGGATATTAACTCAATCTCCTACTATCATGCACTGTGGTTTTACAATACAAATTATCTCAGTTCATCAAATATTTTTCTTTGATTTTGTTATATAACCATGAAACCTTAATTCTCCTTTTTGTGAGTTATACAATACTTTGTTTTTATTATATTACATTACTTTGAATATGTTTCAACTTCAAGATATTTCAACTTAATATTAAAATAATATTTATGGTCTTTTATGTTTATTTATTTTAATAATGCATAGTTCTTCTAGACATGGTTATATGGTATGAAACATATGTCATTTGTCTCACTTTGGCAAGCCTTACCCAATAAAAAATAATTTTTATATCTTTATGTATTTTATTTAAAAGGAAAACATATTTCTTGTGTAATTTATCTCATTTCTTTAATTTTTGCTTCAATTTTTTGCATCAGATAAATATCATTATATTGCATTGCTTTAATTTATCACTTTTTAATGTAAATATATATCAACTTAACATTGAAATAATTATTTTTTTAATTTATGTTTAATTACTTTATTAATTTACTATAAGTCCAAACATGATTCAATGTGGACAAAAAAAAACATCTTGGACTTATCTTGACGTGCTCTATCTAATTGAATATTTATTTTTATATTTTTTTAATATTTTTTGTGTAGATGTTGCATACTTTATAAAAAATTATCATTCATATAGGGATTAATAGTTTATAGTGTTACACTTCATCTCTTTAGTATCTACAACAACTTCTCCCTTCAACTTATTATTATTTTTATTTATTTATTTTAATAATTCATAGTGTTCCAAAACAAGGTTCATGGAGTCAAAACATACATTATTGATGTCATCTCAACTAACTCTATCTAAGTAAATATTCATTTTTATTTTTTAAAACAATTTTTTATGGGTTTGTCTACTTTATGAGATATTTTGACTTGATCTCTTTATTATTTTCAAATACAATATTTTAAAAATGTGTACATTTATTTGAATTTTTTTATTTTGATTTGTTCATATAATTATATAGCTTTAAATCTCATCTCATTTAAGCATTAGATAATAATAATTTTGTTAGATTAATTTACCTTTATTTCTCTTATTTTAAATTTAATATATATTTTATTTATGTTATAAAAAGAAATTATTATTTATGCTTATTTAAATTTAAAACTCGTAGTAATTCTAAATGATTTTTGATGAAGATCAAAAGAATGTTATTTGATTCACCTATTGAGTTATTTGTTATTAAATATTCCTTTTGTTAAAAAATAAAATTTCTTATGTTTTGGCATATTTTTCATGGACCTAATTTGATGATTGACAATATTACATTTAACCTTTAGCACCTTGGAATGCCACATTCCAACACAATTTATATCATTATTTTTAATTTCTTGCCTTGATTTGATTATTTTACTATGAAACTCTTATTCTCATTTATTTAACCGTTACATTTCTTTTATTTTGTTAAATCATTATTTCAATTTATCTCATTTCAAATTTTATTTACACTTAATTATTATTAAAAAACTTCAAAATTGTTTGTTCTATTTCATTTTGATAATTAACAATTATTCCAAATTAATTTTTATCAAGACGAAATAAACATCTTTAGTCACATTTTAATGAGTTATATCTTATTAAATATTCAATTTTAAATATTTGGGTGTTTTACTATCAAGCATTTTGGCACATTTTACTAAGAAATTTGATTTATGCCTAATTTAATTATTATGTTACACTTAATCTCCTTAGTATATCATAAATATAACTTTCCTATTAATTTATCTTATTCTTTCAAAATCTTCCATTTATTTTAGTTATATTACTTTTTAACACTTATCATCTACTTCTGTGACCATTTAATTTCTTTTATTTATATTACATTTCTTCAATTTGTCTAATTTTTTCAATTATATAAATTTTCATGATATTAAATTATTAATTTATTATTATTCATGCTTAGCCAAACAAATGTTCATTATATTTATGTTTATCTACTTCTAGAATTCATTTTAATTACAAAACAATGTGCACTTAAGATGAAACATGCATCATTGAGTTTGTGTCAACAAGCACTATCCAATTAAAAAAACTTTTGTAAGACTTTTTATTTTGTACATGATATGAAGATCATTTATGTCAGAACAATCTTCTTAGTATCATAGAATATAACTACAGTATGTAATTTATAACATTTATCTAAATTTTTCACTTTGATTTTGTTATATTACTATGCAAGACTGAATATCATATTATTTTACATTCACATCAATTTCATTTGGTTATATTACATTAATTCAAATTATGTAATTTAAAATTTATTATTTATTTTCAAATTTTAAAAAGTAATTGATTACTATTTATGGTTATTTAAATTTTTTAGTTATTATAATAGAAAATGAGGTTCAATTTGGACAAAATAAATGTCGTTAGACTCATATTTACGAGCTTTATGCAATTTAGTTTTTATTTTTTTAATCTTAAAATTTAATTTTTCATGATAATGACACATTTTATGACATATTTTGATTTATAACAAATTTGATACTCAAGAATTTTAAACTCAATGTCTTCTGTATCTTTGAATGAAACTTTCTAATACAATTTATCTCATTTATTAAAGTTTTACGCTTTGAATTTCTTGAATTATATGACTTTTATTTGTCTCATTCCATTTTTAACATATATTTACTTTGTAATAATATGTTAATATATTATTATTTATATTTAATTACTTTGATAATTTATAGTAATTCTAAATGAGGTGTAATCGAAAGAAGAAAGATGTTATTGTACTAGTCTCGATATGCCTTATCCAAATAAATAATTTTTTTTCATATTTTAAAATATTATGTTTTCAAAGGTTTTGGCATTCATTATAAGATATTATCATTCACAACAGATTTGATGGTTGAGAAGGATACACTGAACCTTCTCAGTATCTTTGAATATAACTCTTTAGTAAAATTGACCTTATTTCTTCAAGATTTTTACTTTTATTTTATTATATTATTATTCTACACTAACTCTCCTATTTTTTTCGTTTTTGTAGAATTGATTTTTTTATATTATATTGCTTCAAATTAAATTATATAAGCTTTAATATTAAAATAAAAATTTATTTTTGTTTATATGTTTTTTAAGTTTTTAATTTGTAATGATTTCGAATGAGGTTTGATCAAGATGCAACAATACTCATTTGACTCATCTCAACAAGCTCCATTAAACTAAATATTTGTCTCCAAATTTTTGAATATTTCATTTTCTTTTGTTTTGGAATATTTTGTTAAACAATTTGATTCATTCATGATTTACTAATTAATGATAAAATACTTTAACTATGTATTTACTTGAAATGTAGCTTTGTCATAAAATTTATCTCATTTATTTAAGTTTTTTACTTCGATTTGATAATATGACTATAAAACTAAAATTTTTCTCCTATATGATATTTACGTTTCTTTCATTCGATTAAACTATGTTGCTTCAATTTATTTTATTTTATCTTTAATACATAATTACTTAATATTTAAAAAATTAATTTATTATTATTTATAGTTAATTACTTTTGTAATTAGTGTTAATTACAATCTAAGTCTTAGTGAGATGAAACAAATGTTTCACATTTACCACTACAAGATTTTCATAATTAGTATTCATTTCAATGTTTTTAAATGTCGTTTTTTTTATTTTGGTGTGGCTTATGTTTCATTCAATTTAGAAACCTATAGTTCTAATTTTCTTGTGTAAGTTATCACATTTTTCAAAAATTTCTCTCCATTTTTGTTATATTACTGTGCCACTCTAAAAATTTCTCTTTGATTTTATTAAATTACATTGCATCAATTTATATCATTTTAGCTTTACTATCTATTTACTTGACATTAAAATATAAATATATCTTTACTTATGCATATTCATTTTCTTCAATTACTAATTATTCTAAACCTAACTCTATTATGACAAAGCAAATGTTGTTAGAAAATTCTTAGTTAGCTCTATCAAATTAAATGTACATTTTTGATTATTAAATATTTTATTTCTATAAGTTTTGTCAGGCTTTGCTAGACCTTTCTATTCATACATGATTTCACGTTTGAGGATGTTACACTAAGTCTCCTTGTTATCTTATAATCCAACTTTTTATTACAATTTTTCTTATTTTGTTCTATTGTTTTACCATTAAATTACTTATGTTAATTGCTTCAATTTATATAATTTTTGCTTTAATATATATTACATTATATTAATACTATTTATTTATTATTATTTAAGTTTATTTAATTTTCTAATTCACTATAATTCAAAATGTGGTTCGGTCGAGATGATAAAAATGTTGTTCAACCTGTGTTAATGGGCTTTGATTTGGTTACAATGCATTGCTTCATTATAACTCATTTCAAGTTCAATATGTACTTATTTAATATTAAAATAATAATTTATTTTGTGTGTGCTACTTCACTAATGAATTTTCATAACTCTGAATGAACTTTAATCAAGATAATACAAAAGTCATATGACTCATGTCCATGAGCACCACCAAATTAAATATTCATTTCTATATTTCTTAAAAACAATTTCTTGACTTTTGGCAAGCTTTTGAGGCATTTTGATTAATACATGATTTAGCAATCAAAAATATTGCAATCAATCTTCATATTATCTTATAGTGCTTCTTATATAATAGACAACATTTCTTTAGATGTTTTTATTTTATTGGATTATATTACAATTAAAATAAACTTCTACTTCCTCGTGACATTTGTAATGACTTGATTTGATATTATTACAATGCATCAATATACATCATTTCGCCTTTAATATAACTTTATTTATTATTAAATAATAAATATTTTATTATTTATGCTTAAGTACTTTTGTAATGCACATTAATTCAAAATATGATCCAGTCGTGACAAAACAAATGTCGTTGGACTCATCTCAATGAAGCCTACCAAATTAAATATTAATAGTTATATTATTGTTTAAATATTTTATTTTTTTTATTCTTGAAGAGATATTTTGAACTGTAAATTATTTGATGGTCAAGGATGTTATACAGAATTTTCTTTGTTCTTAGTATTGAAAAAATCAAGTATGATTTATTTCATGACTTAGCTTTCATTTTGTTGCATTCCATCTAATCCTTCACTCTTATAATATTTACATTACTTTGATTTTGTTTGTTTACATTTCTTTCATTTACATCATTTTAGCTTTATAATCATTTTAATTAACATTTAGATAATAATTTCCAGTAATTCCAAACGTCAATAAATTAAGATGAAATGAATGAAGTTGGGCTCACTCGATGATGTGACATCCAATTTAATATTTTATTTTATATTATTAAACTTTTTATTTTTCTTTTTTTACATAATTTATTAGATATTTTTAATTGTAACTTATCTGATAATCAATGATGTTGCATTTAATCTTTGTAATATCTTAAAATAAAAATTTCCAATACAATCTATATCACCTCGTCAATTGTTTAGCTTGATTTGGTTATATTATTATGAAACTATAAATGTGCTCACTAATTCCCTTTATGTCTCTTGGATTTATTTATATTATATTACTCTAATTTCTTTCACTATTCATTTAATAGTTTTTATTAATATCTAGATAATAATTTATTATTATTTATGTTTAGTTTTTTACTTTTTACTAATTCTATATTATTTCTAATAGAGACCAAAACAAGTTGGCTAACTCATCTTGACATGCCCCATCAAAATAGAGATTCCATTTATATTTATCATTTTCAATTTTTTTTTAAATATTAAAATGATAACCTATTATTGTTTATGATTAGATTGGTAATATGTTATAATTCAGAAAGAGGTGTGCTTAAGAGGAAACATAAGTTGTTGGATACACATTGATGAGTTCTATCCAATTAATTTTTTAATATTTAAGTATTCTTTTTTTACATGATTTAAAACATATTTTTAATTATATTTGATTTTGTCATTGATGATGTTGCATTCAATCATTCTAGTAATTTGGAAAGCAAGTTTCCAATGCAATTTATATCATTAAAAAAAAGTTTTGCTTTGATTTGCCTACATTACTATCAAATACTAATTTTTTTGTATGTAATCTTCACATTGCTTATATTTTGTTGCATTACATTGCATAAATTTATCCCAATTTAGATTTAATATATCTAACTTAATCTTAAATTAAAAATTTATAGTTACTTATACTTAATTCTACATTAGAAACTTAAAATAATTATTAATGATGTCTGATTAAAATAAAAAATACTTTTCTTGAATCATCTTAATTATTTTTTTTATAAATAAAATTCATTTTTAAGTTTCTAAATACTTTAGAATCTATCATTTTTGCTTCTTTTATGAGAAATTTGGACTTTTACCTTATCTAATTTTCGAAGATATGACACTCGTTCTCCTTAGCATGTTAGAACATAAGTTTCCCATTCAATTGATCTCATCTCTTCAAAATTTTTTTAGAATATTTTATATTACTATTTATCTCCAAACCTCTTCTTTTGTGACTTTTAAATTTCTTTGATTTGGTTATACGACATTACTTAAATTTATCTCATTTTAGTTATTATATATATTTTCTAATTAAAAAAATTATTATTTATCATTATTTATGATTAGTTAGTTTGATAACTCATAGTAATTCTTAGCGAGGTATGTTTGAGAGGAAACATGTCATTAGATTTGTCTAAACTTGCTATACACAATTAAAAAAGTTTTAATATTATTCAAATATTTTATTTTCAAAGTTTTAGTATGTTTTACGAAATATTTTTTCATACATGATACAACAATTGATGAAATTACACTTGATCTCCTTAATATCTAAGATTCCAAGTTTCATGTATGATTTACATAATTTCTTTAAATGTTTCCATTTGATTTCATTATATTATTGTATAACTCTAAATCTACTCTTTTGTGACTTTTACATGAGTTTTACTTAATTATATTCTATTACTTCAATTTATCTCAATCCAACTTAATTATATATTTGCTTAAAATTAAAGTAATAACTTTTTATTATTTAAGCTTATTCAAATTTTCAATTCATAATTATTCCAAAGTTTTTATTGAGTGCAAACAAAAACTATTTCCCACTTCTCAATAACCTTTGTCCAATTTAATATCCAATTTTTATTTTAAAATATAATTTTTTTCTCAAGTTATTCCATGCTTTATGACTTATTTTGACTCAGATCTAATTTATTGATCGAGAATGTGACACTCGAACTCTTTTGTATCTTGTAATAGAACTTTCCTATATGATTTATCACCTTTATTCTAATTTTACACTTTTATTTAGTTATATTACATCACTTTAATTTATCTTATTTCAACTTTAATATATGTTTACAAATAATAAAATAATAATTTATTATTATTTATATTTAATTACTTTTATAATTCATAATAATTTCATATAAGGTTTAATCGAGAGGTAAAAAATGTTGTTAACTTATCTTGATGAGAATTTCCTAATTAATTATTCATTATTTATATTTTAAATTATTTTTTAAGACTTTTGCATGCTTTGTAAGAAATTGTAGTTTATAACTGATTCGATAAACTAAAAAAATACACTAAGCCACTTTATTATCTTAGAAATTTAACTTTTTAATATAACTTATCTCATTTCTTTAAATATTTTATTTTTTTCATAATACTGTGTAACTCTAAATCTTCTCATAGGTGACCTTTCCATTAGCTTGATTTGGTTACATTATATTGCTTAAATTTATCTTATTTAAGCTTTAAAAATAAAATAACAATTTACATTTATTTATTCTTTTTTACTTTCATAATTTCTAGTAATTCTATATGTGGTTTGATAAAAATGGAATAAAAGACATTTGATTCATCTCAAAGGGCTCCATCCAATTAAGTATTCATTTCTACATTTCTAAATATTTTATTTTGTTGGGTTTGTAAGAATTTTTATTCATACCTAATTTGATGATGAACGATATTACACTTGATCTATTTATTAGCATGGATTGCAACATGGACATAAAATTTATCTAAATTATTTAAATTTTTTACTTACACTTGGTTATATTCCTATGAAACTCAAATTATCTACTTATTTAACATTTACATCATTTTCATTTGATTATGTTATATTTCTTAAATTTATCTCATTTAAGCTTTAAATAAATTTACCTAAAATTAAAAAATACTTTATTATTATTAAGCTTCTTTACTTCAGTATTTTGTAAAAATTTTAAAAGAAGTTTAATCAAGACCAAAAAACACATTCCCCTCATCTCTACGAGCTCCAATCTATTAAATATTCATGTTACATATTTTGGATGTTTTTATTTTCATTTTTGGGCAAGCTTTAAGAAATATTTTTATTTTTATCAAATTTGATAGTTGATGATGTTACACACTATCTCTTTAGTTTCCAAGAATACAATTTTTCCTTTCTTATGGTGCCCACGCTTTCATTTGCTGTGATTACAATAGGATAATTTATCTTATTTTAATTTTTATATATATTTATCATGTATTAAAGTAATAATTTATTATTATTTAATTTAAACAACTTTAAAAATTTGTAGTGTTTATAAATGACATTAGTTAAAGAAGAGGAAAAATTGAACAAACTTTTCTCCACAAGGCCTGTGAAATAAAATATTCTTTCATAGATATTTAAGTATTTTAGTTTCTAAAATTTTGGCATACCTTATAAGGTATTTCAATTCATAGATTAATTTATTGAACTTATGCAAAAATTCCCACATAATTTATTTCATTTCATCAAATGTTTTTCTTTGATATTGTTATATTACTATGTTGCTCCGAATCTCTAATGGTGTGACCTTCGCTTTACAATTATTTGGTTATATCATGTTACTTCAATTTATCTCCATTTTTTATTTTGGTTTATAATTATTAGATATTAAATTTTTTTTATTATTTATGCTATTTTATTATCATGATTGATAGTAATTCCATATGAGGCCTAATAAAAAAGAATAAACATCCTTTGACTTATCTTAATAATCTCTATATTTAATTAAATATTTAATTTAATATTATTAAATTTTTAATTTTCTAAGATTTTATAAAGTTTGGTAGCCATTTCCATTCATGCATGATATGGCAATAAAGCCTTTACACTTGATCGCTTCAATATCATAGAATGCAATGTTCTCATACAGTTTATCTCCTTTATTTTAGTTTCTCCCTTTGTTTTTGTTATAGTACTATGCAACTTAAAGTCTACTATTGTGCGATCTTTACATCACTTTTGATTGCTTATATATAATTCATTCCATTTATCTCAATTTAGATTTATTATATATTTACTTAATATTAAAATGGTATTTAAATAATATGCATTATTATTTAATTTGGTAATTAACTAATATCAAGGATCCATCATGATAAAACAAACACTATTAGAGTTAATAAAAATTATAATAAAGCTTTAAAGTTTTTTTTGCTATTTTTACTTAGGTAAGTCAAGATAATTCCAAATGAGGTTTGATCAAGATGATAAATACTTCATTGGGCTAAACTACAAAATCTATCTCACAACATATTCCATTATATGCATTTGAATATTTTATTATTTTATATTTTGGAATGTTTTATGTGGAATTTTTGCTGTTACCATATTTAATGATAATAGCTTTACACTTAATCTTCTTCATATCTTGGTAAACAACTTATGCACATGTTCTTTTGTGCATTTATTGCACATATACATGCACATGTGCATGTGCATATGTATGTGTTTGTGTTTGTCTTTTTTTGTGAATTTGTGCATTTGTGTCTGTATTTGTGCATGTGCATATATATGTTTGTGCATGTTCATATATATGTTTGTACATGTGTATGTGTAGGTGTGTCTATGCATGCATGTGCATTTGTACATGCTTGTCTATGTGTATGTGTATGCACTTGTGTGTGTGCATATGCATATGTTTGCATGTGTGAGTGTGCATGACTTTTTATGCATACATTTATGTGCACTTTATTTTGTGTGTGCACATCTCTATGAGCCTATGTTTGTGTGTGTGTGCTTGAGTGTGCTTTTTTGTGCATGTGTGCATGTCTTTGTATGTGTTTATATGTGCATATGATTGGGTATATGTGTGTACACGTGTGTTCTTTTGTGTGGATCTGTGTGGGTCTATACTTTTGTGTGCATGTAAGCATTTACATGCATGTCTATTTGTTTGGGTAGTTGTGTATATGTATGTGTGCATGTACTTGTGGGTATGATTGCATGCATTTCCTCATGTGTATGCATGTGTGTGTACAATTGTGTGTATTTCCTTGTGTATTTGTGTGTGTGTATTTGTTTGTGTGTATGTTTGCATGCATGGGGTGTGCATTTGTATATATTTGTACTATGTGTGGTTGTGTTATGTGTGTCCACATAGATGTGCATGTATTGGTGTGTAGGTATGGATGTGCATGTGCAAGCATGTGTCTGCACATTCGTGTATGATTTTATGTGCAATTGTGCACGTGTGTGCATGTGCTTGTGTGTTTTATGTATAGACGTGCCTACATTTGTTTCATTGTGCAGCTATGTGTGTGTAACTATGTGAGCGCACACGCATTTGCATATGCATGTTTAGGTGTGCATGTTCTCTTTTGTGTGTGCTTGTGTGAGTGAATTTGTGTGTTCATGCATGTTGCTTAGTGTGTGTGTTGTTGATGTTGTTTTGTGTGAGTGGATGTGTATATGTGTGTGAGTGGATGTGTATATGTGTGTGCGTGAGTATATGGTTATGCATATGTGTGTCTACACATGTGTATATGTGTCTACATACATATGTATGTATTCATGTGTGTGGGTTTTTTTGTATGTGCATGTGCATGCCATGCATGTCTGTATATGTTTGTGTGCACGAGCATCTATCATAGGTGTGTGTGTTTAGGTTTGTATATAGGCATGGGTGTGCATATGATTTCATGTATTTGTGTGTTATTGCAAACATGTGTGTGTGTGTGTTTGTGTATTTGCTTGTGTTCGTGTGTGTGAGAGTTTGTGTGTGTGCTTGTGTATGTGTATGTATGCATAACAGTATATATGTGTGAGTGCATGTGTGTATGTGTGAATGTGAGTATGCTTGTGTTTATGTGTGCATGTGCATGTATTTTATCATGCATATGTGCGTGCATGCCTACATGTTGGTTGTGGGCTTCTATGTTTGTTTATGTGAGTGCACGTGTGTGCATGTGTGTGTGTGTGCATATGTGTGTGCTTACATGTTTGCACGTGTGTGTGCATATGCCTGTTTGTCTATTTGCAAGCATGTACCTTTGAGTGCTTGCATATTTGTGTTTGTGTAGACATGTGTGCGATTGTGTTTGTACATGTTTTTGCTTTGTGTGGATGTGTGAGTGCATGTGTGAGAGTGTGTTGGTGCATGTGTGTGTGTTTTTGTGAGTGTGTGTGTGTGTGGCTAAGCATATGCATTGTTGTATTCATGTTTGTGTGTATGTGTATGCATTCATGCACATGTGTGTGTTCATGAGCATGAGTTTTTGGTTATGTGTGTATGTATGCATGCATGTGTGTTAGTGTGTGAGTTTGTAGTTGTGGGGTGTGTGTCAGTCTATATGTGTGTGTGAAATTCCATGTGTATTTGAGTGGGTGATTGTGCATTGACGTACATCTTTGTCTATAGGTGTGTGTGTATTCATGTGTCTCAGTGTAAGTGTGAGCGCTTATGTGTGTGTGTGTGAACATGAGTGCATGTGTGTTTTATTACAATTATGTGTGCATGCAGACAAATGTTTATGTGTGGGTCTATGAGTGTGAGTGTAGGTGTGCATATGCATTTATGTGATTGTGCTTGTGCATGTGTGCACATGTGTGTGTGTGTGTCTTTGTGCATATGTGTGCTTGTGTGTGTATGTGTGTGTATGCATGTGTGTGAATATGTGTGTGCTTATGTATGTGCCTGTGAGTGTGGTAGTTCCCATACAAATGTGTACATGTGCTTGTGTGTGTTTGTGACTATGTGTGTATATGTGTGAGCATGTCCATGTCTGTGTGAATAAGTATGATTTTCTATTCACATGAATGCATGTGTGTATGTGTGTGTGCATGTTTTCATGTGGGCATGTGTGGGTGCATGTTTGTGTGCATGTGTGTGTACATTTGTTTGTGTGCATGTTCATGCATGTGTGTGTGTGTGTGCAAATGCACATAGGGGTGTATGTGTGTGTGTCTATGTATAACTGTGAGTGTAGGTGCATTCATGTTTGCTTATGTGAGTCTATTTATGTGTGAGCATTCTTGTGTGTGTACTTTTGCATGTGCATGTATGTGTGTGTGTACATATGAGCACCTAGGAGTTCATGTGTATGTACATGTGTGCATCTATGTTTGTGTATGTGAGTGTGAGTGCATGTGTGTGCACATGCAAAAGCATTTGTTTGTGTCATTTGTGTGCTATATGTGAATGTGTGCATGTGTTGGGTGTGTGTATGTTCAAGTACATTTCTTGTGTGTGTGTGTGCACATATGCATATCTATATGATTCTGTTTGTTTGAATGAGTGCTTGTACGAGCATGTGTATTTTGCATGTGTGTGGTGCTAGTGTGTGTATTTGTGTACGTGAGTGTATGTGTTTCTACTCCTACAAGTTTATATGTGTGTGTGTCTATGTGCTTGTCATGTGTGCATAAATATATATGTTTTTTGTGTGTGCATTTGTGGGTTTGTGGATGTGTGTGCTTGTGTATGCATGCAAGCCTATGGGGACATGGGTCTATTGGTGTTTGTGTGTGTGTGTGGGTTAATGCAAGCATGTGTGTGTACACCCTCATATATCTATGTGTGTGCGTATGCATGTGCATGTGTGTGTGTTCTTGTGGGTGTGTCTAAGCACACACCAGTGTGAATGTGGGAGTGTGTGGATTTATTTTTAGAATTCATTGATTTGAAAATTTGGGATATAGTTGAAAAAATATTTGAGTTTCTGACTAAGACTATTAATAGAGAAAAAGTGAGAAAACTATTAAGTAAACTCACTCCCAAGAAGAAACATAGAGCTCAACAAAATTCTTGAACTATAAATATTTTATGTTGTGATTTAAGTGCCCAAATGTAATCAAATTATGAACTTGAAAGTGACACATGAGATTTGGTCTAAACTTGAAGTTACTTATGAAGGTACTTCTCAAGTTAAATAGACTAAAATGAAATGGTTGTCCGAGAGATTGAATTATTTTAGATAAATATGAATGAGTGTATTAAATCTATTTGTATAATATTTATAAATATTATTAATTATTTATGTAATCTTGGTAAGAAGTTTTCTATTGGCGAATAGACGAGGAAGATTCTTTCTATTCTTCCTTAATAACATGATCGATTGGTGATGATGTTGAAAACAACATAAAATATTTTGATTGTCTTTAGATAAGTTACTAGGTGAGCTCTTAACAAATGAAGTTAAGCTTATAAGATTGGGATGAAGAACTTGTGGTTGAAAATGAATAGAAGAAGAAGGAAATAATGATAGTCTTTATAGTTAATTCTTCTTCGAACTTTGACTTCTCCATCTCAAGTGAGGCAACTTTTATTTTAAAAGCTGTATATAGATTATATAATAAAAGAAATATAGGTAAATGATTTGATATCAATAAGAAATAAAAAGAAAAGATAATTTAAGAAATAAAAGGGAAAGATAGTTTCTTATGAAGAAGTAACTCATTATGAATTTAAATTACCTTCATATATAAGACCAAATTGTCCTCACTATAATGAGGGAGTTGTGAATTTTCAAAAAGCAAAGAAGAAGAAAGCTATGATGATATCATAAGATGATCCAGATAGTTCTCCTTTTAGTGATGAAGATAAAAAGAGTTATATTTGTCTTGCGACAAAGGATAGTGTTACTTTGACATCATTAGATGATAAGGTATTCCACTTGTTCCTTTTTTCGTCTTATTCTATGGTTGATTGTGAAGAATAATATATCAAAGTTTTCGCAAAATTAAAAACATTGGCTTTTAAATATCATAAATTAAAAGAAGAGCATCAAAAATATTTAGGCTTGTATGAACATTTGAATGTGTTGAATACTAATTATTTGTAAGAGATAAAGATTAAAAGAGATAAAATAGCCTCTATTATTATAAAAAAAACATGCTTTGTTGATAATTAAACGATTTAAAATATTTACATGTTCATTGTAGGACATTTTTTCATAAGATTAGTTATGTAAGAAATGTTACATATACTGTTGTTCTAGATGTAATTTATAATTATTGCATGAAAATTTGACATATTTCTTGTTATTAGAAATTTAAAAACATTGTTAATTATAAATCTTCTTGATTTACATGGATTAGAAAGAATAATAAAAATAATGATCAAGTTAAGATATATGGATCCAAGAAGGTTTGGGCCAAAAGACTAATGTTTGATTTGTTTTATATGCATGCTTCCTTCAAGGATCGAGGCAAGTATGTGGTACTCAGATTGTGAATGATCAAAAAACATTACAAGAGATAAGTCTTTATTCATCCACTTGAAGTCATATGATGGTAATGAAGTTGCTCTTGGTGACAACTCCAAGAAGAAAGTGATTAGAATTAGAACTATGAGCAACTCACACACTTTGAAAAGAAAGGTCCTCTTTATACAAGATTTAATATATAATCTTCTTAGTATTAGTTTATTATGTGATAAAAATTTTAACATTTTATTTAATAAAAAGAAATGTATTATTTGTAAAGATAATGTTCCACTTATCATTAAATTTAGAAAAGATAAAACATATGTTTTATTTTTGTACATGGTTAAAGATGGCAGTCTAGAATATGTTACATCACATGATAATAATTCTACTTTATGATGTAGAACATTTTGTCACTTAAGAAAACCTTCTTTTAAAGAGCTTTTAAATTTTAACTTAATTAAAGGTTTACAAAGCCTTAGTTGGTCAAGTGATAAATTCTATCTTTCATGCAAATTAGGAAAACAAATTGAAGTGAGTTTTAAATGACTTAATGACATTACAACTAAAAAAGTGTTAGAATTTATCCATTTAGATCTACTTTATCCTATTCATTTACAAAGGTTAGATAAAAGCAAATATGGGTTTATAGTTGTAAATCAGTTCATTAGGTTTATATGAGTTCTTTTTGTTAAAAATAAAAATAAAGTTTTTGAAATATTTATAAGATTGATTGCTATGATTAAAAACGAGCATAACTTTAGATTAGTCATTATTAGAAGTGAAAATGAAGAACTCTTGAATGAATTATTTGATGATTTTTATGAAACAAATAGAGTGTTGCATTTTCTTCATCTAGGACCCCTTAAGAAAATTGTGTAATTAAAATAGAGTTTACAGACTTACTAAATGAGATAAGTTGTATGCTTAATGAGTATAGCATTTTGGAGTATTTTTAGGCTCAGGTAGTTAATATCTCCTATTATGTGTTTAATTAAATAATATGTAGACCTTTATTAGAAATTTTGTCTTTTGAATTACTTTATGATAAGAAGCCTAAGATACCCAATTTCATTTGTTTTGATGCGAAGTTTTCCCTTTAAATAATAGCAAAAATAGATTTAGATAAGCTTCATGCTAAGTATAATTAAGAGACCTTTTAGGGTACTCACCTACTTATGGAATATTTAGTGTATATAATAAGACAATATTAGTTGCGAAAGAAATAATCTATGTTAAATTTGATAAATCTCTTGTTAAAACTTCCAGTAATCATCTTCAAGTTGTTCAACTTGAGGAATTACAAGACTTAAGTCATAGAGATGAAAAATTAGAGGATGTAGTTGAAGTTGATGAAATAAAAAAAGAAATCAGTTTGAGAAGTAATTAAGGCATTCTAAGGTTCATTCTTATGAGTTAAACAAAATTTTATAGAAAATGAGTTTTAAGATGAGACCTAGATTATTATAATGAATAAGGAGTTGATTTAATGTGAGAGAAATCATGTTTAGGGTCTTATACCTTAGTTAAATGATAAAATACTTATTGGTACAAAATAGTTGTTCATTAATAAGCCACATAAAAATGCCAAAGTTATTAAGAATAAAGCTAACCTAAATAGATATATAAATGAATATTAGAATATACTTTTAAATATATATATAAATGAAGAAGTGCATATTGAACAACCCCTATAACTTAAGATACATGATAAGTTAAATCAAATATACAATCTTGACAATGCCCTTTATGGTTTAATGCAAGCTCCAAGACCTTAGCATCCAAGATTATTCATTTCTCTTGCATCAAATGGTTTTAATAGAGATAAGCAAGATAATATTTTTTTATTTAAAATCTAGTTGAAGGTCAATTGATATGTCAAGTTTATGTTGATGATAATCTTTGGAGTTTCCAATAAAGAGATGTCTATGAAGTCTACAAATTTAATAAAAAACCTAAATTAAAATTTAGTATGATATGAGAGTTAACCTTCTTCTTGGGACTTTAAGTTAAGCAAACAAGCAAAGGAATCTTTCTTTCTGAAAGTATTTGATGAAGTTGCTGAAACAACTTGGTTTTGAAAACATGAAGTAAAGGAAGACTCCCTTTTACTTCAAGTTCAAAAGCTTGTTGACACAAGATTGTTTAGAGGAATGATAGGGTATTAGTATATCTTCCTACAAGTAGGCCTAGTATTATATTTAGTGTAAGTTTGTGTGTGAGTTTTCACATTAGTCCTATGAATTCACATTTATATATAATAAAAAAAATTTAAATATCGTATAGGTTCTAAGACATTTGGCTTAGTGTACCAAGTATAAGAGTTTGGATCTAATAACCCACATAGATGCTCACTTTGTTGGTAATAAGATTGATATAAATAGTAGCTTTAGTATGTGCTAATTGAATGATGGTTTACTAATTTCTTAGGCTAGTAGAAAATAAAATTATTTGAAACTATTAATAATAGAGATCAGGTACATTGTTTTATATAGTTGTGTTACTCACGTTCAACAAATTAAACAGGAACTTTTAGATTATGGCTTAAAATTTATACAAAGTGTAATTTTGTGTGATAATTTCAGTGCAATTTATTTAATTATAAATCCTATTCAACTCTTAAGAATAAAACATATAGAGTTAAAATGTCACTTTATTAAAGAGTGTGTAAGAAAAATTTATTCTATCTTTTACACAATTAGTTGATATTTTTGCTAAGTCATTAGCTAGTAAAGTCCTCCATAGACTTAGATTGATCTTAAGTGTAATTAACCCTTTTGAATAGTTACAAAAAATGAGGAAAAACTTAGTACTAGAATTTAGAAAGAATATAGGTTATCAAACAAGGCAAGCTAAAATGTTAAGTATTATATTACTTAGTTTTTTTCATTAATGTTACATTTCCTTGATTAATATTTGTTCAATTTTAGCATTGGTTTTATAATTTTCAAGGGAGAGATTATTCTATCCTTTCATTTGATGATCAGAAATGAAACAAAATATTACTAGTATCATAATGAGTTTAGTGTTGTTTTAATAAAATCTTAATGTGTACTATAACAGTTTTTTTTGTTGCATATGTAGTTAATGAAAATTAAAGGACCAACTTACTAATTTTGGGGCTATGAACCATGTTCTTTAAGGAGTGGATAATCCATAAAGAACTATATTTCTAAATATCTATATGGTTAATATGTTAAACCTTTATTTTCTTAAAAATTATGGCACATACTATTATCATGATTCAGGTATATTTTAGTTAGTTCCCTTAGTGATGCATTATGTTTCAATTAGTTTTTAAAACTAAGTCTTTTCAAGTTCTAAGATTTCATAATTTTAAAACATAAATTGGTGTGCACACCCAATCCTTCCACCAAGCCCAAAGGCTTGTAGGATTCCTGTAGTGTTAGGCATTGGGTGTTAAATAGCACAAGTCTGGAGCCCGACTGAAATTGAGTCAGGGTCAGGCCAAAGTATCAGTTAAGGCACAAATTCCACAATGACTTGGGTTAATCAAGTGAAGACATCACTCATGAAATAGATTACGTATAATAAGTAAAGTCAGACTCGTTAACAATAAGTAATTGGCTTAGGTTTGGTTGGACCTATTTTAATATTTTTCATAGGTGCCTTAGGTAATGGCCTCCTAAGGGTACCACGCGATAGCTAACCCAATAGGCCATATACTGCATGGAAAAAAATAATATAAGGAACAAAACACATGCATTACTTTGCAATATGGAACTAAATAAATGAATGTTTTTTTCATAAAAAATTTAGCACAATTGTACTAATCGATAATGCATTTTTGTGATTGAATGGTCACATTTTTCTTTGCATTTAAAAATATTTTTTTCATTTAGTGATTCATTTAGAACACTTAATCGAATGATTGAGAACCCCTCCACCTTCATGAATGGTATCCTAATCATCGTCACCATCCTTCCAACATTTCAATTTAATTATCTAAATCATATATCACTATGATTAGAATTGGACCATTTAACTATTATTTTGATCGGATGATTCCAACTCCATAAAGCAGAACTGGATGACAACTTTGTTTTGTCTTCCTCATTCATCTCATACATTGACTATCTTTTAAAATTGTTAATTTTACTCATTGGTGGAATTATTTTGTGTTTTTTATTTGAATCAACATAAAAATTTCAAAAGTGCTACAAAAAAGTCCAAAACTAGGAACATCACATTTCAATGTGTTTATTGGACTTATGAGTCTTTCAATTATTATTTATTCTACTCTCTTCTATAACTATTTCACATCATCATGATGACATCTATATCATTAATTAGTTTCTGTCACTCTTGAAAAATTTAAAAGTGTAGGAAATTTGTATACAAAACTTTTTGTAAAGCTCTTGATTTTTTTGTGTAATTAAATTTTATCGATTTTAGTGTCTTATTGAAGCACGAGGTTGCAATTAGTTACACCTTCAAGCCTTAGCAAAAGTGTGTGCTTGGTGGGAGCTTGATAAGTGAGCATGTTAGATAAGCATAAGTTTTGGCCAAATAACCTAAAAAATCATACTACATTTTTTTTTATTATTGAGCACATTTATTTTCTTGATAATATTCTTAAAAACAATATTTTTAAGTGTAAAAATTTTTCTATAATTCATAACTTTTTAAAAATTAAAAAAATCATTCAATACATAATTAAACCCTCCTGATTTTCAAGATTTTCCTTACATAATTCGTAAGAAGTGCATGTGCATGTGTGACTGTGTGTGCATGGATGTATGTGTTTGTGAGTGTGTATAAGAGAGCATGTTTGTGCATGTGTGTAACTGTGTTTTTTTGTATGTGCTTATGTGTGTTTAAGTGTGTGTGCATATGTGGGAGTGTACATCTGTGTGCTCTATAAGTGTGTGGGTGTGCATGTCCATGTATGTGTATGCACACACGTGTTTGTGTATTTGAGTGTGTGTGTGTGTGCATTTATATATGTTTGGGTATTTGTTGATGTGTGAGTGTGTTCATGTGAGATCATGTGTGTCTACAAGAAAGTTTATGCATGTTGGTGCAAGTGTGTTTGTGTGTGCATTTGTATGCATGTGTGTGTGTGAATGTATCTATGTGTACTTGTGCATGTCTATGTGTGCGTGTGAGTGTTTGTGTGTGTATGTACTTGTGTTTATGCATGTGTTTGTGTGTGCTTGTATTTAGATGTGTGTGTTTGTGTTCATGTTTGTTGAATGTGTAATTAGGTACGTGTGCATATGAGTGTGTGTGTGTGTGTGTGTATGGATGTGTATGTTTTTTGTGGGTGTTTGGGTTAATGTGTGTGTGCATCTAAGCATGTGTTATTATGGATGTGTTTGTGAATGCATGTCTATGTGTGTGCACATGTGTGTGCTTATGCATGTGTTTGTACATGTGTATGCATGTTTATGTGTATGTGTGCCTGTGTGTATTTGTGTATGTGTGCATGTGAATATAAATAGATGCATGTGTAGGTGTGCATGTTTATCCTTGCATTTTTGTGTGCATGTGTGTCTTAGCATGCACACATGCATTACTTTGTAATATTAAACTAAATAAATGAATGCTTTTTAATTCCAAAATTTAGCACAATTGTATAGATTGATCATGCATTTTTGTGATTGAGCGGTCACGTTTTTCTCTACATTTTTTTCATTTAGTCATTCATTCAGAATACTTAATTGAATGATTAAGAGCCCCTCCACCTTCATCAATAGTATCCTTATCATCATCACCATCCTTCCAACATTTCAATTTAATTATCTAAATAATATATCATTATGATTGGAGTTGGACCATTTAGCTATTATTTTGATCAGATGATTCCACTCCACCTAGTAGAACTAGATGACAACATTGTCCCGTCTTCCTCATTCATCTCCTACAATGACTAGCTTTTGAAAAAGCTAATTTTAGTCATTGGTATAAATATTTTTGGTCTTTTATTTGAATCAACATAAAATTTTCATAAATTCTCCAAAAAATTCCAAAACTAGGAGCAGCAAATTTCAATTTGTTTATTGGACTTATGAGTTTTTTCAATTGTTATTTATTCTACTCTCTTCTATCATTATTTTAGATTATCATGATAACATCTATATCATTAAGTAATTTTATCACTCTTTCTTGAAAGATTTAAAAGTGTAAGAATTTTGTATGCAAAAGTTTTTTAATGCTCTCAATTTTTTGTGCATTGTTAAATTTTGTATATTTTAATGTCTTATTGAAGCATAGAATAAGTTACCCCTTCAAGCCTTAGCAAAAGTGTGTGCTTAGGGAGAGTTCAATAAGTGACCAAGGTGGATAAACATAGGTTTTTGCCAAACCACATAAAAAATCATTCTACATTTATTTATTATTGAGATATTTTATTTTGTTGACAATATTCCTAAAAATAATTTTTTTAAGTATAAAAATTTTTCATTAATTCAAAACATGTTTAAAATAAAAAATTATTAAATACATAATTAACCCGTCTTCACTTGCATGTTTTTAATTAACTAATTCATATGAAGTTCATGTGCATGTGTGACTATGTGTGTGTCTGTATGTAGGTGTTTGTGAATGTGTGTATGAGAGAGCATGTTTATGCATGTGTATTTGTGCATGTGCTTATGTGTGTTTAAATGTGTGTGCACATGTGGGAGTGTAAATCTGTGTGCTCTATAAGTGTGTAGGTGTGCATGTCCATACATGTGTATGCACACACACGTGTGTTCATTTGAGTGTGTGTGTGTGTATTTGTGCGTGTGTGTGCATGTGTGAGCACGTGTGTGTGAGTATATCTGTAATTACTTGTGCATCTCTATGTTTGTATATGAGTGTTCGTGTGTGTATCTACTTGTGTTTATGCTTGTTTGAGTGTTTAAGTGTGTGCGAATGTGCATGTGTGTGCTTGTATTTGGATGTGTGTGTGTGTGCATGTGTATGTATATGTGTTCTTGGGTATGTGTGCATATGAGTGTGTGTGTGTCTGTGTATGTGCATGTGTGTAGTTTGTAGGTGTTTGGGTCAATGTGTGGTGTGCACATGTAAGCATGTGTCTGTATGGATGTGTTCATGAATGCATGTCTATGTGTGCGTGTGTTCATATGTGTGTGCTTATGCATGTGTTTGTACATGTGTGTGCATGTTTATGTGTATGTGCACCTGTGAGCATTTTTGTATGTATGCATGTGTATGAAAATACATTCATCTGTAGCTGTGCATATCTACTCTTGCATGTTTATGAGTATGTGTGTCTTAGCATTTACACGTGTTTTGTGTGCAAATGTGTGTGTTCATGTTTGTGTGTCTTTTGTATGCGCATCTTTGCATCTGAGTGTGTGCGGGTATGATTTTGTGAGTGCTTTCATGTGCATGTGTGTGGGCACTCACACATGTGTGTATGCATTTTTGAAACTTCTTGTGTGTGTGTTTAAGTGTTTGTGCCTATGTATGTGTAAGTGTGTATATATGTGTGTATATGTGTTGGTGCATATGCATATGTGTATGTGTGTGTCTACATGCATGTGTGGGTTTATGTGTGTGTGCATGTGAAAGAGAGTGTATTTACGGGTGTGTATGTGAATGTGTATGTGTGTGTATGTGTGTGCATGCATAAGTGCATATATGTGAGCATGACTGTGCATGCTTTTGTGTGCATGTCGATGCATGTGTGAGCATATGAGAGTGTGTGTTCATGTATATGTGTGTATGTTTGTCATTGTGTACATATTCATGTGTGTATGTGTTTGTGTGCTCAAGTGTGTGCATGTATTTGCTTGCATGTGGGTGTACACATATGTACGTGTGTGCATTTGGTTTTATGTGCACTTATATGAGTGCTAGTGCATATGCATCTATGCATTTGCATGCATGTGTGTATGTATGTGTGAATGCATGTGCACATTTGTGTTTTTATGCATTACATTGAGTAGTATGCAAGCATATGCATGTGTGTGTCTATGTGTTTTCATATGTGCACGTGTTTGCGTTTTTCTATATGGGAGTGAATGTGTGTCTACATGCTTGTGTGTGCACATGTATGTGTTTATGTGGGTGTGCATTTGTGTGCATGTTTGCATGCACACATGTGTGAATGTCTATATGTGTTTGACTTGTGTAATATGTGTATATGTGTGTCTACATGTGCATGGGTGTGAGTGCATTCATGTGTGTATGCATGTGTGCACTTGGGCATCTATGTTTGGTTTTGTAGGGATGTGCATGTGTGCATTTTTATGTGTATGCATGTCTGTGAGGGTACTTCGGTGTGTGCATAGAAGTGTGTGTGCATGTGCATGGCCTTGTGTGTATGTTTCTGCATGTATGAGCATTTGTGTGTGTGTCTATGCATGCATGCGTGTTGTGTGTGCATGTCTATGGACATTTGTGCTTGTGTGTGTACTGATGTCTGCATGTCTGTGTGCATGTGTGTGCATGTTATGTGTGCTTGTGTATGTGCATGTGTGTGTGCAAGTGCATTCTTATGTAAATGCATGTGTGTATGTGTTTGTGTGTGTGCATATGCATGTGTTGTGTCACATGCAATTGTGTGTATGTGTATGTTTGTATGCATCTTTGTATTTGTGCGTGTGTGTGTGTGCATACATGTGGTTTTGTGCATGTGCATGTGTGTATGTATATGTGTGGTTTTTTTTGTGTGTATGTGAGTGTTTCCATGTTTTTTTGTTTGTGCATATTTGTGGGTGCAAGTATATGTGTGTGTGTATGTTTTTCATTTGTGCATGTGTATAAGCATGCACATGTGTGTTTTTTCATTTGTGTGCACGTGTATGTGCTTGTCGATCTATGTGTTTGTGTTTGTGTGCATATTTGCATATGTTGTGGGTGTGTTTGTTTATGTTTTTGTATGTTTGTTTGTGTACACAAGAATATGTATATGTGTGTGTACATGTTGTTGTGAGAGTGCATATGTGTATGCAAGTATGTGTGCATGTATGTGTGTACATACAAGTAAATGTGTGTACATTTGTGTGTGTGTTCATGTGCATTTGTGTACATGAGCATGTGCTTGAGCATTTGCATGTGTCTACATAGGTATATGCACATTTGTTTATGTGTGTGTGTGTGTGTGTGCATGGGCGAATGTATGAATGTGTACATTTGTTTGTGCCTACATGTTCATGTGTGTGTGGAGGCATGTAGGTGTGCATGCTTGGATGTGTGGATCAATGTTTATGTGTGGATGTGTCTATGTATGCATGTGAGTGAAAACAAGCTTGTGTGTGTGTGAACTTGTTCTTGTTTGCATGTGCATGTATTTTTGTGCATGTGTGTGTACATATGAATATGCATTTGAGTACGTGCATGTTTATGTGTGTGTGTGTGCATGTGTCCATGTAAAAGTGTGCATGTGTGTGTGTGTGTTTGTGTGTGTCATTGGGGTTTTGTTTTTGTGCTCAAGTGTGTGTGTGTGTGTATTGGCGTCAATGTGTGTGGGTGTATGAACATTTGCATGTATGTGTGTGTGAGCTTGTGTGTTGTATATGTACATATGAATGTGTATGTCTATGTATGCACATGTTAGTGTGTAAATTTAAGTGTGTGTGAGTTGTCCTTTTTGTAATTATGTTGTTTGTATTTGTGCATATGGGGGTGTGTGCATGCTTACATGCATGTAAGTATTTTTTAGTATGTTCATGATTGTGTTTGTATGTGTTTTTGTGCCTGGGTGCATGTTTGTGCTAATGTATGTGTGTGTGGATGTGCTTATGTTTGTGCATGAGATTATGTGCATGCATGCATGTGTATGTGTGTGTAGGTGCATATTTGTGCATGTGTACATGTGTACATTTATGTGCACACATTTATGTGCACGCACAAGTGCACATGTGTGTGTGCGTCAGTCGATGTATGCCTCATGTGTGCCTTTGTGGATTTTTGCATGTGAGCATTCATGTGTCTTTGTTTATGTATGTGTGCATGGGTGTGTTTGTGTAAGTGAATGTGTGTACATGTACGTGTTGTGTGTGTCCTTGTGTTAGTATGTGCTCTTATCATTAGTGTGTGTGTGTGTGCACACGCATGTGTATGTGCATGTGTGTGCATGTCAATAACAATTGTGTAAGAGCCTTTGAGTGATCGTGTCTATGTTTGTGTGTGTGTGCATGCATGTGTGGGTGTTCTTGTGTGTATATATGTGTGCGTGTGTTGGTATTCTTATGTGTGCATGTTTATGCATGTGTATGTGTCTACGTGTCTGTTTGTGTTTATGCATTGGTCTGTGTGGGTTCATGTGTGTGTACATGAGTGTGCTTATGAATGCATATGTGTGTATGCATTTGTTTTGGCATGTTTATGCACCTTTTGTGTGTGTGCATGTTCCTTTATGCATTGGTGCATGTATTTCTTCATGTGTGTGCATGTGTGCATGTGTGTGAGAATAAGTGTGTGTAGATGCATGTGGATTATGTCTATGTGCATATGTGTTCTTATGTGCACATGTGTGTAAATTCTAGTATGCATATATGTGTGCATCTATTTGTATGGGTGCATGTATGCATGTTTGCATATGTGTGTTCATGTGTGAGTAAATGCTCTTGTGTCTGTATGTGTGTGTTTATGCATTCAAAAATGCAAGCTTGAGCATGCATGTGTGCATCAATGCATGTGTATCCATCTTACTCTATGTGTGTACATATATTTGCATGTGTGTGTTATTGTGTGTAAGCATATGCATGTGTGCATCAATGTGTGTGCATGTGCGTGCATGTGTGTACTTGTGTGTACATGTGTGATTATGTTTGTGTGCATGTCTGCATATGCATTTTCAAGTGGGTTGATCTGCATGTGCATTTGTGTGCATGGGTGAGCATGTGTATATATGTGTGAATATGTGACGTGTTTGTGTGTGCTTATATGTTTGTCTATATTTTTGTTTGTGCGTGTGCGTGTGTGCAATTTTATGGATGCTTGTGTGTGTAAGCATGTGTCATTTATGTGCTCATGCATTTGTGTATGTGTGTATGAGTCCATGAGTATTTCCATGCACACATGTGTGTATGTATGTGAGTACGTGCATGCATGTTTGTGTGCTGTGCATGTGTGCATTCATGTTCTTGTGCTTGTATTCTTACTTGTGTGTGTCTATGCATGCGAGTGGGTGTATCTGTATGTTTATGGCTTTTTGTGTCCATGTTTGTGCATGTGCGTATTATTTTCTTTCGCATCATGACATATGCATGTGCTTGTGTATGTGTATTTGTGTATGTGTGTGTGTGTGTGCTTATGTGCATATATGTTTGTGGATGAGTATGTGTGTGTGTATACTACTGTGCATGTGTGGGTGCCCGAGTATGCAAGTGTGTGCATGTGTGAACATTTCCATGCATTTTTGTGATAATATGTGTGTGTGCCTGTAGCTGTGCATGTGTATGTTAGCTCATGTGCATAGTTTTGTGTATTCATGTGTGTATGCAAATTTGTACCTTTGTTTATACATGTGTGTGCTTATGCATGTGTGTTGTGTATGTTTGTGAATGTGTACACATTGCTACACATGTAAATATGTGTATATGTGTATATGTGTATAAGTGTATTTGTTTTTGTGTGTGTGTGTGTGTGCAAGTGTTTGTTAATTTTTGTGAGTGCATGTGCACATGCATGTGCGTGTGTTCATGTGGGTATACATGCATATATGAATGTACGTGCATGCATGCGCAAGTGTATGTTTATGCATATTTGTTTGATAATGCATGTCTGTGTGCGCATGTGATTGTGTGTCTACTTGTGTGTGCATATATGTGCATTTTCTTTTGTTTGATTATGCATCTGCATGTGTGTGCATGCACATTTGCATTTATGAATGAGTGTGAGCGTATGCACTTGTTTATGCATATGTTTATGTATTTATATGTATGTGTGTGTGTTCTTGTGCTTGTGTTTATGTACATGTGTGCATTGGTGTGCATATGTGGGTGTTTGTAGTTGTGTATTCATTCGAGCATGTAAATACTTTCAAAAATGTCTACACATTCATGCATGTGCACTTGCATGCATGTGTGTGCATGCATGCATGAGTGTGGGTAGGTACTTGTGTATCTTTGTTTGCATGCATGTATCTATGCGTGTATATGCATGCTCGTTGGTAGTGCATGTGCACTTTGATAGTGTGTATTTGTGTAGGTATGGATGTATGTAGGGGTGGGCATCTTTGTGAGCATGTGCATGCACGTGTGTGCATGTAAGTGCTTGCATGTTTGTATGTCTATGTGCATATGTGCGTGTGTGTGTGTGCATGTGTGTGAGCGTATGTGTTCACGTGTGTATAGGTGTGTGTGTATATATGCATGTGTGAGTACATCATGTATGTGCATGTGTGTGTTAATTGTGTGTGTGTGCATGCTTATTATTTTTTATGTGTATTTGTGTGTTCATTTAAAAGTTGGTGTGTGTGTGTGTGTGTGTGTCTTCCTATGCATATATGTGTGTTGGTGTGGTGTGTTTTGTTGTGGTGTATGTTGGTGTGTGCATGTGTGTGTGTGTGTACTTTTGTGTTTTTGGATGCATGCATGTTTGCATATGTCAAAGCATTCATGTGTGTGTGAGTGCTCGCATTGTTTGTGTGTTTATGAGCGCATGCATTTGTAGGTGTTTGTGTGTTTGTGCATATGTGTGCATGTTAGAGTGTGCATGTAAGCATTCATGTGTGTGCTAATGCGGGTTGATGATTTTTTGTGCTATGCACATGCATGCATGAGCATGGGTGTGTGTGGATGTGTGCACATTTTTGTGCACATGCACCTATGTATATGCTTGTGTGTGTTTGTATGTGTGTGTGTGTGTGCTTGTGCATATGTGCATAATTGTGTGTTTTCAGTGCATATGTGTGTGTATCTATTTGCATGTGTGTCTTTGAGTGTATTTGTGCATATGTGTGCATGTGCGTGCATGTTTATCTATGGTTATGCACATCCTGTGTGCATGTGTGTAGTTTATGTGCTTGTGCATGTGCATGCATGTGGATTTGTGGGTGTGAGCATGTGCATCCATCTATGTGTGCATGCATGTGTAAGCAGTATTGATGTGTTTCTATGTATATATATGTGTGTGTGTGTGCATACATGTGTGCAGGTGTCTTGTTGTATGTGTGTATAGGGGTGTGCGAAGGGGTGCATGTGTGTTCTTGTGTACATGTTCATGTCTACATGTGACTATGCATGTACGTGTGTGTATACATTGTACATGTATGTGTGTGCATATGTGCATGTGTGTTTGTGTGCTAGTGCATTGGTATGCATACTTGTATATGTAGAAAAGTGCACATGTCTGTATGCATATGTGTGTGCATTTGTGTGCTTGTTTGTGAGCATGTGAATATGCATGTGTGTGTACAAACTTTTGTATGTGCGAGTGTGTATGTGTGCATCTATATGTGCATGTGTATGAATGTGGATGTATGTACTTGCACATGGATGTTCATGTGGGTATGAGTGTGTGTTTGTGAAACTTTGTGTTTGTCAATGTGTGTGTGAACGAGTTTTTGTGCATGTATACGTCTGTATGTATGTATGTGTTTTTGTATTTGTACTTATATATGTGCATGCACATGCTTATGTGCTTGCATGTGTGTGTGTGCATGTATACAGGTGCATGTGTGTGTGCGTGCATGTCTATATATATGTATGTATGTGTGTGTGTGTTTGTTTGTGTGTGTTTATGTATTTGTGTGTGCAAGTGAGCATGTATATATCTGTGTTTATGCATATGTGAGTGTGTGAGTTAGTGCATATGTGTGTGTTTCAGTGCATATTTGAGTTGGTGTGTGTGTCTGAGTGCGGGTGTGTATGTGTGTGTGTATTTGTGCATACTTGTGCATGTGTATTTGTGTGTGCAAGTGCATGTGTGTGTCTATATATGGGTGGGTTGTATGGGTATAAAATTGCTTCCATGGGTGCATGCATGCCTATGCAAGTGTGTGTGCTTGTGAGAGTGCATGTATATGTGCAAGTGAGTGGGTATATGTATGTGTGCATGTGCTTTTGCATTTACATGTGTGCATGTGTGGGAGTGCATATGTGTATGCATACAGATATGTGTGCAAGCATGTTTCTTGTGTGTGTGTGGGTGCATGTGGGCATATGTGTATGCATGTGGATTTGTGTGTGAATGCATTTGTGTGAGTGTGTGTATATGCATCTATGTGTGTGTGTGCAATTGTGAGCGAGTGCATACAATAATGTATGCATATGGATACTGGTGTCTGTGTTTATGTGCATGTGGGTGTGTTTTTGTGCATGGTTATGCATGGTGATGTGTGTGTGCATTTGTGTGTGCATTTGCATGTATGTGTACAACCTTATGTGTGTATGTGA
Organism: Vanilla planifolia; assembly: GCA_023846275.1. NCBI lineage: Eukaryota > Viridiplantae > Streptophyta > Magnoliopsida > Asparagales > Orchidaceae > Vanilla > Vanilla planifolia. The sequence goes on along the minus strand of JAIUJO010000016.1, from coordinate 1,779,218 downwards.
GTTCATTTGTATATATGCATGTTTTTGTATATAGCATTGTGTTTGTTTGTGTCAATGCAGGCTTGTATGTGTTTGTGTGGGCATCAATGCTAGTAAGTGTGGGTGTGTGTGCAAGTTTGTGTGTACATGTGCTTGTGCATGTGTGTTCATGTATGTGCATGTGTGTGTACATGTGTGTGTATGTTTTTGTGTGTGTGCATATGTGCATGTGAGCGTGTGTGTATGCATGTGTGTGTGTTTCTGTCTGTGTGTGTGTGTGCATGCCTACATATATGTGTGTGCATTTGTGTGTGTGTGTGTATGTTTGTGTGTATGCCCTTTTATGTGCTTGTGTGCATGTGTGTGCATACATGCATATGCCAAGAAGTGTGTGTGTGCTTTACATACATTTGTATGCATATGTGCATGTTTATGGTTGTGTATGTGTGTGCATGTGCCTATATGTGTGCACATGACTATGTGCATGTGTGTTGTGAGGGTGTGTTGCATGTGTGCTTGTGTTTGCATGTATGTGCTCATGTGTGTGTGTGTGTGTTTATGCTTGTGTTGTTTTGTGGTGCTTTTATGTGCATGTGTGGTGCTACATATGTGTGTGTGAAGCTATATGTGTGTGTCTTCTTTTCTTTACTTGTCTAAAAGCATGTTCATGGGTGTGTGTGTGTGCCTGTTTGTGTGTGTATAGCTTTGGATATGTGTTTGTGTTCATATGTGTGTATGGGGTTTTGTGTGTGGGTGCACATGCACGTGTGTGTATGTTGTATGTGCTTGTGCATGCATGCATGTATATATATGTATGTGCCTTTGAGTGAGTGTGCTTGTGAACATTCACTTGTGTTTGTTTGTGCATGTGTATATAGGTGTGTTTGTGCATTTGTATGCATGTATATGTGTTCATGTGCACATGTCTATGTTTATGTGTACATGTGTGTGTGTTTTTGAGTATTTGTGCATGTCCTTACGCATGCTTGTGAGTGTTTATGCTGTATGTGTGTTTTTGAGTGCCTATGAGTGTGTATGTCTATGTTTTGTGCATGTGCATATGTGTTGGTGAGTGTGCCTATTCATGTATTTACACTTGTGTGAGTGTAGGCATGATCATGCATTTGTGTGCATCTATGTGCAAGTGTATTTGTAGTTTTGTGTGCATATTTGTGTTCATGTGTGTGTGTGTGTGTGTGCTCGTGCTTGTGTTTGTGTGCCTATCCAAGTGTGTGTGAGCATGTGCATGCAAGCATGTGTCAAAATATGTCTATTCACATATGTGTGCATATGTGCATAGATGTGCTTGTATTTGTTCATGTGTGCACATGTGTGCTTGTATTTGATCATGTGTGTATGTGCATGTGTCTATTTATGTGTGTGTGTGTGTGTATGTGTGCATGAGGTAGTTGTGTGTATGTGTCGTTATGTGTGTGTGCATGCACATCCATGTGTTTGTGTGCATGTGTGAAAGGTCATGTGTGATTGTGCCTTTGTGTGATAGTGTGCATGTTTGTGTGTGTTCATGTGGTGTGGATATGTGTGGATATGTGTGCATAGAAGTGCTTATGTGTGCTTGGATGTGTTTGTGTGCACTTGTATGAATGCATGTGTGTTTATGCATTTGTGCTTACATGTTAGTCCATGTCTACTTGTGTGTGTATGAGTGTGTGTAAGTTTATTTGTTTGTGTGGATTATTGTATGTGCTTGTGTGGGCAAATATATGCACATTATCTGCATGTGCATGTGCACTTTTGTGCATCTATGTAGAAACTTATTTGTGTAGGTGCATGCATGCACATATGTGTGTATGTCCAAGTGTGTGTGTGTACATGTGTGTATGCATGTGGATTTTGTGTGCATGTGTCCATCTACATTCATATATGCATGCATATGCATGTCTGTGTGGTTGTGCATGTGTGTGTATGTGCATATGTGCATTCATATGTGTCTGTATGTGTGTGTGTATGTGTGAATGTAACTATTTGTGTGGTTCTATGTGTGTGCGTGTGTTTGTGAGTTTGTATGTGAGTATGTAAGCATGCACATGTGCATGCGCACGTGTGCATGAATACATGTGTGTGTTTACATTTCTTTATGTGCTTGTAAAAATGTGTGGATTTGTGTGTGTATCTACATGTGTGTATGGTTTGGGCATGTGTTTGTGTTGGCCTATCATGCGCATCAGCATATGCATGTGTGATTGACAATGTGTGCATGCATGTGCTTTTGTGTGTATGCATGTGTGGCCAAATGCATGTGTGTGCATGTGTGTGTAAATCTATGTGTGGGGGTTTGTGTACTTGTGTATGTGCATGTGCTCCTACATACATGTGCATGTCTATGTGTGGGTGTATACGTGTGTCTATAGGTGTGTGTAATTATTCTTATGAGTGCTTGTGTGAGTGTTCAATTCTGTGCATATGTTTATGCATATGTATGTGTGTGTTGGTGTATTTACATATATATGTGCATGTGTATGCAGGTGTTTATGTGTGCTTGTGTGCGTTTCAGCATGTGGACTTTTGTGTGTGTACATATGTGTGTGCTTTTATTTGCACTTGTGTGCATGTGGTGTTAATATGTCGTGTGTGTCTATGCATGCAAGCACGTGTGTATATGTGTGAGTGCACATGTGTGTGCTTTTGTGTGCATGCATTTGTGTTCTTGCACATGTGTGTGTGTATGTATCTATGTGCATATGCTTAATTACATTTGTGTGTATGTGAATGTGTGTGTTTGTACTTTTACATGCATGTGCTTATGTATATATCTATGTGCATGTGCATGCATATGGGTTTGTGCATGAGTGTTCATGTGTGTGCACGTGGGTGTATTTGTAGGTGTGTGTGAGTTCGGATGTGTGTACATATGTGAGTTCCTAAGTGTAAGTGCTTGTGCAAGTATGTGTGTGTTCATGTGTGTATGAACATGTGCCAGTGCATGTGTATCTGAGTATGCATATTTGTACGTGTGTGCATGTTCGTATGTGCAGGCATGTGTGTGCATGTGCATGCATGTACATTTATTTGATTGTTTTGTGCATTAGCATGTGTGTGAATGTGCATGTATATTAGTGTGCATGCATGAGCAAGAGTTAGTGTGTGCATTTGTGTGCATTTATGTTTATTTGTGTAGGTTTGGTTCTTATACATTCTTTGCAGTGTGTACATGCATTTTAGCATATGCAAGCGCATGCTTTCATGTGTAGATGCATGCATATTTGTGTGCACACATGTGTGAGTCTGGGTCAGTGTGTGTGTATATTTGTGAGCTTGTATATGTCTGTGTTTGAATATGCATGTTTTGTGGGTGTGTGCATTTGTATGTGTTATGTGAGTGTTTATCTGCATGTGAGTGTGTACCATTGTGAGCATGTGCATGCATTTGTGCTTGTATATGTGTGCCTGCAAGCATGCATGTGTATGTATGTGTGGGTGTGTATGTGTGTACATGTGTCCATATGTGTGGGTGTGAGTGTGCATGTAGGTGTAGATGTGTGTACACATGCACATACGTGCATGTGTTTAAGTGTGACTACGATTGTGTTTATGTGAGCATGTGTTTGCCTATGCATGTGCATGTTTGAGCATGCATGTTTTTTTATGCATGTATGTGCATGTGTGTGTATGTGCATACACACAAATTTGTGTTGTTGTAGGTGTGTGTGGGTGTAGGTATATGCATGTGTGTATGAACATGTGTGTGTCTTTGTATCTATGTTGGTGCATGTCTTAGTGCAAATTTGTATGAGTTCATTTTTGTGTGTGTGCATGCATTTATATCTTTTTGGGTATGCTCATGCATGTGTATGTGTGTGTGTGTTTTTGTATGTGTGTTTGTGTGCCTGCTTATGAGGGTGTGTGAGTGTGCATAAGTGTGCTAATGTGGGTCATTGTGTATTTGTGCTATGTGCATGCATATATGTGTGTTTGCATGAGAATAGGAGTTCATGTGTGTGTATTTTCCTATTTGTGCATATGCATGTTTGTATAATTATGTGTGTTTGCATGTTTTCATCTGTGCTTTTTGTGTTTGTATGTGCACATGTTCCAGAGTGCATATGTTTGTGTGCATGCATGTTTCTATGTGTGTATGTACATGAAAGTGTATTTGTGCAAGTGTGTTTGTATGGTTGTGCACATACATGTGTTTACATGTAAATGTGTGTGTGTTTTTGTGTTTACATGCATGAGAATGTGTGTTTCTTTTCTTATGTGTGCGGGTATGTGTGTGTGATCTTAGGCATTCATGTGTGAGTGCATGTATGTGTGGAGAGGATGGGGAGGTGTGCTACAGTGTGTTTGTATGTATGTTTTTATGTATGTCTGCACATGCATGCAGTAGTGCATGTATCTATATGTGTGCACATGCACACATGTTTGTTTATGTGGGTGGATATTAGTGTTAATGTGTGTCGTTGTGTATAGGTTTGTGTTTGTTTGAGTGTGTATGCATATGTTTATAGGCATGTTTTTATGTGTGTGTGCATTCACACACATGTGTGTATGTGTGGGTGCTTGTTTGTGCTTGCATGTGTGCATATGCATGTGCACATGTATGTGTGTGTGTGCATGTGCTTATACACATGCATATGTGTGTGTGTGCATGTATGCATGTGTATGTTTGTGCATGTATATGTGTGCATGTACATGTGTTTGTGCATGTGTTTGTTCTTGTACATGCATGTGTGGGTGTGCACATATGTGCATGCATGTGTATGTGTATTTATACAAATTTATTTATATAAATGAGTGTGTGCAAGTGTATTTTGGCATATGTGTTCATGTTCATGTGTGTGTACATGTGCACGTGTGTGTGCATGTCTTCATGTGTGAGTAGGTGTGCATGAGCATGTTTACATGTTTCAATGTGTGCTTGTGTGTGCACATGCATGTGCATATGTTTGTGTGCCCTTGCATGTTTGTGTGTGCATGAATAGGTCTGTGAATGTGTGTGTGTGTGTGTCACCATGTGTGTGTATATGTCTCCATGTGCACTTGCATACATGTGCTTGTTTGTTCATTCGTGTATGCATGTGTTTGTATATGCGTTTGTGTTGGTGTGCATGTATGGTTGTGAGAGCTGGTGTGTGCGTGCATGCGAGCATGTGGAACAGTGTTTACATAAATGTTTATGTGCATGTGTGTCTATGTGTGTGCATATGTCCATATGTGTGTACTCGTGCACATGTGTGAGAATGCGCTTATATGAGTACATATGTGTATGCATGCATGTGTGTGTGTTTATGGATGTGTGTGTGTATGTGTGCTAGTGTGTGCATGTCTGTGAATGTGTGTATGTACACATGTATGTGGGTGTTTTCTTTTGTGTTCATGTGTGGGTGCATGCAAGCATGCATGTGGCATGTGTGAGCTAGCATGCATATGCATGTGTGTTTATGTTTGTTTGTATGTGTATGTTTGTGTGTGTTTGTGTATGTGTAATGGTGCATGGTTACATGTGCATGCTGTGTGCATTATGTGTGTTATTTGTGAGCATGTCTCCATGTATGCATGCATATGGGAGTGGTTGTGCATCTATGTATATGTGTGTGTGTGTGTGGTGTACATATGTGCATGCAAGCACGTGTATGTGTATGCATGTGCTTGTGTGTGAAAGTGTGTGTATGTGCAAGCATTTATGTATATGTATTTTTGAGCATGTGTGCATCTATACATGTGTATGGATGTGTGTGCACTTATGTATGTGTTCATGCATGCACATTGGTATGTGTGTGTCTACATGTGAGTGCTTGTGTGCCTATGCATATTTGTTTATCCATATGTCTGTGTGTGCATGTACATGTTTATGCCTGCAGGTGTGTGGATGTGCATATGTGTTAGTATGTGTGGGCATGTGCATGTTTAAATGTACATGTGCATATGTGTGTATATCTGTTGGTATGTGTTGATGCATTTTATGTGTGTGTGTTTGTGTGTTTTTATACATGTATGTATGTGCATGTGTGTGTGTATGTAAATGTGTGGTTGGGTGTGCATGCATACTTATGCATGCATGTGTGCATGTACATATGTGAGTATGTGTGCTTTGTTTAACATAGGTGCTTGCATGAGTTCATGTGTGTATGAAAATCTATTTGTGTGCATGTCTATGATTGCATGCATATGTGAACATGTGTGGGTGTGTATGTTCATGTGTGTCCATAAGTGTGTGGGCATATCTGTGTATATGTGTGCGTGTTCATTTTTTTGCATGCATCGGCATATGCATGTGCTTATGTGCATGTGTGTGCATAAGTGTGTGTTTGCATGCTTATGTGTGATGTATGCACTTGTGTGTATGTGTGTGTCTATGTATGTATTTCATGTTTTGGACTATGTGCATAAGTGCATGCATACATGTATGCATGTGTATTTATGCTTGTGCATGTGTTTGTATTACAATGTATTGATGGATTTACATGTATGTGTCTTTAGGTGTGTGTCTGGTTATGCATGTGTATGTGTCTATGTGTGTGTATCTGTGTCTACATGCTAGTGCATCTATGTATGCATGTGTATGTGTATGCATGTGCACATGGTGTATTGGTTTATGTGTGTGTGTGTGCATGTGTAAATGTGTGTGTGCGCATGGGTGTATGTGTGTGGGGTGGGAGTACATGTGCATAATCATGTGCATGGGTGTTTGTGTGTCTGTGTGCATGGGTGCAAATGTGAGCATTAGTGTATGCATCAGGTACATATGTGTGTTTGTATATATATGTGTGCATGGATGTGATTATGCATCTGTGTGTACATATATGTGTGCACATGTGTGTGCTTATTCCTGTATATGCATGTTCACTTGTGGTTGTGATGTTTTTTGTATGTGTTTGTTAATGTGTGTCTGTATGTGTTTTTGGATGTGTGTATGCGTCCATGCATAGGGGTTTGCATATGTGTGAATATGTGTGTGCATTTGTGTATTCTTTTCTGTGCATTCGCATGACTGTGTGTGTGCAAGTGCATGTGTGAATTTGTGTGGGTTGGATTGTGTGTGTATATGTGTGAGGCACATGCACATGCTTATGCATGCATGTGTGTATGCATGTGTTTGCGTGCATGTGCATGTGTGAGTGTGTATGTGCATGCATGCATTTGTGAATGTGTATGTGTATCTATGCATGTATGTATGTGTGCATGTGTGTATGTGTGCATGGATATTTATGTGCACGTGTGTAGTTGAGTATGCTTGTGTGCACATTGATGTGTGTGCTCATGTACTTATGCACGTGGGCATGTGTGTGAATGGTTTTGTGCATTCATGCATATGGGTTGCATGGGCGCATGGTTTGTGCTTGGATATTTTTGTGATTGTGAGCATATGTGTGGGTGCGTGCAGGTGTTTTAATGTGGTCATGTGTGCATGTCTGTAGGCATGTGTTTGTGTGAGTTTTTCTATGTGTGTGCACATCTATATATGTGTGTGTGTGTACATCTTGTGTGCATACATGTGTATGAGTGTGAGTCATGTTTGTGTGTGTGTTTGTTTGTGTGTTAGTGTTTGTGTATATGCATGTGCATATTTGTGTGTTTGCATGTCTATGTGTATTCGCATGTGCATACGCATGTGCATACGCATGTGTCTTTATGTGTTTGCATTTGCATGTTTGTTTATGAATGTACGTGCAGGTCTTTACTTTTACATGTGTGTCTTTACTTGTGTGTGTACATGTACGTGTGCATGTGTTTTTTGTGTGTGAACATGTATACGTGTGTGTGTACATGCTTGTTTGCATATGCATATGTATTTGGTTTCATGATTGTTCCTATATGTGTTTATGGATGTATACGTGCATGTGTGTAGGTATGTTGGTGCCTATGCGTGAGTGTGTGTGTGGATGTGCAAGTACATGTGTGTACATGTATGTGTGCATGTGTGTGCATGCATGTGCTCATGCATGTATGTGTCCGTGCTTGTCTGCGTATGTGAGTGCCTTTGATTATACAAGTGTTCCTACATGTATGTTGTGTTTCTGTGTGTCATGTTTGCACACATCGGTATTTGTATGTGCATTTGTATGAATTTTTGCATGTTTGTGCATGTGAGTGTGCGTAAGCATGCATGTGTGTTTGTGTGAGTTTTCTTTGTGAGTGCATGTGTGTATGCATGTTTTTTCATGTATGTGTGTGTGCCTATGTATACATGATCATGTGTGTGTGTCAATGTTTGCATATGTGCTTGTATGACTATATTTGCATGCATGTGACCATGTTTATGTTTTTCTTGTAGGAGTGTGTGCTGTCAGCATATGTTGTGTATGTGTGTGCACGTGTGTGGTTGTGCATGTGTTTGTGTGCACTTTTATGCCTGCATGCTTACATGTACATTCATGTTTAAAAGTTTGTGTGGATGTGCACATACATCTATGCATGTATGTATGTTTGCATGTGCATATATTTGTGTGTGTGTGTGTGCATGCATGTGAGTGCTAGTAAGTGCATGCATACATGTATGAGTGTGTGCATGTGCACGCATATGTGTGTGCTTGTGTGTGTGTTCATTTTTGTTTGTGTTTGTCCATGTACACATGTGCACGTGAATCTGTGTGTGCGATTATGCTTGTGTGCGCATAGGCTTAAATGTGTGTGGGAGTGTGTGCATGTGTGTACATATGTATGCATGTGTGTAAAAGTGTGTGAGAGTGCTTGTGTGTCTACATGCATGTGAATTTGAGCAAATAGGTTTGTGCATGTGCATGAGTGTGTATGCATGTGTGAGAGCTTGTGTGAGTACATGTGTGTGCAAATGTATGGTTCTATATGTGTGTGTTTTTGCATATATGGGTACATGTGTCTATGTGCATTCATTTGTGAGCATACATGTCTACTTCCACAAGTGTGCATTCTTTTGTATGATTGTCTATATATATATGGATGTGTGTGCATGTGCAAATACATGTGTGTGCATATGAGTATGCTAATGAGTGCGTGCATGTGTGTTTATGTGTTTTTGCTTGTGTAAGTGTGTATACATGTGCGTGTGCATGTTTTTGCATATGTTTGCTTGTTTTTATGAGTTGTTGTCTTAACCATAATACTTAGGCAATGCAACTTCTGGTCATTACATATTCATGTTCCATGATCGATAGGGCTATGCAATTTTGCTTCTCTCTTGACCATGAAATTAGATAATTTCTAAGGAATTGACATGTTTTAGAGGTACTTTTCCTATCTATCATAAAACCTACAAAGTCTTAATTAATGTAACCAATAATCTCACATGAAAGAGTATTCCTAGAGTAGCATAAACCAAAGTTCATTAGACCTTTTAAATATTTGAAGATTGATTTAATCACTTTTAAATGACATTCCATGGGATTTGATTGGAGTCTTGCACATAAGACAAAACTAAATAATATGTCCCATCTACTTACTGTAAGATATAGTAATGATCCAATAAGACCTCTACAAACTTTTTTATCAATGGGTTTCCCAATTTCCTTTAAGTCTAAATGGATTGATTGATTCATTGGAATCTTTCTATTTTTGATAATTTCATAACAAAATTTCTTGAACAATTCTTCTAAATATTTAGTTTGAGTAATAAAAATTCCATCTTTTAACTACTTAATTTGTAATCCTAATGAAATATTTATCTCATACATCATACTCTTCTTAAACTCTCTTGCTATCAAGTCACTACCTTATGCATATTTTCATTTGTGCTTTAAAAAATTATGTCATCAATATAAAAATGTACAAGAAATAAATGATCATTTAAAGATTTTAATAAGAATATGGTATCTACTTTACCTTTCCCAAAACCACCTTAAACTAGATAATCACTCAATCTATGATACCATGTTTTGGGAGCTTACTTAAGGCCATAGAGTGCCTTCTTAAGCTTAAATACATAATCATCATGTGCATGGGTCTCAAAACCAAGGGATTGTTGTATATACACTTTTTCTTCTTTTATATTAAGTAAGAATATACTTTTTACATCCATTTCAAATAATTTAAAATTTTGATGACATGAATATATTAAAAGAATTCTAATGGTATCCAATCTTACTATATATGCAATTAACTCCTCAAACTCTATACCTTCAATTTGGTTATAACCCTCAACAAGTTTAGCCTTTTTTTAGTGATCACTCTATTTTCATCGAATTTAATTTTGAATACCCATTTGGTTTTAATTGTTTTTTGATCACTAGGTCCAAAAACTAAACCCCACAATTTGTTTCTTGCTAATTAATCTAATTCTTCATTTATTTATTGAACCTAATAGTCCTCCTTAAGTACATCTTCTATAGATATTAGTTATGTGAAAGATATAAATCCACTATGATTATTTTCTTTCATAGAACTCTATGCCTAACTCCTTGAGTGTCTTTTATTATTAATTCCTTTAGGTAATTGATGACTAATCTCTTCTCTTTGTTTTATTTTGTGATTTGTTTGCATCCCTCTTTCAAATCTAAGTTTTCTAAAGACTTTATCTCTTCATCTAAGTTTTTATTATTTGCCTTGAATATACTTATCACAAATCACATGCATTGATTCCTTTACTTTTGAGCATTTATGTTATAGACTCTATATGATTTTGTGAGAGAAGAGTATACAAAGAAAATTCCTACACTTACCTTTTCATCAAACTATTTAAGTTGGATCTTTCATTTCTAAGAATGGTACACTTATGCCTAAAAATATGAAAACAACAAACATTTGGTCTCTTATTTTTTAATAAGTTATAAGGAGTTTTCTTAAGTATTAGCCTTAAGTTAATTGTACTTATTATAGAAGAAGTCCTATTAATTGCCTCGAACAAAAAGTACTTTGGTAGATTGTATTCGACTAACATCATTTTTCCCATTTCTACCAATGCTTTAATCTTTGTTTCTATTATCCACTTTTGCTGAGGCGTATAAGGAAATATAAATTGATGCCATATTCCCTTGCCCTTGTAATAATCATAGAAATCCCCATTCTTAAATTAACTATCATTATCACTTTGAATACAAATTAATTTGAGATTAGGTTGTATTTTTATTGCTTTTATGAAATTAAAAAAAATTTCAAATATTTATTTATTTCCACCTAAACTCAAGGATTGTATAGGTCTGAAAAGGTCTAAATCAACTATCTTTAAAGGTCTATTATTAGTTAAGTTATATTTTTGTTTAGAGAAGATTTAACTTTTTTTTTCTTTTTTGGCATGATTAATAGATTTTCAAACTATTTTTGTTTGGTTTAGGAAGACCTCTAGCTATAATTAACTTACTTATAATCTTTAAGATTGAATAACCTACATGAGCTAGTCTTTAATGCCATAAATTATTCTCATTTGAATGTGTAGCAAGGCATTCTATCGCACTAGCTTAAGTTGATAAAACCTAATCACATAATTATCACTTTTCTTCTATGAACCAATAATACATGATATGTTTTTTATTATTTTAGAACATTGGGTACCAAAATTAACAAAGTAATCATTTTCACATAACTGAACAATACTAATTAAATTAAATTCTAATATATCATCTAAGAAAATATTTGAAAGTGTAAAATTAGGTACACCTATATTACCAATTCTAATTTTCTTCTTCTTATGGTTTCCTCTTCATATTACATATCCTTTTAGTCAACATTCTTTTGATATAAACTTTGATTGATCTCTGATCGTATGTTTTGAGCATCCACTATCCAACACCTAAGAGCTAGATCTTTATTTTCTTCTTTATGTACTGCTATGTAAATTATAAAATTTTGATCATAATAATCATAAAATATAACTATTATTTGCTTAATTTGTATGTTTTCATATATATAAAATTTCTAAGTATATTATTTCTAGCTTAAGAATATTTCTAAAATATCTTATTTGAACACTACAATTGTGGAGACATCTTATATTATTTTTTTATTTTCTAACCTAAGGAACCCAAGCAAGCTTTTATTGAGCATCAATATTCATTAAAGGAGCATTGACATAATCATTTTTAACTACCCATCTAAAACAAGATTTTGAACTAGAAATGTTTTTTTAATTTTACAATCTTTAATGGTATGTCCTTTTCCACAACTATGAAACACGTAATATTTGAAATCTTTTGCATGTATTGAAAAAGACATCTTTTGGTTGGAAAAATGAACACCAGGTGAAGCAATAGAAAATTTTGCATGTTCAAGAAGGTGAATTTTTGTTTTTAAATTTGTAATTTTCTTTTTGAAGGAAGTATTCTCAACAATGATAAAATTTTTCATCACAAATTTGAAGCATTTTTATTTCCTTTTTCTCATCTTCTTTCATGAAAAAAGTCTATAAGATCAATCTTTTCTTCAAAAACTTTTTTAAGTATTTATGTGCACACATTAAGGAACTTAAAGCTCAAATAAATTACATGTAATGATTTCTAAGAACATCACGAGACCGACTGTTGATCTCATTCACTTCTTCTTCTACTTCACTAGTTGTGCTTGAATCATCATTTGCCATGAAGCACAACTCTTCTTCCTAGCTATTTCAAGCTATGGAGTTAGAATATTCTGAAGCACTCTAGTTAGCTTGAAAGACTTTCATCATTTTCATTCTCATCTTTTTCTAATCTTTTCTTTTAGTTATTTTAGATATGGACTATCAGATCTAATATTTCTAGTTTAATAAAAATCATAATATCTCAATGCCTTCATCTGCTCCCTTCTTTTCTTCTTTTCTTCATTTGCTAATTTGTATTTACAAGATGTTTTGCCAAATTTTTTTGCTAAAGCTTTAACATAAAAATTTACCTCTTCCTCTAAATACATACAAGAGATGGATACCTCATCTAAATCTTCTTTGTTTGCTTTAAATGCAAAAGGCTTGTATTTTCTAGCTCCATTCTTTGGCTTACAAGTGGATGCCTCCTCTTCAACCCCTCTAGTCATCTCAATTTTAGCTTTTATGAATTCTCCAAGTAGCTCATCCAGTGTGAGCTTATTAATGTCTTTGGTTGTCCATATTACTGTGACATAAGGATCATACTATTTGGGTAGAATCCTTAGTACCTTTTTTACAAGATATACATTAGGAAGTACTTTTCCATGTTCTACTAATCAATTAGTAATATTAGTAAATCACATAAACATCTTTATATTTTCTCTCAAATCCATTGCAGATAACTCGTAATCAATTGTAACAAGATTTATTTTAGTTTCTTTTACTAGTGAAATGCCTTCAGAAGTAACTTCTATTTTTTTTTCAAAACTTCATGTGTAGCATGCAAATTCATAAAATGGTTAAATTTAATTAGAGATATGCCACAATGAAGGTAATTGCATGCTCTTGTGTGGAGTTATGCCATTGTCCTTTGGTTACTACTAAGATCACTAAAAGATTTGATTTCATTTGTACATGAATCTCTAGGAAAATCACATGGTTATTAAGTATTTCCCAAAGTTCTAAATCAATTGATTAAATTAAAATTATAAATCTATTTTTCAAATATAAATAAAATTCACCCTTAAATAATGGTGGATAGATTGAAGATGATCCTTTATCAAGTGTTGCACGAATATCAATTATGGATGCAAAAATATTGAAAAACTTAAGAATTAAACTAAAAAACATGTATCTTGGAAATTAAGCAAAAATGATAAAAGAGACATTTAAATTAGTGTGTAACAAAATTGGCAATTAATAAAGTTAAAACAAAATTTTTACAATTTACATGATTGATCACCGAAGTGATTTGACTAACTTTATGTAAGGAAGCCTCTTTGATACTAATTGAAGTGAAATTATTGTGCGAAACTCATCAGAGGGGGTGAATTATGGTCTTAAAATTATTTTTTATTCTTTTGAATATATTTATTTTTTAAGAAATAACTTTATATTTGTTGAAACCTTGATTACAAGTATATATTTTTTTAATATGTTAAAAAGAAATAAAGATAAAGGCTGAAATGAGTTACAAAAATTTTTAGGTGACTCATTTCAAATTAGAACTTACGTCCACCCACAATCCAGGTCAGGAAAATCACCACTATCAGAAGGCAACAAATTGAGGTTTTTCCTTAAGGTTCACCTTCAACCTGTTAGCTTTTATGGGTTCAATGAAAAAAGCTTTTGCAAGCTCAAACCCCAACTTGTTTTTCTATGACATAAAATAGAACATGGGCTTTTGAAAATTCCAGGCCACCCAAAAAAAGGAAAAAGAAAAATACAGCATGATGGAAAAATTTTGATAAATTTGTACAATTTCTTACACTTGCTAACTAATGGAACAAGGCAATATGAGGTTAACTTCAGGAAGAGAAATCAGAATTTAATGATTAAATATGTAAGGCTTAGCAGGAAAACTTTGATGATTTGAGAAAAAGAAGTCATAATTGCTTCCAGTATAATTTATGCTAGCAGAATATGAAGAAGTCCTTTGTTGAGATCTCGAAGATTGTTTCACATTCACTAGTTATTTCATTTACAAAGGTAAGGTATTTTTAGAAAATTATTTTTCATAGTTATAAGAAAGAGTGTGAAAAGCTATTTCAAAAGATACTTCTAAACTACATAAAAAGATCTTAAAATATTCTTAAAAATTTGTTGTTGCAAAGGCATAAAAAGAATATTTTATTATCTGTTTAGCTCATTTGGTTAGAGTGATTAGACCAGATTTATTGGTGTCATTTATTGACTTGAGAAATTAGATGAAGCTTGATTGGATCTTAGTTTTGTGATCAAAGAAGATGAGATTTGGATCATTTGATTATTCAATGGTATAATCAAGATTAGATCTAGATTTGTATGATTCAAACATAATAGATCTAGGCCATCAAATTAGGATAGATTATTTTTGGTAGAAATAAAGATAACCATCTGATGCAGTTAGAGGACATCACAATCTTTGAATAGATGAGTCGACCATAGTGGATAAATTAGTAACCATTCGGTTAGCTCATCAAATAGATGGTTGGATCTACTAAGATCACTATGTAAAGGTGGATGACATCTCCACCGCATTGCAAAAATATATGATCAGACAACACTAAGCACTCTCAATTTTAGATGCAGATAAGCACAAGGTTTTCATCACAAATTATAGGGAAACATAAAAATTTAAACTTTATAATAACACATATAAAGGTATTAATTAGAGCTAAAATAGGGCTACATCCCCTTTATGTTTTCAATAATTCATCCTTTAGGCCTACTCAAAATATATAGGTTTATATTGGTTGATAGATACCTATTATTTTGAGTGCTTCTTGGCTCGATCCAATGCCTTAACTTCAATCTAATTCAGGATTCACTATCAGTTTGAAAGAGCTTAATCTGATTTTCTTAACTTGAAATTTGTAAGTGCTTGCTCAATTAGGCAAGCATGACTTGAGAAAAGCTTATCAAAGCTTGGTGCACATCTCTTCAATCCTTGAAAGTTACTAAACACTCCAAGGTAATTTGATGACTACTAATTTATCATCTTTTAAGGTGCATGGCTTGTTCATTAAAAACTATACTTGATTCACAAGAAATAAGTCAATTAGAATAGCATGCTATGCATTTAAAGTTTGACTCATTAAATACAAGGGTTATATAATAGATAATAATTTTATTAGTTTTTTTTTCTTATAATATTGTTTATTTTATTGATAACAATATTTTATGCTTATAAATTATCATTTCTTATAATTTTTTGATGCCTCTCTACAACATAGCTTTATAGTCCTTTTTTCTTTCTTATTCTCTCTCACTTCTCTATATCTTCTCTCTCTCTCTCTCATCTTTCCTTCTTATATTTCTCCTTAATATCTTTAATGAACTTTATCATTCTAATACTCTCTCTTTTTCCCTATCCTCTATTAAAAAGTCTATTATTACTTCCATTTTCTTTCATAAACTATCTCTCCCACATTTCTCTCCAACTTTTCCCTTGTATTTCTTCCACATTAATCATTCTCCCTCTCGATGTTTTCCTTTTCTTTATATTTCTATTTTTATATCTTTATCTTTTCTCATTCCATATCACAATGTATATTTTTTTATTTCTTCTTTATCTCTTTGTGTTCTCTCACTCTCTTCTCTTCAACATTTTTTGTACTTTTTATCTGTCTCTTTATGTGTCAATCTTACATATTATCTATTTACTCTCGCTTTCTCTTTATCTTTATCCACATACTTCACTCTGTCATCTCTCTCCTCATATCTCAATCATATTTATTCTCTAACTTATTTCTAAATGTTTTTATTTTCACACCCTCCCTGAACACTTTCTTCATGTTTTTATTTATTTCCTCTTATTTTTTATCTATTTATCCTTCTTTTATTATTTCTCTATGTTTTCATGTCTCAACCTATATTGTCTATCTTTGTTTCCTATATTCTTTGACATAGCCTTTATCTTTCCTATCCTCCTATTTTAATTATTCTTCTCTATTTCTTCCTTTTATTATAATGTATTTATATCTCTCTTCTTGCTTATCTCCAGCTTAAACATAACTTATGTTTGCATGTCTATTTTTATCTTTATCTTTGCCTCTTATATTATTTCTTACACTTTGCCACATTTATGTTTATTTATTTCATTCTTTGCTAATCTCAATCGATTTACTTTCCCCTTCTTTTACATTCTCTTCTATCTATATCGTCCTCATGTTCCATTTCATATATATCAAATCCTTTATCTATTTCTTTCCTCCATCATTTTTATTTATCATTACTTTCTCTCTTTTATCTTGTTCTCTCTAACACTTTCTCCTTCCTTATATCTTTTTATATTCCTATCTTCTTTGCCCATTATATCTCATCTCACAATCCCTTCTCTTTTCTCTATTTATCACTCCAATCATATATTCTAATCAATTGATGCAACTTCCCCTCTTTTCTTCTATTAGTCTTAATAGTTATCTTATTATAAATCTACCTCACTCTCTCACTCACTTTCCTTATCTTCACACTTTTGTTTCTTTATTGTCCCTATTTCTTTCCTATTCTTTATCTCATTCTATTCTATCTTTGCCTCTCACTGACTACTTCTCTCACTTTATCATGCATTCTCTCTCTGGTTATCTATCTCCCATAACTTTTATCATTTTTCTCTCAAATTTTTCTTTTTTTATTTATCTATATATACATATTCTACATTCACTTTATTTCACAACAATTTCAATTTTCTATTTCTTCTTTGTTTCTCTCTCTCTTTCTCTCTCTATCTCTCTCTCCCTCCTTTTTAGACATTCATTATTTCTTAATCTTCAGTATCATATTTAAGAGGAGAATGAAGGAATAGAATACAAAACACGATATGAAGAAGAAGAAGAATAATTTGATTAATAAATTAGAACTATTAAAATAAAGAATAAAAATTTTTAATTGCTATTATATTTAAGTTTAAAAATCGTTGATGACTTTTACTTATTTTAAAATAAATTTAAAATTAAGGAAAACAACAAAAATAATAAATTATATTTATTGTTGTAATAAATATTACCTATATATTGAAATAGATATAACAAATTTATTTAGAATAAAATAATTAAAATATATTATTCAAATAAGATATTCATCTTTTTATTTATTTGAATAATAAATTCCATTACATCATTTATAATTAAAATATATTATTGCGTAATTAATTTATTTTATTAACAATAATGATTTTCTTAATTTCTTAACCCCAAAAGTATAATAATAAAAATAATTATTATATTATGAATATATAAAAAATAAGGCTATTAATGAGGTTAGTAAAAATAATTATTAGAATCATTAATAATGATAATAATAATAAGAATAACAATAATAATAATAGTTATAATAATATTAATTTAAGGAAAGTTTATATTAATTCTTTTTAAGTGGTGATATTATTTTTTTCTTTCTTGCATTTTTTTCTTATTCATAATCCCTTTCTTCAAGTTCCTTTTATTCTTGTACTTATTTTCAAATGATTTTTTTTGAAACTTTATATTTATTTTTCATTTATTGCTATATTTCTTTTTTTATTCTCTGGTTTAAGTTTATTTTTGTGATCACATTTTTTTATTTTTGTTGTCAGTCGTCTTTTTGTTATTACTTAACTTCATATTTCTCAATCAAATTAGCATTAATAAGAATATGTCATATATAACACGGAAAAAAATTCCTACTAATTATTTTGAACATTTTTAAAATGACATAAATTATAAATATTATTTTTTGTTTAACAATTAATAACATTGATTTTTAAAATTTTAGACTCAATTAGAAATTGCTAAGACTATCATAATAGTAAGATATAAAATTATTTGTTTTCAATTCATTGTTTCTTCATTTTTGTTAAATAATTCATTTTAAAAATTGAAGAGTGATGAATTAAAGGTTTGTATTTGTTCCTTTCTTGTTATCCTTACTATAAAATTATTTATTTTAGTTATTTTAATTTAATAATTGATAATTTTTTTGTCTTCATATTATTCTTAATAATAAATTTTCATATTTACAATATTGTTTTTGAAACTATATTTACAATATTTAGTTAAAAGAGTTTTCATGTATAAAATAATTTTCATTATACTATCAGAAATTAAAAAAATTTCATCTTAAAATAATTTTTGTATTACAACAAAAAAGATAATAACAATAGCAATTATTACATTAAAAATTAATTAGTTTTATGTGTAAGAATATTAGAGTTATAACTAACATCAGACTAACATCTTCACACATAAACGATGGTTAAAGCTATTGCTATCAGTTATGGTCAATAATATCATTAATAGTTGCTCCTAACTCTAATTCATAAAGTATTATTGAGTGGACATAATTATTATGACAATATGTAGTAACTAAGAGTTATTTACATAAATAGGTAATAATTATTTCATTACAAAAATATATTGAATTTAAAAATTAAATTTTCCATTTTCTCTCTATTCTCCTACAATCTCCTTATATATAATTATCTTCTATCCCTCTCTCACTCTAATCATTTTATTTATTATCTATCTCCCATTATTATTTCTCTTTTCTCTTAGTCTTCTTTATTTTTATTTATCTCCATAAATTCAAAGTCAACTTTCTTCAACATTTCTCCCTCTTTTTCTCCTCCTTATTTCTCTAGCTCTTTCTCGCTCCCTCCCTCTCACTATCTTTCTCTCTTTCTCTCACTCTCTCTTTCTCGTTTTGTCTCACTCTCTCTCTCTCACTCACTCTCTCTCTCCTTTTTAGTCATTTTTTTAACTCTATTTTTGATATCTTATTTCAAAAGATAATCAAGGAATAGAATAAGAAACAAGCTATCAAGCAAAAGAAAAATAATATGATTAAAACAATTAAAATTAAAAAATAAAAAAATATGAATGATTTGTTATTATTTTATTTTAATGAGAAAAATTTGAATAACTCTTATTAGCTACCAAAATTACAAGTAATTTGGAAGACTAATTACAAATTACAATTACCAATTAAATAAATTTTTGCTAAAAATTGGAATAAATTTAACAATCTTTTCAATAATATCTATATATTTTTATAAATGTATACGTTTGTTTTAAAACTAATTAACAAAAACTTTATTATGGTGTTTATAATATGAAAGTGTTTTAAATAATTAAATTTTTAAGATAATTATAACATTACTTTTTTGAAGTACTATTCTATTATTAATAAGAATAATTATTCTTAATTGTTAATTTTAGAAATATATTGGTGAACATAACTATAATTGCATGAATCATTAAAAAAATTATATTACTAAATTTAGAAAAAAATACTATGATATTCATAAATATTATAACTACTAATAACTTTAAAGAATATTTCATATTTTTCTTATTAATAGCTTTAAAGAATTGCAATAAAAGATATAATTTTATTCATAAATATTATCATTAATAACTTTAAATAATATCTCATATTTGCTTTTATTAACTAGCAATATTCTTAATAGTCCATCTTGTATTACTTTTCTTCAAACTTCACTTCATTTATTTGATCTAGTTCTTTTATTCTTGTACTAATTTTTGAAACTCTTTCTATACTTTTTATTCTATAATTTATTTTATTCTTGTATTCGTATTTTTTGGGCAATTATGTTATTCTTCTAGTTTGCTTCACTCTTGTACTTTTTCTTATTTTTCTTCTTGTTAATTATCATTTTATATTAACTATTTAATGATTTTTTAATTTTTCTTTACCACATTGTTGTTTTCAAGAATGTATAGACAATAAAATGTTAAAAAAATAAAATATTACTTATTATTCTATCAATTATTTAATTGATTTAAATTATTATTTTTATTTAATAATTAATTAAATATATTTATAAAATATTTAGCACATTATTTCTAAGAATAAGATAACATTAGGATATAAAAGTATTCATGGTCTTAAAAATCTTCTGATTATTGAAATTTATTTTACATTATTTCTAAATTTAATACTAATAATACCTTTAAAAAACTAATAAAAAAGAGAAGCAAAATTCATAATGAATTATATTGTAATTTGTCATAGACTAAAATTATTTATCATTATATTACAATTTAATAAATAATAAAGTTTTTTATTTTGATGTTTCTCTTTTCATTATTAGGAATTAATTTTCATAATTATAAGATTGAACAATAAGATTTATCAAGAGTATAATGATTTTTATATATTTAGTAACAATGAATTATTCATCTTAAAAAAAATTTTTTTAACATAAAAAATAAATAAGAGTAATTATAGATATAAATACTTATTAATTATTTATTTGCAAAAATTATAATATAGTTGACATTGGGAAAAGTATTTTAATAGGTAAATGACAATTATGGCAATTTCCATTAGTTTTTATTAATATTATTAGTAATTATTATTCTTTGCTCTAATTTTTTAACTATTATAGACAATAATTAACTATTATTGACAAAAACTAAAATATTTCATAAATAGCTAAAGAAATAAGAAATATTTATTTAAGAACAAAATATTTAATAAATTTTAAAATTAATTATTGTGGTAAATATTTAACTATTAGTTAATAATTAATTAAAATTTGGTAATGCTATTACTAATTGAAAGGAAACATTAACTAGACTTATTTTTAACATAATTAACTAAAATTCAAAATTGGAAATTTAAATTGGAAGGATACAATTTATATGATTCAAAATCATAGTTTTTGTACATTAATAGAAACTATTCGAAATTTGTATAATGGAAATTAACAATTATTATAATTATAACAAAACCATGTTATGATAGATATTCTCATTTATTATTTTTTTTCTATAATATCTAAAAAAAATAATAATTTTAAAGAATTTTGAATAATTGCAATGAAAAGAAATAATTTTTTTATATTTTTCTTCTCACTATAATATCAACATTTCGGATTATTAATTTATTCTTCTTGCTCTTCCTCTCTTTTTCTCTCTCTGACTATGTTCTGTCTCTAATTATGTTCTTTTATCCACCACAGTTTCTCTTGCAACCATCTTTTTGCTCTCACAAACATGTTCTACCTCATTATATCCTAGTCTTTATCGTAAGTTCTCTCATTTTCCCCACAATTGTTTCTTTCTTTCTTGCTCTACTCCCTCTTTTTCCAATTTTTTTCTCGATTTCTTTTCTCTCTTTTGCCTCTTAATCATTAGTGTGTGTCCCTTTCTAATACTATCTCTTTTTTTATCTTTGCCACCTCCATTGTATTTCTATTTTTCTCCCACTTTGTCATTTTTCTCTTTCTCTCTATTTATTATAAACTCTACTAACCTCTATTTCTCTATGACACATCAATCTCCCTCACATCTATATCTTTTTGCCTCCACTTAAACTACATATTAGTCAATACATATCTCTCTCTGCTTCTCTTCTTTTCTCTCATTTCATGTCTCCTTTTTTATCTCTTTTTTAATATCTCTAGCTCTTTTTTGAGCTGTGAGTTTTTTTTACAACTTTACACTAGATCTCTTTCTATTTTTCTCAAATCATTATCCTTTTATTCTCTTTTCCTTGATCTTTTCTCTTTATCTCTCCTTCTTTCATTATTTTTTCCTTTATTTCTCTCCCCAATTTCTCACTTTTGTCACTTTCCTTTGATACCTTGTATACATTCTCCCTTGCCTTTCTATCATTCTCATTCCCTCTATTTGTTTCCATCTGTACCACATGTGACCTTTTTGTTGCTCTTTGTCTATCTCTTTAACATTCTACCAATATCCCTCTATCCTTTTCAATTGTTTCTCTAGTCCATCTCTTTTTTATGACATTGACATCTTATTTTTAATCTATCACTTATCTCTCTTTTATCTATCTATTATAGCTATATCTTTCTTTTCTTACTCTTCTTTATCTCTCTTTGTCTTTCTTTTTCTCCCACTATCTCCTTGTTTGCTTCTACTTGTTTTGGCACCATGAACATAATCTTCTTCCACCTTCATGCAACTTCCTTGATAGCACTCCACCTCTCTTTCTTAATATCTCTCATATTTCCCTATGATTGTGTCTCTAAATTTGTCATTCCCTTACATTTTTTATTTATCTCCTCTCTTTGTAACTTATTATATCTCATGCTTTAACAATCTTTCTATTTTATCTCTTCTTTATTCTCTTATCTCCATATTGCTCTCTTTTACTCTTCACTCTCTAATTCATTAAAATTAATTTTTTGACTTTTAATTTCTCACTCTTCCATTCTTTCCTTTTATCTCTACAAATCTCACTTTCTTTCTTTAAGTTGTATTCTCTCTTTGTCTCTTTATCTATCATTTGTTTCTCTGTATCTATCTATACACCTTCATAACTTAACTCTCCCTCTCTTATTTAATAAATAATATTTAATATTTAATCGTACAAATTATTAATTGTCATAATTTTTTTTTATAATATTATGAACTATATTTATAACAAGATCTTAGTCTTATAAATTATTATTTCAGAATTTTTCATTTGCGTCTCTCCAACTTAGCCTCTCAATCTCAATCTCTTTTCCCTTTTATTTCTTCTCTCCCTTTTCCCTACCTTCTTAATGTTTGTAAGCACTTCCTCATTTTCTTTCACTTTTTCTTTGACATTTGTCCATTAACATGGTCTTCTTTTGTCTCATTCATTTTCTTAAGTTGAATTCTCTCTCTTGCACCCCTCTCCCTCTAATTCCTTCAACTTCTCTTCCTTTCTATCATTCACCATTTAGTTAATTGTCTTTTATTTTACTTGTTTTTGTCTCTTTAAATTTCTCTATCTGTATTAGTATTTATTATTTTTTCTATTCCATCTTTATCTATTTATGTTCTTTCTATCAATGTTCACTCCCTTCTCATTCTTTGCAATTTATATCTACTATTTCTATACTTATCTCTCTTATTATCTCTTTTCACTCCCTTTTGCTTCATCTATTTTCTCTCTCTTTATTATATCATTATCTCTTGTATCTTTATCCCATTCACTCTTTCTCTTTATCTGTCTATTAATGTTCCTTTCAATTTATATAAGTTTTTTCCTCTTACACTTTTGCTCTTTGTTTTGTTATGTTTCCATCTATAAGGTCACTCTCTATGACATTTATTGTCGTAGTCTCCATCTTCTCTGTTCCTCAATTACCACCCTTCTTTCTTACTCTTCTTTGTTTTTCCTTTCATCTATATCTTTCTTTGTATTCTCTTATTATTTTTTATCAATCACATTGCTTACCTTCGTATGTCTCATTCTACATTTACCTCTATCTCTTATGCTATATACTACACCTTGCCTCTCCTTATATATTTATGTTTCACTTTGCCTCTTATGTCTATTTCTGTTAGTCTAATTTGTTATCTTTGTCTATCTTTCCTTGATGACTCTTCACTCCCTCTTATCTTTTTACTTCTTTTGCTCTAATCTAAATCACCTCTTTCACTCATTATTTCTCATTCTATTATATCTCCCTTTATATTTTATCAATCTATCCTCCTTTTTCTCTTCTCTCTAATTACATCTATCTCATTCTTATCATCTCTTGTCCATATCCCTTTATGATTTCTAACCATCACTATTCTATCTCCCTTATAATTTATTTCAACATTTTATCACCCACTTCTCTCCTCCTATCTCTTTTCTTTATTTCTCTTACTATTGCTCTTATCAACCCTATTTTTTCTTCCCTCATTCTTTCTTCCCTCTATCTTTTATTATATCTCTCCTCTGCTCTCTATTTCCATTCTTCAAGGGTATTTATTTATGTTCTCCTTTTTTCTCTCTGTGTACCTCTTTGTTTATCTTTCTTGTTGTCCATGTAATTATGTCTTTTCTCTTTCACAAATTATCTTTTCATCAAGATGTCTTCCTTTTTTCACACTCCTTATTTTGTTTGAATAATTTATCACACATCATGATCTCCTTAATTCTCTCCCTTCTTTATCCTTTCTTATCATTTTTTGCTCATCTATCTCTATGCCTCTATTTTCTATGCCTTCACTATTTGATCATGTCTTAATGATTAAATTCCTATTTTACTAAGAATCTCTCATTTTTAACTAACTCTCTCTCTTTTATTTTTTCTATTTCAGTTTGCTCTTTATCCCCCTCTACATCACTCTTTATCTATATTTTTTGTTTAACTTCTTACTTATCATTCTCTCTCTCATTCTTTATCTCTTCAATCCTTATCCTACTCTCTTCCCTCTACTTTTTTATTAGATTATATTCTCCTTTTAATGATTCCTCTTTCTAACTCTCCCTTTCTATTTTTTCTCTATCACTCACTACACCAAATCTTTGCTATCTCTTTCTATCTCTAATACACTCATTATTATTATCCATTTTATTACTCTCTCTTGAACTCTCTTTAATTAGCATCCCTCTTAAATTATTTTATCTCATCTTACTTATCTTTTATCATCTCCAAATTTTTTGTTATGTTGATTATTAAACCTTGATCAAATTAAAAAGATAATTATGTTAAAATTTTCATAATTAAAATAAATTAAGCCACATCCCAAGCTGTACTCAAATGCCAAGTTCTTGGGTTGAGCAAGCCTAAAGGGCTCTCATAAAGTATAAGGATCGATGATTTGAAGAAAGTTAGAATAAGTCTTGATCTTTGTTTGTTGTAGTCCTAAATCTTGTAGGGGTAAGGCATATTGTGTTTCAAGGGTAACATAAGAGCAAAAATTAGCAAATAAGCTTATGACCATATGAGTGAATTAGGTGATTAAATTTAGAGCACACAAGGGGGAGCTGGCCTTAGTTCAACTCACACAATTCTCCTATGCAAATCTTTATAAAGTGCAAATCAATTTCTTACTCAATAATATGGGACTAAACGTTTGGTGCTTGTTTGCCTCAAAATCAAAAGTGACTTAGAATCATCCATTCATGCATTTTTGTGATCACATGGTAGTGATTGCTACTGCCTTTAAATAGTAATGTTAATCAATGAAACCATCAATTTGATGAGTCAATCAAGTAATAGTATTTCATCCACTATAAGTGATTGATCCTTGCTCAACATCTAATGATTATGATCTTCTTTGACATTGTTAGACCACTTTAGTTGAGATTGTTCTCAATTTTATCACTGATTAATTGAGTGTTCCAAATAACATCTTATGTGACAGAATGACCTAGATTTAATCCATATTGATCGAATAGTCCTAAACTCATCGGTCTTATCAACCTTTGATCGGATGGTGGAGAATTCTTCTTGGTATATCCAATAGCTCCTATTCATCCTACCTAACAATTATTTCAGTAGCTATCACATGCACCATTTAAGGTTTGAATTTTATTAGAATATTTAAGTTGTTTGGAAATGTTTTATAACTAGTTTAGTAGCAAATTTTAGAATAACTTTTCTATACATTCTAATAACAATAATTAAATATTTTATAACTACGTAACAATTACAAATAAAATGACTACTAAATATGAATAAGCTTTTAACATCTTAGAGAAGGGATATATCATATTCTATTAGCATAAATGTCTTATAACACGCCTGTAACTTATGACAATTTGAAATTCTAAATTCAAATTAAACCTAATTACTCTAACGTTTCATTTTCTCAATTTTCTCCATAATTTTTAGCTTTTTGTAACTTTTTATGTTCATCAATAAGCAGAAAAAATATTATGCACTTTTGTAAAGATTAATTTCTTATTGTAGTTTTGTTTTTCTTTTGGGCTTAGTAGCCTAGTATTTATGAAATCATAAGTTGACTTTGATCTTATAAAAAATCAAGTTGAGGTTGAGCTCGTAAATGCCCAAGTAAAGTTGAACCATAAATAAATCCTAAGTTATCGCAATTTTACAAGTAGAATTTTTCTAAACCTTAGTTGTGTTGGACTTGGGTTCTAGTTTGAGTCAACTCACCTAAAACTTTAGTGTACCATTTTAATTAATATTTTTAGTATTCTTAGTCATAAAAAGCATAAATTAATATATTTAAAATTTAAAGTTCTCTACAAACTAAAAATTTCTTTTAATAAGAAATTATTAAAAATAAATAGAATCTAAAAATTAGAATAAATATTTTAAAACCCATAATTTACCCACTTTTGTGGGATTCACATACACCTTTTTATATCAATTGGTATAAAAGTAGGTTCCCTATACTTTGGAATAAAATCACTAGGTTGATCATTTACTTTTTTTATGCGAATTAATTATATAATTAATTCTAATTATTATTTTTAATTTTATTAATATAAATTTTAATCTTTTTTATTTTTACTTTATAGTCAAATAGCTTTCTTTTCTTAATGTGCTTGTTTTATATAATTGTTTATAGTTAGTTAAATCCATAATTGATAATTATGAAACATTTTGGGAAGGATATTCATTATGTCATCCTCCATTATTTATTTAAGGGTGAAAATTTTTCTATTTCAAAAAATGCCTTTAAGACTTTTATTCAAAAGATTGATGATAATTTGTGAGATCTTTTTATTGACTTTTTTGTATTTCTTAATGATAAAAGTAAAAAATCAATAATTTTATTCAATTAAAGGTTACTAGAATAATTACTTATTTTGTACATTCTCTAAAGAAATAGCTATGAAGGTGTGTATGGGTATACCTTATTTTGAGGTGATGTAAGATTAGATAGATTGTATAGTTAGAATGAATGTTAAGATATTGGTGACGATAAGAAGAAAATAAACCATAAAAAGAAAGAAGATAAGAAAGAGAGCAAGAAGAAGAAGAAGAAGTGGAGGAAGAAGAAACTCAATTTAGTGATGAGTCATGGAGGTAAACTTGTATCAAGTACTGCTAATTCTAGCCATGAGTCTATCTTTTTATCTTGTGATGAAATGTCAAGTTATTTTAGAAATTTAGTTGTTAAGAGTAAAAAATAAACTAATATATATGATAAAATTAAGAAAAGTCGTACAAAACATGTATTTAGAATAGTTAATGGCATGAACAATGTGATGCACTTAAAGAGGAAAATATTTCTTTAACTTATCATGTTTGGGCATATATTTCATATTTTAATGCTTTGAGTAAAGAATGTGAAAATGAATTGTGCAAATATGTTGCATGAAATAATGTTTTAAAGTTAGACAATGATAAGTTAACTGAAGAAAATTCTTTGTTTAAAGAAAAACAAGAAAAATTTGTTTCACTTAAAAAGGAAATACATGATCTAAAGTCAAATTATGATACTTTATTTTATCATGTATCTACTTGTAATCATTTACATGTGAGTGGTACTTCATTCAATTATGTGAAAAATAGTAATATTCACTTGAATACTTCATATGTATTTAAACATGATTTGTATTACAACGAATGGACAAAAATAATGTATGTTTATAAACTAATTGTAGATTAAAAAAACATATATCCACGTGTTCAATTTAATGCCAATTCCTTGTTCGTGTACATTTAATTATAAAGTTAAGTCGACAATTTTATGCAATTATTGTTCAAAATTTATACATCTTACATTTAACTGCTTGATTGAAAAATCCATAAATCAAAGCATAATAGATATGAGTGGAATCATAAGGGAACAAACTTCGAAAATTTCTTTGGAAAATGACAACATCCACACCCTACCAATATTGAACCCAAGATGGTTTGGGTTCTTAAATTTAATGCTTAGTTAATTTAAAGGTGTGTGTCCATATTTTTGGACCTATAGAGATAAGGCTAGCTTTGTGAGTTGGTGTAACTCACTTGCAAATTTATGGCATTATTAGCAGAGATTAGAAGACCAAATATTTTAGATTTACTTATTATTTATCAATATTAATCACTTGGAACTTGTTAGTTAGTGCATACAATTATTGTAAGATGAATTCAAATATTGCAAGCAAGCCAATACCATATTTGTTTCTTCATGGTTTATGATGAACTATGATTGAATGATCATATGATTTATTATTAAAAATTGAAATGTATGAGCTTATATTTAAATCATAGTTGACTTATGAATTAAATATAAAAATGGGCAAAGAAAATGTAAAATATGTAGAACTTTCATTAAAGTTACCAAAGAATCAATAGAATTTTAGAGATAATTTTATTTAAAAAACCATAATTTAAGTTTAGATGTAAAGAAGCTTAGATTTGTGGTTGACATATATTTTTTTAAATTTGCTAAAGTTAATGTTTATAAGAATAAAAATGTGTCCATCATCCGCTTTTTTGAATTGATTACAAAATTTGAAATATAAAAGTAATTTTAATTTAATAAATTATAAAAAATATATCTATATGATAATTACAAGGAATGGAAAATATGAGACCAATTTATATCTCTCAATCAGAAAAATGTGTAAGCATGTAAAGGATGAAAAAATAAATATTACATGTTTGGAAATTATTTAATTTATTTTCAAAACTTAATATAATTTGATATTGATCATGACATTTATATTTACATTTGTTATTTTCTTTCAATTAGAAAAGAGAAAGAAAACATTTGATTAATTTAATTTGAACATTAAATAGAGTCTGTATGCATGTTGTGTTTGATGAGTTAATTACAAAAATAATTATTGAAAACATAGAATTATTTGATGGTGTCATTGATGAAAGTTATATTAAAAAATATAGAATGTAAATTAGAAAAGAAAAAATATGGAGAAGATGCTAATGAATGACTCCTTGAGTTTGGTAGTATCAAAATTTATAGAAATCAGATAAATGACATGTTAATGAAGGAGTTAGAACATGAGTTTCTAAAAGAGAAATTGATCATTGGATATTTGTAGTTCTCATATAAAAGTTATATTTAGTGAAGAAGCCCTAAAGGGTTTAGGTCATGTCCAAAATTCATAGTTAAATAAACTTAAGAAACATTAAGCATAAGATTTAATTTTTAGGCTTAGTGATAAATAATTCGTTAGAGTTAAATCGGCACTCTAGCAAAAATATGTAAAAAATGAATTACTAGAGATATAACTCGGCTTCTTGCTCGGTACATAATTAATTTTATCAATATAACAAAAGAAATCATAAAAATATAAGGTTTCACTTTATTAGAGATAATGCCATTAGAGGTTAATAAAATTATAGTATGCAACTTTCAAGTAAGAATTGGACTATGTATTTATAAAGCTCCTTCAAAGGTCCTTTTTCTTTCACTATCCCATTGTCCTATTCTCTTTTTCTTTTTTACATTTCCCTCGCCCTCTTCAACCATCCATAAACTTTGTTGAACACAATCCACTTTTTTTCCATTTTGGAATCTTTATCCTTCTTCCCCATTAATTGTGTCTTTCACTTTGGTACTCCCTTAATCTCTATCCTTTATTCTCTCTTTTGTTTTATATCTCTCTATTTTCTCACTCACCTTTATCACTCATTTTCTCTCTCTATCTAAGATCAATTTAATTTATATCATTTATTTTATTTATTATTATCTTTTTATGTCTTAATCTATATGGTCTTTATTTATGACATTCTTTATCATAGCTTCTACCATCTCTCTCCTATTATCTCTCTTTTTTCGACTCTTCTCTCTCTTTCTTTTCTACTTTTACGTCTTTTTATTGCTCCTATCACACACTCTACCTTTAACATTATTTGTGCTATCATGTCACTTTCTATATCCATCTCTGTCTCTTTTGTTATATCCTTCACTTTGCCTTGCTCTATTTATTTATTTACCTTTTAACCTTATTTTAATCATTGAATTAGTCTAATTCGTTGTCTTTACCTTGGTTTCTCTTATTACCTCTTGACTCTCCCTCATGTCCTTACATCTTTCTCTCGCATGTCAACGTCAATATTCATGCATTCTTTCTCTTTCTTACAGATCTCTTTATATTCTCTTTCAATTTATCATCCTTTTTCTCATCTCTAATTGCTTCTATCTTATTTCTATAAAATCTTTTATGCTCCATCGCTCTTTATTTAATTTATTGATCATTCTTCTAACTCTCATAATTTCTTTTAGTACTTTATCACTTAATTTACTCTTTCTCTCCCTTCTATCTATTTTATCAACAATTATTCTTATTTATCCTATCATTTCTTAACACTTTCTCTCTTCCATGTATCTCCTCTCCTATTTCTCTCATAAGCTCTTTATTGTCCCTCTCCTAACCTTTATAGTTTTCCATTTTTATCATTATATATGTGCCTCATTATGTATCTCTGTTATTGTCACCTTATCTTTTTGACACTTATCTCTAGCACATTATCTTTTCTCCATTCTATTTTGTCTTTTTGATTATCTCTATTTCATTTCTCTTATTTATGTTGCATCTTCATGTCCTTATCTTCTCTTATTTCTCTATCTCGTTCTATCTCTTTCTTTTTCACTCACTTATATGTTTGCTTCTATTTCTTTTACCTTCATTATCTCTCCATTTCTCTATCTCGAAATGTCTTCTCATAATCTCTAGCTTTCCTTCTATCTCTATCACTCAACCTCTCTACTTTACTATTTATTTCCTACTTTACCTAACTATCTTTTTTTTACTTATTTCTTATCATTGTCTATCATTCTTTTTTATCTTTGATCCTAACCTATTATTTTCTCTCTCCTATCTCTTCCTTTATTCTATCTTCCATAAATTGTTTTCTTTATAGAACTCTCTTTCCCTATTTGTCTAACACTCTCTATTAAATTTCACCTATCACTTTCCTTTCGTTTTTCTTATTAACTCCTCTCAGTATATAACCCATAATTTTGTCTCATTTATATTGAAGTCTTCAAGAATTCCCTCCATTATTTTTATCTCCCATTATTTTCACTATCAAATACTCCCCTTACTACTCCATGTTTTATCTTACTCACTTCCACATTCTCTTCATCCCTGTATCTATTTTTTTCATAACACATTTTACCTCATCTAATCGACTCTTGCCTTATCTCCTTATCAATCCGCAATCTTATTCTCTCAATTAAAGCACACTCCCTACCTTTCCTCTCATTATCAAGGATTATATCTTTCTTGATCTACCTTAGTCCCTTATTCTCTTTCTCTCTCTATTACTCTTTTATTTCTTTTTTCTCTCTTCCTCTCCCATCTTCTTATATAAATCTTTTTTGTCATTCTTTGTGCTCATTTCATCTCTCACTTTTTCAAACATTCTCTATCTTGCTATTTGTTTCCCATCATTATTATTCTCTATTGCTTCTATTTTTATTTGATGATATATATACTTTATCTACATTGATTCTTGCCTATCTCACATTTCATAATATTTAATATATATATATATATCACACTCTCTCTCTTTTTTAATCAATCTTTGCATGTCTATCTTTAGTATCCAATTTCAAAGGAATGTCAATTAATAGAACAACAAATATGATATGAATCAAATGAAGGATAATACGATTAAGAAATTAAAAGAAGTATAATAAAGAATAAAAATATTTTTTATTATTCTATAAAACTAGGAAAATCTTTAATAATTTTAATAGTTATGAAAATCAATTACAAATAAGTGGAAGAACCACTATAAATAGAATTTAATATTATCATAAATATTATTTATAAATTCAAATAGATATAACAAATTTATATAGAATAATTAAATTATTATTTTTTAAAAAGAATATTATTTTTAAAATTATGTTGACAATAAAATTTTTTAAACAATTTATAGCGAAAAATTACTATAAAGTAATTAATTCATTATAGTGGCTACAATAATAAAGTAGTCTTGTCCTTATGTTGTTAATTAGAACTATTAAATTAATTTATTACGATTTTAAAATTGTAATAAATATGAAGAATATTTATTGAAGTTAAGAAAAACTAATAATAAAGAATAATAAAAGATAAAATAATAATAATAAATATTATTTTAAATAATTTAAAAGGAAAAATTTGTAATCATGTTTTAAATTACTATTATACTTTTTTGCATTCTTCGAGTTGTTTTTCTTCTTATTCACTTTATCTATGTCTTCTTATTTCTTTGATTCTTGTCCTTATACTTGAAACTTTATCTTTTTTCCATTTTTTTTTATCTTATTTTCATCTTTTATTCCTTTCTATTTATATAATCATTCTCTTATTTGGGTTCATTTCATTGCTCTACTTCTTATAATTTTATAATCACTTTCTTCATAATACCTCTTTTAGAATCACATTACTATTTTTTGGAATACATAGAAAATAAAAGGTAGAAAAGAAAATTCTTATTGTTTTTTGGAAGGTATGTTTTTCTAAATTCAATTTATAAAAAACCATTATAAGGTAATAAATAATTATATTAATTTAAAAACAATTAGTAATTGATTAAAATTAGATCACTAACATAAAACATTAGCACCTTTATGTTTTTTATTTTATGTTTATAATGTAAACTTATTCTCTGTTTCTCAATTTTTATAAGAAAAGTTTTTTAAAATTTACAAAAAAAAATGAAAAAATTATGTTTTTAGATATCTTATGATTATTCTCACAATAAAATTATTTTTCACTATCATCACAATTTAATAATCAACAAACTTCTTTTTTGTTAGTCTCATTATTTTTAAGAAATAATTTGAATAAAAAATGAAAGAGTAAATTACAAGATATATCATGAATACATTGATTATTGTTATATCTTCGAAATTAAAATAAAAATTTTTTAAAATTTTTTTAGCATAACTTAACTATAATAATAGTAATTACTGATATTAAATATTATTAATTATTCATGTAAAATGATTACGGTTATAATTAGCATATGAATAACATATTTATATATAGTTTATGGTCATGAAATTTTTATTAGTGTTCAGTAGTACTTAAAAAAATTATTCTTGCCTCTAATTCCAAAATTATTAGTCACTATAATTACTTATTATTGATAATAACAATAATAATTTTGAATTAGTTATAAATATATATATATGGAATGATAATTTAAGAATGAAAAAGTATTAAATTTAAATTTTAATTTTGCTAAGAAATATTTCATTATTAGTTATAAATTAATAATAATTTTATTAACTGATTATTTAATTTTATGAATAGTTCATTAGAATTTTTACGAAAAAAATTAACTAGAATTTTTGAGAGGAAGAATGAAAAGAGAATAAAAATAATTATAAGAATAAACATTGTAGTAATTCATTATTAGTGAAGAAACGTTTTAAAGAAGTTTAATGTTAATAATAATTATTACAAATATTTAGAAAAATTTATATAGTGGTTATTCTTATTAAAAGATTAATATTTGTGTGTACAACAGTAAATAATAATTTCGAAGAATTTTTGATTAATTATTATTAAAAATATATTTTTTATATTTTCTTGTCACAAAATAAATGACTTATAGGATTAGTAATTTATTCTTTATGTTTCTCTTTTCATAGTCTTTATCTGACTTTATTCACTATTTCTCTCTTTATTTATGTCGCTTTATCCACCACTTTTTCACTCATTATTAACTTTTGCCTCTCACAAAACATTTGTGCCTCTCTCTGTCACATTCCTTTTTGCTATCCATCTTTGAGTTTTTGGAAATTTTCTCTCTTCTTCCTATTCTTCATGTAGTTGTTAGTACTTTATCTATTTCTTCTGTTAGTTTTTTTTGCCATTCTATCATTTGTTGTGGGCCTCTTTTTAAAACTCTCCTTTAGTTTCATTTTCTCTACCTTCCTATGTTTTTATATTTTAATCTTTCAAATTATCTCCATCTTCATATTGTTTCTCCCTCCTCTCAAAATAACAAGCTCTATTAATGACTCTTTTGTTTACTATTCATCAATCTCTCTCACCTTCTTATCTCTTCACATCTACTCTCAAGCCACATATAATAATCTCAATCTCTCTCTCTCTTTTGTCTCAACTTCTCTTATTTGTGACCATTTTCTCTCTTCTCATTTCTCTTTTATTATCTAATTCTTACTATCTCTTGCTTTTTTTTGAGCTATTTCTTCTCCCTACAACTTTGTACTCTTTCTATTACACTTGATGTATCCTCTTCATCTTTATCATCCATAATCTATTCTCCCAATCTCTACTTGTCTCACTATTTTCTCTATCATGACAGTGATCACTTTTTGAGTTCCCTTACTTTCATTACTTTCCTTATTTTTTTATGAATTGTCTCTTTATGTTTTTCACTCTCTCTATTTGATACACACTCTATCGTACATTGAATTTTTTAATCTCCCTTTCTAACTCCCACTCTAATACATCTTTAGTTTATTATCACTCACTCTTCTTTTTTTCAATCTATCATGGCTCTCACCTATTAATCATAACAACTATGTATTTCTCTTCTTACTCTTCTTTATCATGGTCTATGTCTTTCTTTTGATATTATTGCCCCCTTATTCATTGCTTCCCTCCACCTTATTTCCCTCTTGCTCTTCTTCATCACTACAACTTCCTATATCTGTCTATCAACCTTCTCTCCATTCCAATCTCCCTCCTTTCCTTTTATCTTGGTGTTTCACATTGTAATTCCTTTACTCAATTTATCTCTTTTCTCTTTCTATTGCAACCACTATTTCTCACATTATCTCACTTTCTATTAGTTCTCTTCTCTTGCCCCTCTTTCCTCTCCACTTTCTTCACTCTAATTCACACTCTTCACATTTTGATCAATTGATTTCTGACTCTTCCATGCATTTCTTTCATTCTACTTCTTTCTTTCTTTATTCTATTTTTCCCTCTTTATCTCTATAAATCCTTCTTCTTTCTTCAACTTGTATTCTCTTTTGTCTATTTCCTTATGAATTGCTTCTTTATCTTTATCTTCTCCATCCAAATCAATCCCAAAATTTATCTAAAAATCAATATGTATTACAAAATAGTACTTTCCAATAACAATATTATTTTATAATAATTTAAATTATATTTATTACATGATCTGATAGTTATAATTTGTTACTTTTTATAACATTTTCATTATTTCTCTCCAACTAAACCTCTTAATCTTTCATTATTCCCTTCTATCTCTTACCTTCATATCTCTTTTCTCTCATTTACCTTTAGTAGTTCACGCTCTAGTCTACTTCTACAACAACTTTCTTCTTAATATCTCAAAGGCCTTTTCTCCATCTATTTCCCTATTCTTTTCTCAATCCTTTATCACCATAGCCCATCATTGTCATCTTCATTGAACTCTCTCTTTTGTAATTCTTTTCCATTTGTTCCCTCTATTTCTTTTTCTCTCTATTAGCTGTTTCTCTTCTCTTTCTTTTTCTCTTTTCATCTCTCCTATTCATATTCTATTTATCTTTTTATCTATATTTTTTTTCTATTTCTTCTACTTCAATTTTTTCTATCACTTTTTAACTCCCAAATTTCAATCATCTCTCATTTTTATCTTCACTCTATCTTCTATCTATCCATATCTCTATCTCATTCATTCTATCTCTTACTTCCTACTTTTTTTGTTCTTTAACTCTCCTTTTACACCATTTTCCTTTGTTTCCTTTCACTTTATATCACTTTATTGTTCTCTCCCTTTTACTCCTTGGTTTCATTATTTCCGTTCTCCCTTTCTAACTTTTTATCACTCCTCCAAATCCGTGGTACCACACATTTATGTTTGAATGTCTTTTCTATCCTTGTCTCTACCTCTTATGTTATAAAAAAATTTTTGCTTCTCCTTAAGAATTTATTTTCCTATTTACCTTTTCAATCTCTTTGTATTAGCCTAATTCTTTGTCTTTATCTTTCTTTCTCTTGATGAGCCTTCACTCTCCTACATCTCTTTAACTCTTTTCTCTTATCACAACCTCCTTATTCGCACATTATTTCATATCATATTGTTTCTCTATTTATTATCTTTAGGTTTATCCTCTTTTTTTCTCTTGTCTCTAATTATATCTATCTTATTCCTATTATCTCTTGCTCTCCATATCTTTTTATCATCTCTATCCATCATTCTTCTAATCTTAATTTTTCTCAACACTTTATCACTCCCATCTCATTTCCTCTCTCTTCTCCTTGTGACTTATTATCACTTTTATCAATCCTATCTTTTTCCCTAACCTTCTTTCTTTCCATAATCTACTATATTATATCTCTCATATAGTCTTTATTTTGCCTCACACCTTATGTCTTTATTTGAATCTTTATCTTTATTAATCTCTCTCTTATTGTCCCTCTCTCTATGTCTCTTCTAATGTGCACTATACTTTTACTACTCTCTTTTGCCTCTTAGCACTATATCACCTTTGGCATATTTATCTCTCATCTCTTTCTCCTTATATTCTCTGTTCTCTATCTTGCTATATCTATTTAATTTTTTCTCTCACCTTTCTCATTGCTAGCATTCTTATACATTCATTATCTCATGATATCATTATCTCTAAATTCCCACACTCAAGTGAGGAATGTCTAGCTTTCTTTGTAAATTTATTATTGAACCTCTCTCTTACCTTTTTTATTTCACCTTACTACCATTAACATTTTGTGTCACACTCATTCCCTTTTTTTCTTAGTTTCTCTTCTCCCTAATCATGCACTCCTTCATTATTTTCCTCTTCAAAATCTCTACCATACATTGTTTTCTCTACATTTTCTTCCTTAATCTATCTATTCTCCATAATTTGTTTTCCTTCTAACTCTTTCTTTTCTTCTTCTTTCTGACTCTCTTCACTAAATCTTTCAAATCACTTTCTTGTCCCTCTCTCTCTTCTCAATATATGTGTCTTAATTTCTATCTCATTTATATAAAAGTTTTAGTTATCTTTTCTCTCCATCATTTTTATTTCTCTTTAATTTTTCTCTCTGATGCACCACTTATTTTCTTCTATTTATCTTGAGAATTCCAAATTCTCTCCTCAATATCTCATTTTCTTGCTCTCTTTGAACCAATTCTCTTTCATCTCACCCTCTATTCAATTATCTCCACTTTATCAATCCACCTTATTCTATTAATTGATGCTCCCTCCAAAACACTTTTCCCTTATTTAGTCCTAATTATTATCTCTTTCTTTTTCTACCTCACTCCCTCACTCACTTTCTCTTATTTTACATCTTTATTTATTTTTTTATGTTCAATTGATTCTTTTAACACAATTTATTATTTTATTTACACATGAAATTTGGCATATTTAATTTTATTCTTTTTCATGTTTTCATATTTTATTTCAAATTGTTTTTCTATCATTCACCTCCTCAAGTATATTTTTGTGTCCCACAATTTCTTATTCTTCTAGTTATCAATAATATTTTAATACTTTTTCCTTCAAGAATTCTCTTTCTTATTCTTCTAGTTATCAAAAATATTATTAGTTGTTTTTACCATAGTTTTTTAAAAATGATACTAATAATTATAAATATAATTATAATTTCATAATGATATTTATTAATTTAAATTAGTCTTATTTTGTAATTACTAAGAGTAATAAATTTACACTTTTGTTTTGTTTCATTTTTATAATTAGTTCTTATTCGTTGTTTTCCAAATTTCATTATAATATTGTTTTCAAAAACAAGGAAAAAAGAAGAAAAAAGAAATTATTTAGCTATTGATTTGGGTATCTATATATTAAATTTATTCATTATTTTTATTATAATTTAATAATA
The DNA here is from genome assembly GCA_023846275.1 of Vanilla planifolia. Lineage (NCBI taxonomy): Eukaryota > Viridiplantae > Streptophyta > Magnoliopsida > Asparagales > Orchidaceae > Vanilla > Vanilla planifolia. Next base: position 1,741,414 of record JAIUJO010000016.1, on the reverse strand, counting down.
AAAAATTATTTGTTTAAATTTTATTAAAAATTATAATCTAATTTTTTTTGAAACTACAAATAAATTGATTATTATTTTATCTTAGTAGTTGTAAATGTTTTCTTAAGATAGTTTTATTGATAATAATAGCAACAATAATAGTAAATACTCATACTTGTGATATTAGTTATTTATGTAAGAATATTAGAGTTATGATTGACATGATAATAAAATTTTAGACATAATACAACAATGTTTTTTAATTATGGTCAATAGTATTAGTAAAAGTTATTATTATCTAAAATTCTTAAAGAACATATACAAAATAATTAATTATTATTGATACGAACTATAATTATTAAAAATTAGCTATTTAAATAAGTAAAAAATTTTTTAGAACCAAAGAAGTATTAAATTTAAAAATTAGATATTCTAATACATATTCCATTTTTATTTAAAAATTGCAATTCATTAACATATTTTTAAATAACAATAAAAATTAATTATGATTAATTCTAACAAATATAAAATTAATCTTAAAAAATTAAAATTAATAAGAATTACCTTAATTACTAAAATGATAATTACTAATTACTAATTTATCAAGACTAATTGATATAATAATTATTCTTATTAACAAAATTTTTGTTGGATATGCATTAATTTTTCATTTCAAAGATTTTTCAAAAATAACATTTATTGATACTATTGTTTATATTTTCTTCTCAAAATAATATTATCTTATAGGATTAATAATTAATTCTTCATATTCTTCGTTATCTTTCTTCAACATTATGCTCATTTTCTCTCTCTATTTTTGTTTCTTTATGCATACATTTTCTCTCACAAAATATTTGGGCGACACCATCCCATTCTTTATCATAGTGTCTATCATCTCTTTTCCCAAAATTATCTCTCTTTCTTACATGATCTTTCCATTGTTCTTTTTTTATCGCATCTCCTTCTCCATTTCTTCTTTTTCGTGATTCGATTAGTGTTTTTTTTATAACTATTCCTTCCATTACTCTCTCATCTTCATTTATCTCAATCCTGATGTTTTTCTCCCTATTTATCCTTCCTCTCATTTTCTCACAAACAGAAATATCTATCAATATTTTTGGCACTTTCTCTCTATTACTTATCAAACTCTCTCACCTTCTTTTCTCTTTTTATCTCTTCTTAATCTGCATGTCATTCACTCAGTCTCTTTTCTCTATATCACCTTCTCTTCTACATAATGTTTTTGCTCCCTTTTTATATCACTCATTTTTACCTCACTTTCATAATTTATAGATTTGTTTAGTTGTATTTTCTCTATGTAACTTTGTAGTCTCCTATACAATTCTCTTACATATCTATGATTTTCCTCTCTTCCTTAATCTTATCCCTCTATCTCTCTCTAAGTAGCTTCACACTCATCTTTCTTCTTACATTCTCTGTTCCCTTACTTTTCTCTAGGCATTCTCTCACTTGTTTCTTTATTTTTATCTAACACTCCCTATTTTTTAGTCTTTCTTAGATGACTTTATTGCCCCTTTTTATTGATCTTTCTACCATTGTCCAATTATCCTTCTACCATTTTGAACACTCTCTCTAATAAATCTCTCTTTTTATCTCACTCAATCTTTTTATTTTCACTCTATCATTCTTCATACTTATCAATCACTACCATGTCTTTCACCTTTCATTTTTCTATATCTTCCTCTGTCTTTTGTTATTTTTCACTTCTTTATTTTTTCCTCTTTCTTCATGCCTCATTTTCCTTTAACTCTTCTATCTTCCTACAACTTACTCTTTCTCTTTGCACCTTTTTCTTTCATTTTAGAAACTTTCACCTCTTTTCTATCATTTTTGTCATTCACTTTGTTGATGGCTTACTCTCTTTCTATCTCCCCTCTCTATGACCTATTTCATCTCTAACTATTCCTCTTTGTATTTTTTTTCTTTTCACACTTTTTGTCACCTCTTATATCTCTCTTCACCCTCAAATTCATGCTCCTTGCTTTTTTCTCTTGCTCTCCCACTATTCTATTCTTTCCATTCACTTTGAATAGTTCCCTCTTTATAATGTACTTCTCCTCATTTGTCTCTATAAATTTCACTTCTCTTCTTTCGCTTGTATTCTATCTTTGTCTCTTCATAAATCATTTGTATCTCTCTTTCTTTCCCTTTTCCCTCTAAGAATCTATCTCATAATCTATCTTTGTCGCTCTTAATCTTAGACTCATAATCTCCCTCTCTTTCCTCTTCTCACTCACTTTATCTTTTATTTCATGCCTCTATGTATCTCTCTTGAATCTTCTTTCCTTCTTCCCAAAATTTATTCCTCTCTAAGGCACTCTCTAATTCTAATTTTCTCTTGCCTTCTTTGTTCCCGATCACGAAAGTCATCCATTTTTTCTACCATTTAATTTGAGTAAAATCTCTCTCACATATTCACTTCTACCTGTTCCCTTTTTTCCCTCTTCCATGTCATTATTCGTTTAAGATTTGGTCCTTCCATTTTTACTTTTATCTCTTTAATCCTCCTTAATCTTTCCTCCAATCTATATTTTTTTTATTTCTTTTTGATCTTTCAATATTCTTTATCTCTCCCATGTCTTTATTTTTTTCTTACACTTTGTGTACCTTTGTTTCTATATTTATCTTCATAAAAATCTTTTTTGTCACCCTATTTTTATCATTATTCAGTATACTTTTTAAGTAGTTTGTTTCCTATTTTATTTCCCACTTCTTCTATTTTTTATCTCTCCTTTTACACTTGTTCTCACACATTATGATCGTTTGACATAATATCTCTTCCTTCATCCATCATTTTTGCTTTTTTTATTTTTATGTCAATGTATATGGTTTCTTTATATTGTATTCTTTTTTGTCGTAGACTTTATCTTCTCTTTATTGTCACTCTTCTCTCTCTTTTTCTTATTCTTCATTTTCATTCCATCTCTATAGTTTTACATCTTTACTAACCAAATTGTTTATGTTTTCATGTCTATTTAATGTCAATCTTTATCACTTATTATATATTTTACACAATGCTTCTCTCCTTGTATTTGTTTACTCCTTTACCTTTTTAATCTCTATGTATTAGTCTAATTCTTCATCTTTGACTTTCTTTCACTTGATGACTTTTCATTCTCTATGATCTCACCACTATCTATATCATCTTCACATGCTTAGTCAGTCATCCTTTCTCATTCTGTTGTCTCCCTATTTTCCATATTAGTTTACGTTGTTATTGCTTTTCTCTTAAATATCATCAATTCCTTTCCTACAATCTTTTGCTCCAAATCTCTCTCATCTTCTATATCAATCATTCTTTTAACTATCTAATAACTTCTATTAACCATTTATCACTCTCTTCTCTCTATTTCTTTGACTACTACTCTTTTATTTTTTATCTTTTGTGCAAAACTTCTCTCCTACCTCATCTCTTTTCTAACATCTCTCACATACTATCCATTTCTTCTATCTCCCTACCACTTCGTATGTTGTCTTTCTATATCTTTCTACATTCTTTTTATTTATTTCTCTTTTTTTCGAACTATCTCACAATGTCTTCTCTCTCTCACACTCCCTCTTTTCACCATTCGATCTTTCTTATTCACTTTTTCTATCTACTTTTTATTATGCATCTTACATAGTTATCTCCTTATCTTCTCTCTTTTGTATATTGCTCTATTTCTTTTTCCTCTCACTAATCTATAGGTTTAGCTCTCTTTCTTTGACCTCATAATCTCTTCATGTCTCCACCTTTAAATTGCTTCTTTCTCATAAGGAATCTGTTTCTAATTTTCCATCTATTTCACTATCACTCAATCCCTCTCTTACTTTCTCAATTTTTATCTCATTTATATGAAACTCTTCATTTATCTCAACTTTTGAACATTTTTCTTCCTCTTTATTTCCTCTTTATAATACTCTCCTTACTGCTCTCTCTTTCATCTTACACTCTACCATATTCACTCCTTCATTTCTCTTTGTTTAGATCTCTTAACCAATTCTTTGCCAGCTCCCTCTGCCTTCCATTATCTCCTCATTATCACCACATCATTTAATTCTATAAATTGTTTCTTCCTTCATCACTTATTCGTTCTCTAATAGTCTATGATTATCTCTTTTTTACTCTATCCCTCACTCTCTTTCTCTCTATCTTTGCCCTTTCATTTCATTTTCTCCATGTAACTCTCTCACCTCCTTGTTATAATCTACTATATTTTTCTCTCTCTCACTCTATCATACACACTCTCTCAAGTAAGTTATCTCTTATTAATATTTATCACTTTTCTCTCATTATTTTTTATTTTTGTTTAATTATAAATATTTCATGTCGAAATATTTTAATTATTTCTTTATTAATAAACCTCTCTGTTACCTTTTCTATTTCACTTTAGTTTCTTAATCCCTCTATATCACACTTATCTCTTTTCCTAGTTCATTTCTCTCAAATCATGTTTCCTCTCGTTATTTTGCTCTCCTCGATCCCTACCATAACGATTTCTCTCTACACTATATTCCTTGCTCCATTGTATTCTATATAATTTTTCTTCGTTTTGATGCTTTTTCCCTTCTTTTCTCACTCACTCTCTCAATTAAATCTATATAATCACTTTCTATCCCATCTTTGTTTCTCTTCTCAATGTGTCTCTTAATTTTTATCTTGTCTATATCAAAGCTTTTGTTCATGTTTCTATCCATCATTTCCATCTCTCATTACTTTCTCTCTCTTAAATACTACCTACTACTTTCTCTTTATCTTGCTCGCTTTCACACCCTCTAACTCTATATATCTTTTTCTTTCTCTCTTTAAACCTATTCTATCTTATCTTTTTCTCTTTTCACATTTCTTCATATTAATCCACGTTCTTATTCTACAAATTGATGCTCCTTACTAAGCTTTTCTTGCAGTCTTACTCTCAATTATTATCCCTTTCTTGTTCAATATTACTCCCTCACTCACTTTCTCTCTTTTTACTCTTTTATTTGTTTTTTCTCTCTCTCTCTCACTCTATCATGCATTCTCTCTTTTTCTATTTATCTATTTTTATTATTTTTCTCTTTTCTCTTAGTCTTCATTTATATTCGTCTAGATATACTTTATTTTTACTTTGTTTCTCACCTCTCTCACCTTTCTTTTTTTGTTTTCTCTTTCTCTCTTTATCGCTTTTTTAAGAATTCATTGCATGCTTATCTTCAACATCTTATTTCACAACAAAGTTTTGAAATAGAATTAGAAACATAATATGAATAAAAAAAATAAATAATAAGGTAAATAAATAAAGGTAGCAAACATAGGTAAAAAAATTGTAAATATTATTCTATTAAGATTTCAAAAATAAAAAATAACGCTTAATATTATCAAAATCACTTGTAATTAACAAGAACAGCAACTACAAATTATTTTTTATAATATAAATATTATTATCTATAAATTACAAATTGATATAATAATTTATTCTATATAACTTAATCAAATTATAATTAAAATTTTATTTATTTTATTGTAATTTGAATTAATAATAAACATTATTACATAATTTTTATTTAATAATTTTTATAAAATAATTAATGTTTCACAATAAATGGATCAACATTTATATTAATTATTTTTACATTATTAATAATAATTTCTATTTTAAATTATTAATAATACAAATATAAAAGAAAATATAAATGTTTTTTTTAAAGAAATAATGAAGGAATAATAATAATAAATAATATGATAATCATCGATTATGTCATCAATAATTTTAAAATAATTATACTTATTTTTATTAATTATAAATATTCTTATTCATCTTGCTTTTATTGTTTTTGGTCTTCTTCCACCACATTTCCTTCTTCTAATACTTTTTATTATCTTATTTACACTTTTAAAAAATTGATATTCAATTTTCATCTTTTTCTTATTTCATATTTTATCTTAATTTATTTTTTATTTTCGTTATTCTGTTCTTCTCATTCATTTTTGTGTTCTATATTTTTTTAATCATTTTCTTATCAATCATCTCTATATAATTAAACTTTTATGATTTCTCTTTCTTAATAACATTACCCTTTTAAAGAATATGCACAAACTAAAACATAGAAAAAGAAATTATTATGGCTTACTTTGAGCTTATTTTTTTTCAAAACCTTATATTAATTATATTTTTTAAAAAGATCGTTCTCAACCTTTATTAGCATTTATATTTTTTCTTATTTCATCTTTATCTCTTTAAGTTCATTCTATTAATATTCACCTCATTTCATTTTTTGCAATTTAAATCTCTCTCTTTGTGCTCCTATCTCATAACCTTTTTTCGCTCCTTTTTGCTTCATCTATCTCCTCTCTTTTCCATATCATTATCTCCTTATATCAATATCTATTTCATTATCTCCTTCTCTCTCTTATCATAGTCTCCATCTCCTTTCTAACTTTATTATCATCCTTCTTTTTTACTCATCTTTATTTTTGCCTTCATTTATATCTTTTTATCTCTTCTCTTATTCTTTTCAATGAATCACATTGCTTATATTTGTATATCTCATTTTACATTTATCTCTATCTTTTATGCTGCATACTATAGTTTTCCTTTCCTTTTATACCTATTTATCACTTTGCCTTGTATCAATTTGTATTAGTTTAATTTGTTATCTTTGTCTTTCTTTCCCTTTATGACTCTTCACTCTCCCTCAATTACTTACTCTTCTTAGCTTTAATCTAAATCTCTAAATTCTTATTATTTCTTCTATTATATGTCCCTCTACTTTCTATTAATTTATCCTCCCTTTTCTCTTCCCTCTATTTGCATCTATCTAATTTCTACCATCTCTTGCTCTCCAACTCTCTTTATCATCTCTAACCATTGTTGTTCTACCTGTCTTATAATTTCTCTTAACAATTTATCACTCTCCTCTCTCATTTCTTTATTTCTCTTATTATTACTCTTATCAATCCTATCTTTGCTTCCCTCTTTCTCTTGTCCTTCCATCTTCTTTTATATCTCTCCTCTAATGTCTATTCCTTTTCTTCATACCTCTTACTTTTATATCTTTGCTAATGTTTTTGTTAGGTTGGTTACAAAATATTGATTAAATTAGAAACAAAATTATGTTAAATTTTTCATTATTTTAAAAAAATAAGCCATATTTTAAGAAATATTTGAATGCAAAGTTCTTGGGCCGAGCTTGCAGAAGGAGCATTCGTAATGAGTAGGGACCAAAGTCAAGTCGAGGCTTGATCTCAATCTATTATTGTGTTGCACCCTATTAAGGTACGACATATTGTGTTTTAAGGGTAACGTAATAGCCACAATTAACCAATAAACCTATAACCATGTCATTGAATTAGGTGATTAAGTCAAAAGCACTTAAGGACAAGGTAGCCCCAGTTTGGTTGACATAATTCTACTATGCAAAGTATTATAAAGTGCAAATCAATTTCCTTCTCAACGATGTGGGACTAAACTTTTACCTCTTATTTGCTTCTAAAATCATAAGTGCCTCAACATCATCCAATCATGCATTTTTGTGATCGTTCAAACCATCCATTTAATGAGCCATTGTATATTTACTACTTCATCTGCTTTAAGCGATTGACCCTTACTTAACATAAGATGATCATGATCTAGTTTGACTTCATTGTATCACTTTCTCTAGGAAATATCTTTTCTTGAATCCTATGGCACTTAATAATCCTTTTTGACACCTATGGTTGAGATCGTTGCCAATTTTAATTTAATAATTTGGCAAACCGAATGTCATCCTATGTGATCTGATGACTAAGATCTAATCCACCTTGGTCCAACCATCCTAAACTCATCCAACTTTTTAATGTTTGATGAGATGGTACAAGACTCTTTTGAGTATATCCAGAGGCTCTTCTTCATCCTACACAACAACTATTTCACTAGCTACTACATTTGAAATTTTGGTCACCATTTTGATAGAATAATTAAGTTATTTGGAAAAATGTTTTAAGCTATTTAGTAGTAGCCTTTAAAAGACCTTTTCTATACTTTCTAATAGCTATAAATAGATTTTTTTTATCAATTCCTAATCATTGTAAATGAATTGACTACTAAATTTGAATAAGATTTTAACTTAACAATGAATGGTTGTACCATCTTCTATTGATATAAATTTCTCTTAACAACATCTTTAGCTTACAACTACTTGAAATATTAAATTCTATTATTTAAGCCTAATTCCTTAAAGATTTCATTTTTTAAATTCTCTTCATAATGTTTAGCTCTTTGTACCTTTCTATATTCAACAATAGGCATAGACAAATTTGCACATTTTTGTTAAAAAAATATTTTTGTATTTTGGTTTTTCTTTTATGTTGGGTAGTCAAATGTTTGTGAAGGCCTGAGTTTGGTTTGATCTTGCAAAAGCTCAAGTTGGGGTAGTTACAATTGAACCCATAAAAGTTACTAGGCAAGAGATGAATGATAAGAAAAAATCTTAAGTAATAAGTTTTTTACATATAGACTTTTTATTTACCATAGTTTGGGTGGATGTACGTTCTAGTTTGAACTGAATTATCAAAAACTTTATTGTACCAGTTTAATTATTATTTTAGTTTTTATAATCATAAAAAATTTTAAATTAGTATATTTATAAATCATAGTTATCAACAAACATAAAACTTTTTTATAAAAAATTTTTTAAAAATAAATAAAATCTAAAAATTTGCAAAAATATTTTAAAACTCATTATTTTCTCTCCTGTAGTACTTACATGTAGTTTTTCATTAATTTGTATCTGAGTAGGATTCTTATAGTAAGTTTGTAAAATCACTATGTTGAAATTTATTTGTGTGTGAAAATTAATTATAACATTAACTATAATTATTTGCTAAATTCATTATTTTACCAATATTAATTGTAATATTTTGTTTTTTACTTTATAATCAAATTGATTTATTTTGTTAATGTGTTTATTTTATATAATTGTTTAAGGATGATTATAGTTGTAGTTAATAATTGTGAAACATGTAAGGAAAGGATATTCATCATGTCATCCTCCATTATTTATTTAAGGTTGAAATTTTATTTTATATGAAAAAATACTATTAAAATTTTTTTTTTGAAGATTGATGATAATTTGTGAGACCTTTTTATTCACCCTTTTGCACATCCTAAAAATAGAGGTAATAAATCAAGAATTTTAATTCTATTAAATGTTAAAGGAATAAATTACTTTGTACATTGCTTCAAGAAATTAGTTTGAGTGTGTGCACATGCACAACTTGTTTTGAGATAATGTAGGGATTACATAGGATGTATGATGAGAATGAATCTAAACATATTGGTGATGATAAGGAGTTGAACGAAAAAACAAAGTAAAAGAAGAAGAGTAAGAGGAAGAAAATAAATTTAGAGATGAAACATGTAGGTAAGCTTTTATCAAGTACTTCTAATTTTAATCATGAGTATACTTTTTAATCTTGTGATAAAATATCAAAATTTAGTAATTTTGTTTTTGAGAACAAAATACAAATAAATATATATGATAATCTTATGAAAATTAGTGCAAAACATGAATCTAGAATTGTTGAATGGCATGGAAAATTTGATGCACTAAAAAAGGAAAATACCTTTTTGCCTTATCAAGTTAAAGCCTATATTTTTAATGTCATATTTGAATGCTTCAAAAAATGCATGTGAAAATTATTTGTCCAAATATATTATAGGCAATGATGCTTTAAACTTAGAGAATGATATGTTCAGTGAAGAAAACTTTTTGTTTAAAGAAAATCCACAAATATTTGATTGACTTGAAAAGGAAATATAGAATCTAAAGTCAAAGTATGCTACTTTATTTTGTTATCCACTTGTAATCATTCACATGTACCATCATGTGATACTTTTTTAAATTATGTGAAAAGAGTAATGTTCTCTTGAATGCTTCATATGCTCTTAAGCAAGTTTCATCTTATAGCCATGTGACAAAAAATAATGTATGTTTCATGATAATCATAGGTTGGATAAAACATATATCCATGTGTTCAATACAATGCCTATTCTTTCTTTGTGTACATCTAATTATCAAGTTAGTATAACACCATATGCAATTATTATTTTAAATTTAGACATCTTACATTTGATTGCTTAATTAAAAACTCCATAAATCAAAAACATAATAAATATGAGTGGATTCTTAAGGTACAAGCTTTGAAACTTCTTTAAAAAATCACAACATCAACACCCCACAATTATTGAACCTATGATGGTTTGGATTCCTAAATTTAATACTTGGTTAATCTATAAGCATGTCGCCATATTTTAGGACGTATGGAGGCAAGGCTTTCTTTATAACATTGTGTAGCTCACTTACAAAATTGTAGTCCTTGGCTTACTTATCTAAGCATAGAAGACAAAATTTTTTAGATTTACTTATTATTAATCGATATTACACATTTGAAGCTTGTTAGTCAATCCGTGCAATTGTTGCGTGATGATATATCACATATTGTAAGCACATTAATACCATTTTTTTCATGATCTTTTTTATTGAAATATTATTGAATGATCATGTGATTTGATATTAAAAATGGAAATGTTTGAGCCTATAGTTAAATTACAGTTTGCTAAAGAATTAAATATAAAAAAGGGCAAAACAAAGGTAAGTTATGTAGGATGTTCATTTTAAATGACCAAAGAATCAGTTGGTATAATTTATTTTGGACACAAAAATCTTAAGTTTGGATGTTAAAAAGCTTAGATTTTTTATTGATATTGATTTTTAAAATTTACTAGAGTTAAAGTTTATAGGAATAAAAATTTGACCATCATTTGCTTTGTTGCATTGATTAGAAAATAAGATAAAATAAATTTAATTTAATAAATTATAGAAATAAAAATCTATGTAATTATTACAAGGAATGGAAAATATCAGATCAGTTTATATCTCTCACTTAGAAAAGCATATAAGCATATAAAAGGTAAAATAATAAATATTGAATGTTTTGGGATAACTTATTATGTGTTTAGAAATTAGTATAATTTGATATTAATCATGATTTTTCTAGATTTACATTAGTTATTTTATTGTGATTAGGAAATAGACTACTAAAAACATGGTAATTTGATTTGAACATTTGATAGAGTCAGTTACAAAAATAATTAATGAAAAAGTTGAATTATTTTATGGAGTCATTGATCAACAACTATCTTGAGTTTGGTAGTATCAAAATCTATAGAAATAAAATAAATGATGTGCTATATAAGGAGTTTGAACAAAGTTTCTATGAGAGATATTATTCATATTACATTTCTATTTTTCATAGAAAAGTATATTTAGTGAAGAAGCCCTAAAGGCTATAGATCATGTTATGAATTGATAAGAAGATAAACTTAAGAAAAATTACGTATAAGATTTAATTCTTAGACCTAGTGGTAAATAATTCATTAGACCTAAATTGGTACTCTAGAATAAACTATATAAAAATCAACTATTAGAGATATGACTAGGCTTGTTGTGGAGGGTATTTAATTAATTTGATCATTATGAGAAAAGAAATCACAAAAATATAAGATTTCACTTTATTTTAGATTTTGTCATTAGAGGATTAATAGAATTAGAGTATGGATTTGAAAAGTAAGATTTGGACTATGTATTTTTAAACTCCTTCAATGGAATAATCAAAATTATATAAATTAGACCACCTTTTTGATGGACTCATGGGAGAGAATGATCATGGTTAATTTAAAATATAGAGTAGTCATAAAGTGAGGAGGAGCATGTTGTAAAAGAGAGAATAAGGCAACAGAGAGCATATATATTTCATTTTTAATAGCTCTAATAATTAACTAAATATATATTTTTACATGTAATATTTTTCTTTAAACATTTATGTGTTACGATAATCAAACGGGAGAAGTTGTTGGGTTATGTTTGTATTTGATGGGAGAAACCTTAAATGTTTAGCAATTTTTTTGTGTTTCCTTATTATAAAAAAGTTTATATTAAAGAATAAGCGATGCAATTTTTAGCATGTTGAACTAGTGGTCTTTAACGTATCTTGGAGTATTTAACAAGTTCAAAGGATTGAAGATATGTGCATCAAATTTCAAAATGTTTTCTTTTTGTTATGATTTAGAATTTTAGTTTCTTGATTACAATGCACATTTCTATTCCTCAAAATTTGAAATCCAAACATGAAGCATTCAACTATTCAATCATGTCTTTCATTAAGAAAATATATAGGATTCTATTTTTTCAATCATTCGTTTCATGGTTCTATTGTTTATTAAATCATTTGTTGATTTAAGAAGTACATGATTATATTTTTATTATTTATTTTATTAAATAATTATTATGTATTCTTTTCCAAATTTTACATTTTGATGATTGATAAATCTTGATTAAATCAAAAAATGATTTTGTTAAAATTTTCAAAATTAAAATAAAACTTAAGCCACATCTCAAGTTGTACATGTGATAAGCTCAAGTGGGCATTCATAATGCTTATGGACTAATGACTTGAACCAATATGGATTGAGGCTTGATCTTGGCCTGGTAAAATCCAAAGTTTGGGCAAGGGATATTGTGTTTTAAGGGAAAACTAAGACCCACAATTTATTTGTTATCCTGTAACTATAATATTGAATTATGTGATTAAATCTTGAGCATACAAGGGGGAGTCAGCACTAGTTTGGCTCATATAATTCACTGACACAAAAATTTATAAAGTGCAAATCACTAAACTCTTGGTGCTTGTTGGCTTCCTTAATCAAAAGTGTCTCAGTGCTGTTTTATTGTACATTTTCATGATTGCATAGTGGAGATCACCTCTACCTTTGAATAGTGATCCTAATCAATGTAGCCATCCTTTTGGTGAGCTAATCATATGGTTACTTCTTCATCCATTCGCAGTTATTAATCCTTGCTTGACATCTGATGGTTTTGATCTCATCTAGCTTCATCAAATGGCTTTTCTTGTGAAATATCTATTCTTGAATCTTATGACTTTGAATAATGCACTTTAACTCCTACAACTGACATCATTCTTGATTTTGTTTTCGATTAATCAATTGATTCAGATCTCATCTTAGTTGATTAGATGTTGTAGATCAAATCCACTTTGACTTAAACATCAATAACACATTTACCTTTCCAACAATTGTTTGGATGGTGAAGAACTCTTTTGAGCAAATCCATTCACTCATATTCATCCTACTTAATAGCTATTTTAGTAATCCTTACATGTTCCATTTTGGTTAGTGTTTTTGAAGAATATATAAGCTATTTTGAAAAGCTTTTTAAACTATTTTTTAGTAACTTTTGAAATAGATTTTCAACACTTTCTAATGGATATAACCAAATGTTTTTTATAAATGTCTCAACCTTCTAAATAAAATAAAAAATTAACATGAGCAAGATTTTAATATCTCAAGAAAGGACAATAGAATATTCTAAATGTAGAAATTTCTACTCAAAGTGACTATAGCATAGACTACATGAAATTCGACATTCTTCTTGCTAAGTCAGTTTTTTAAGCATTCATTTTGTCAATTATTTTCATATTTAGAGCTTTTTGTGCCATTCTATCCATCAAGCTTATGAAAACGTATATTTTTATTTAAAATTTGTTTCTTACTATATTTTTTCCTTTGGGTTTGTTCGTCAAACATCCATGAAAGCTTAAGCTAAAATTGATCTCATTAAAAATTGAGTTTAGGATGAGCTCATAAAAGCCTTAGTCATAGTTGAACCTATAAAAGCTAGTAGGTTAGATGTGAACTACAAGAAAAAAATCTCAAGTTGTAATTGTTTTACTATAGAGTTTTTCGTATACTTATTTTCATTTCAATTTGTCATGACTTTTTAATTGACACTTTATAATTCAACATCTAAATCACCCTCTCTTCCCTTCTCTCTCCTCCTTTATCTCTTCTTCCCCTCATGCCTTCTTTTATAGCTTTAATCTTAAGATCTCAAAGGCATTCTATTTTTCACTTATCTTCTTAATCATTTATCACTATATTCCTCCATTGTGTCGTTCACTTTCCCTCATTAAACTTGTTATATCTCAAACTTCTCTCCCACTTTTTCCTTCTATTTCTATTCCGCTTTATCGCTCTCCTATAAGTGTTTTATCTTATTTTTCTTTTTTTCCTTTTATCACTTTTTATTTTTCTATATCTACCTCCTTATCTATGTTTTCCGTAATTTCTTTATTAACCCTTCAAGTTCTTTTTCTCTCGTCTTTCCCTCTTTTTTTCTTGCACTATATCCCTCTCTTTTTATTTCCATGTCAACCGTTATCTATTTTCTCCATTTTTTCCTTTATCCTTTTTCTAACTCATCACTATATCTTTTATCTAAAAAGATCACTATGTTATTATCGTCTCTTTATTTTGTAGAAATTGTTATAATCTTTATCTTCTCTCTCCATCTATTATCTCTCTTCCCTCCACCTTTTATCCCAAAAAATCTTGATCTATTATTTTCTTTCTTTTTTTTTATGATTGAATGTCTCGTTCTATCTTAATCTCTACCACACATGTTATGTCTTACACTTCACATCTGAGGTATTTATTTTCTTTTTTTCAATTTTCTCCCAATATATTGGTTTGATTCTTTATCTTTCTCATGCTTTTTCTTCATGATGCTTCACTCCCCCTCACCTCTTCACCTCTTCTTGCTGGATACAATGTCCTTCTCGTTCACTAATTCTTTCTCATTCCACTATAGCTCCCATTACTAATATAATTTTGACTATCCTATTTCTCTTCTTTCTATTTACATCCATCTCACTTCAATTATCTCTTATTCTCCATCTCTCTTTATCATCTCCATCCATTATCTTCTATATCTCTCATAATTTCTCTTAATAATTTTTCACTCCCTTCACTCTTCCTCTATTTTCTCTTTATTCCTTCTACTATCACTCTTGTCTCCTCTTTCTTTTCTCTTAACTTTATCTCTTCCCTTTATCTCATCTATTATGTCTCTCTTGTGAACTCTATTGCCTCTCTCATAATACTACAAATTTTATCCCTCTCCATCTCTTTCTATGTTCATCTATATTTTCTTCCTCTTGGTGCCGTGTTTCTTTCTATGTTTTCTATCTCACACTCCATATTTTAATAAATTTTCTTCCCTTTTTCATTCTATCTCTTTTCTATTATTTTTGATATATCTCAATCTCCTTCTCCCCTTGCCTCTCATTTACCATTGCTATCTCTTCATATCTCTATCTCTAAATGCCTTCTATCTCACTACAAAACTCAATCTAACTTTCTCTCTATTTCTCTATCATCTAACCCTTCTCTGACATTCTATGTTAAACTATGCTCCCACTCCTCCATCAATATCTCTCTTATAAGCTATTTTTTAATTTAACTTCTCTCTCCCATCACTTAACTCTGTTCCTAATTAAAGTTTTCTTCTTTCAAACTCCATTTTTTCTCTTTTCCCCTTAATATCTTAGCTAAATCTTTCCTATCTCTTTTCTTTCCCCACTTTCACTTCCTTTTTCTCTATATCTCCCTCAATTTTAATGTCATTCATATAAAACTCTTTGTTTTTCTCATTTATTTATCTTTTTTCTATTTATTTTTGCTCTCTAATTCTATACTTCTAAGTCCCATTTATCTTTGCTTTCTTACACTCTATCCTTTTTTATATCTCTTTTATTAATTCTTTTCTTTACGTATTCTATCTCAACCAATCTTTTTCCTTTATCCCATCTTTATCATTCCACCTTCTCATCATATCAATCAAATTTACTTTTATCTCTATTCCTTTTCTCTCAAGCACAATGATTAAATCTTTTTGACGCACCTCACTCCTGTACACTTTCAGTCCCTTCACACTTTGACCACTTTTTTATCTCTTATTGTCCTCATCCCTTTGTATCAATCTCATTTATCTTTATCTCTTACTCAGTCTATCTCTCGCTTTATCATGCATTCTCTCTTATTGTCTGTCACTCACAATTTTTTATCTCTATTATCTTAGTCTTCTTTATTTTAATTTATCTATATATATTTCATACCTACTTCCACTTTTAGCCTTTACCACTTTTCTCAATCTTTGTTAATCTTTTCTAACTTCTTTTTTGTCATTCATATTTTGATTATCTACAACATCTTATTAAAAAAAAGATCAACAATTAGAATAAGAAACATGATTTAAAAGGAAAAAAATAATTTGACAAATAAATTAAAAGTGGAAAAAACATATAAAAATCTATTGTTTATTATTTTACTAAAAGGAAGAAAGGTTTTAATAATTGTTAATAGTTATCAAAATCACTTGTAATTTAATAGAAGAACAATTCTATGTTATAGAAATGAAAAAGATTAAAAAATATATATTTATGATGAAATAATAATATTATATTATAAAAAATTGTTCTTTCTTATTGTAAATATAGTGAATAATAAAATTCCTTGCAAGATTAATATTTAGAAATTATAAAATAAAAATCAATGTGCTATAATAATTACAACAATACTTAGTTATAATACTCTTATATTGTTAATAAAATTATTTTGTTAATTACCACTATTATAATAACTCAAAAAACTATTATTATATGGATTTAATAAAAAAATATTAGTGAAAAATAATAAGAAATATTACTATAGTAAAAATATTATTATTATCAATAGGATAAAGAAAAATTTTTATTAATTAATATTTAAGAGTATTATTAATACTAATCCTCATCGAGTTACATTTCTTCTTATTGCACAACAATTATTTCTTCTAGTTCCTTTTATTCCTGCACTTATTTATCAACTTTTGTAATTTCATTTTAATCTACATCTTATTTTATATTTTATTCAATTAATTATTATTATTATTTTATTCTTATAGTTCAATTTTGTGTTCTAGTTTTTCTTATTCATCGTCTTATAATTACTCCTTTATAATTTTTCTTTCTTTATCCTATTATTCTTCTAAGGAATTTGTCGAAATGAAATTATTCAAACATAAAAGTATAGTTAATTATTTTTAAAATATTTTAAACAATGATGTTAATTAATTTTGTTTTAATTTAATTCATAAAATATTTGTTTGAACCAAAAAAGTTTTATAATAAGGTAATAATAAGATATAAAATTATTCCATTTCATCGTAATCGTATTTTTATAATGAGTTCTTTTACATTATTAGTTAATTTTAATAATAATATTTTCTTCAAAAATTATAATAGTAAAGATAAAATATTATAATATTTTATTTTTTAATTTTCCTAATAATAAAGTATTTATTACTATTTTTAGAATTTATTAAATAATAATTTTTTTATGTTCTTCTTAAAATCTTTAAGAATTAATTTTCATGATTATAAACTTTAATAACAAGTTGTGTCATGAAAAGCGTGATTGCTGTTGTTTTCTTAGTAATTAAAAATTGTTCTTAAAATAAGTTGTTTATTATCTCGATAACATAAATAACAATAATTATTGAAGTAAATAATTATGTGCTATTTGTACAAGTATATTAGAGTAATAGTTGATTTTTGAATAACATTTATTTACTTAAATATTTGTTGGAGAAATTTTTGTTAGTTATGGTCAATAACATTAGAAACAATTGTCTTATCTCAAATTCTTAGACAATTATTCATACCAATTCATTATTGTTTTTCATAATTGTAGTAATTAATAATTTGTTATATAAGTAATTAATAACTATATAACGAAAAAACATGAACAAAAATATTAATTATTATAACAAATATTATATTTTTTATTGTTGGTAAACAAATTAACTTATTATTAAATTGTAGGAGTTATTCTTAATAAAATATATCGTTCTTGCTAGAAGAAAATTTAATAAAAAGGTAAAACTGTTATAAGAAGAAAAATAATAGTAATTCATAATTAATAAAAAAATGTTCCAATGAAAGTTTATGGTAGTAATAATTAATACAAATATTAAGAGAAATTTGTATAAAATTATTCTTTTTAAAATTATTATCATTGTTATAATAATAATTAATAACTAAAAAAGAATTTTGAATAATTATTATGAAAAATATATTTTTGATGTGTTTTGCACAATAATATATTTCTTCTCTCTTCGAAGTCATTCTCTCTTTCACTCTATCTATGTCCCTATATCTATCACTTTTCTCTTTGTGCAACCCTTTATCTCTAATGAATGATTTGTGCCTCTTTGTATCACATTATATATTATAGCATTTATCTTTTTTTTCCAAAAATTCTCTTCTTTAAACTTCTATCTTTTTCACTTATTCTTTCTTTTCTTATTTCTTCTTTGTCTCTCTCTCCTCTACATCTATACAATTTGATGCATGTGTCACTTTTTAAAACTATTAGTGTCCATTGTTCTCTCTTTCTTTTCCTTTTTGTATCTTTTTAAATCTTTCAATTTCTAACCTTTTTATCTTATTTCCCCTTATCTCTTTAAGTAGATATCTTTAGCATCCTCTCTCTCTCTGTTTACCTCCCTCCCTCCCTCTCCCTATGACTTAGTAGTCTCTCTCTCCATATATCTCTCAATCTCTTATGAAGCACTTATCCCTCTTTCAGTCTCTCTCATTTCCATATCACCTTGCTTCATGTGACTTTTTCTCACACTTCTTATATTTATTATCTTTTTATCTCATTCGAGTTTTCTTCTTCTAATCGTTTTGTATTATAGTTGACACATTCTTTATCTTGGCTTTGTCCTTTTCTTCTCTTTTCTTTTATCTTTTTATATATCTCTACTTCTCCAACTCTTTTTTGCCTCCCATCCCTCTCCTAACTTCCTCACTTACCATTGTTATCTCAAGCATGCTCTCACTTGCTTCTCAATCATTATCAACATCTTTATTTGTTTCCCTCTATATCATATGAGGACTTTGTCATCTCTCCGTCTTTACCGTTCAATCATTCTTCCATTATCAATCTACCCTCTTTAATAGTCTGTTTAGCCCATCATAATTTTGCTCACACAGACTTTTCATGAAATTTCTTTGTCATGCTTTTCTCTCCTACCTACTTATTATAGTTATGATCTTCTCTTCTCAACTTCTTTATCTTCTTTATGTCTTTTATTTTCTATCACTATAATCTTGTTCTCTCCTCCTCTTTTCCCATATTTTCCTATCACATTTTCCTTTCCTACAACTTCCACTATCTCTCTCCACCACTCTCTATTGAAATTTCTCTCCTTTCCTTTTATCATTCTTCTCTTTTCTTTTATGATTATCTTCAATATCCTATTTGAAAAGAAAATAAACAAATAGAATATGAAACATGATTTAGATGAAAAGAAAAATAATATGACTAATAAATTAAAAGTGCAAAAAAAAACATAACCAGAATTATTAACTATTATTTTGTTGTAGTTAGGGAAACATTTCAATATTTATGAAAATAAATTGTAGATTAGTAGAAGAACAGTTGTAGGTCATACTTGCAATGACAATAAATATTATTGATGAGTTGAAAAAGATTTTAAAAATTTACTTAAAAATGAAATAATTAAATTATGTTATTGAAATTATTTCATTCTTATTGTAATTATAATAAATAATAAAATTATTTAACCAATTATTTTAAGAAAATATCATATAATGATAAATGTATTATAAAAATTATAACTATTTTTTTATGAATTTAATAAACAAATATTCGTGAATAATAGTAAGAAATATTATAATAATAATAAATAATAATATTTTAGTTATCTTAATGGAAAATTTATGTTAAGTCATATTAAAGAGTATTTTTTATTAATCTTTTTTGAATTAAATTTCTTCTTGTTCCACCTCATTTATTTCTTCTAGTTCCTCTTATTCAAGTATATATTTATCAAACTTTTCTTATTTCATTTTAACCATTATCTTATTTTCTCATTTATTCATATTATTATTATTATTATTATTATTATTATTATTATTATTATCATTATCATCATTATTATTATTATTATTATTATTATTATTATTATTATTATTATTATTATCATTATCATCATCATTATTATTATTATTATTATTATTATTATTATTATTATTATTATTATTATTAGTATTCCATTCTTCTAATTTATTTTTTTATTTGTGTTTCTCTTATTTATCTTCTTGTAATAACATCTTTTTAATTTTTCTTTTTAGAAATTTGCTGAATTTATAAAATTAGAAATAAAATTTTAGCTAATTAGTTTAATCATATTTTTAAAAAATAACTTTAACTAAATATTGTTTGATTTAAAAATTAATTAAGTTAAGTCATAAAATATTAATTTGAATTAGTGATTTTTACAATAAGATTATAATAATATATAAAATTGTTATCTTTAATCATAATCTTATGTTTATTATGAGTTATTTTACATTTTTTAATTATTATTAATTAAAGTATTATCTTGAAAAATTCGAAAAATGATAAAATATTTTATTAAGTAACTTTTTAATTATCCTTATCATAAAAGTAGTTATTACCATTTATAAGATTTGGTAAATAATAAAATTTATTATTTTTATGTTCTTCTTATGAACTTTGAGAATTAAATTCATAATTATAAACTTAAATAGCAAGATCTAACATGGTAGGAGCGATTGTTATTGTTTTCTTCGTAACTATAAATTGTTCTAAAAAAAATTTTCTTAGTATACCAGTAACAAAAAAAATTATTTTTGAAATAAATAATTATGAGCTATTTGTGCAAGACTATTAGAGTCATAATTGATGTGCAAATAACATTTTTATACTTAAATAATGTTTGGAGCAATTTTTATCAATTATGGTCAACAGTGTTTGAAATAATTTTTTTATCTAAAATTCTTAAACTATTATTCATAAAAACTCATTATTATTTATCATAATTATTATAATTAATAATTTTTTATTTAAATAATAAAAAATTATAAAATAACAAAGACTAAATAAATTAAAATATTAATTATGCCAATAAATATTACAATTTTATTATTATTTAAAATAAACTAATTAAATAATTATTTAATTGAATGGAAAAAAATAACTATTATAAGAAGAAAAAAAATAGTAATTCATAACCAATAAAAAAATTTTCCAAAGAAAGTTAATGGTAGAATATCTAATACTAATATTAAGAAAAATTTTTGTAATGGTTATTCTTTTTAAAATTATTATTTTTTATAACAATAGTTAATACTTAAAAAAAGTTTTGAATAATTATTTTTAAAAATAATTTTTTTGTGTTTTCTTCCTACTATAATATCAAATTATATGATTATTAGTTCATTTTTCTTACTCTTCCTCTCTTTTTCTCCCTTTATCCATTGCCTTGTTTTTTGTCCAACAATTTATCTCTCACAAATCGTTTGTGCCACTTTTTATCACATTGTTTGTTGTAGATTTTATCTAGCTTTTCTCGAAAATTTCTTTTTTTGGTCTTCTCTCCCTCCCTATGACATACTAATCACTCTGTCCATTATATATCTCTCAATCTCCTC
Organism: Vanilla planifolia; assembly: GCA_023846275.1. Classification (NCBI taxonomy): domain Eukaryota; kingdom Viridiplantae; phylum Streptophyta; class Magnoliopsida; order Asparagales; family Orchidaceae; genus Vanilla; species Vanilla planifolia. The sequence goes on along the minus strand of JAIUJO010000016.1, from coordinate 1,720,035 downwards.
TGAAGCACGTAACTCTCACTTAGCATCTCTATTTTTGATATCACCTTCTCTTCATGTCACATTTTTCTCTCTTCTCATGTTTATTATTTTTTATCTAATTCTCATTATTTTTTACTACTTTTTTATTGTTCTTCTCTCTATCATTTTCTATTATATCCCATACACTCTTTCTCATGTCATTGTCTTATTCTTCTTCATTCTTTAATCTCTTCTCTAAATAAAATATTAAAAATAAAATTAAAATACTTCTACTCCAATTTTTTCTAGTTAGGCTTCTCGATTTGTCATCATATCTTGAGAAGTAGGAAGAATTACAATCCTAATTCTGCCTAAAATCTTTTGAATTCTTTGTTAGCTAGAATAGATTCGTCGAATGGGTCTCTAGTTCTTCAACTCTTTTTGCTCCTAGCTCTTTGCTCACTCACTTTCCTCGCTAACGTTTGTTACCTAGTGCATACTCACACTTCTCTAAGATTCTCATTCTCTTTATTTTTTTCCTTTTGTGTCATATAATGGCTTTGTCATGTCTCTATTGTTTAACTATTAATCATTCTCTTATTATCTATCTACCTTATTTTAATTGTTTGTCAACTCAATCATGCTTTTTCTCTCACCCACCCATCGTGTATTCACACCATTATTCTTCTATCTCCTATCTACTTATTATAGCTATGACTTTCTCTTCTCATGCTTCTTTATTTTGTTTGATGACTTCAATTTTCTATTACAATGTTCTTGTTCACTCCTCCTTTGCCACTTTTTCCACTCCTTTTTTCCTTCTTACAACTTCCTTTATCTCTCTCCACCTATCTGTATTGAAATTTCTCTCCTTTCCTATTATTTTTCTTTCTACTTACCACATTTTTACTCTATCTCTTTTGTCACCATAACACATTCTATTTCAAACTTTGTCTGTCCTTTTATTTTATTTTTTCTCCTTTCTTGCATTGTCACTTGTCCCTTTCTATCTTCATTCTTTATTTCCCACACCTCACTTTTTTTTCTAGCTTTCTAACTCTCACATTCTTTCTCATTCTTTATTCTTCTCTTTTTACTACCTAGTTCTCTCCCTTTGTCGCAGTAAATCTCACATTATTTCATTCACTCATTTTCTCTTTTTGTCTCCTTCACTATCACTTGTTTCTAAATTTTTCTCTTTTCTCCCAAAAATCTATGTTAAAATCAATCTATCTTTCCCTTGTTTAAAAATAAATATTGATTATTTAATGATAACAATTATTAATAGTTATTATTTGTTTCTAATAATATTACTAATTATATTAACAACAATGACTTATTTTTATAAAATATTATTTCATATAATTTTTTCTTTAACCCTCTCTAACTTAGCATATTAATCTCATTATATTCCCTTTTCTACTTAATTTTTCTCTTTTCTCTCTCTCCTCTTTAGCTATTCCCTATCCCTATCTTTCTTCTTAATCAGTCTAAGGCACTTTCTCCATCCTATATCATGACAATTTCCATTATTTCTTTCATTTTATTCCTTTGAACACTCTCTTACACTTCTCTCCATGATGTTCGCTCAACTTCTCCATCTCTTTATCATTCTCCCTATGGTTGTTTATTTTTTCATCTTTTATTATTTTTATTACACCTAATCTTTCTCCATTTATCTTCCTTTTTAAAATTTTCTATTTCTTCTTTACCTACTTATATTCTTTCTTAATCTCTCTCTTATCTCCTTGTTTCTTTCTTGCAATTTATATCTCTCACTTTATGCATCAATATCTGGCATTATCTCATTTCTTTCCCTTTTCCTTTATCCCTTTTCACTCTTCACTCTATCACTTCTCTCTTCATATCATTATATCACTCATTGTCTCTCCTATTTCTCCTTACTTTATTTTCTCATTCTCTTTTTGTACTTTCTTTCTCCCTTTATCAATGCCCTTTAAGTTTAAATCACCTTACCCATTTCTCCTTTTTACTATGTCATTTTTTGTCACAATCTATATGGTGTCTCTCTATTATAGCCGTTGTCATTATCTATATCTTCTCTCTCCCACGGCTATTCCACATCTTTCTTGCTTTTCTCTCTCATTACCTTTTCTTTATTTTCTATCTCTCCTCTTACTCTTCTCTACATCTAACATTATTTCTGTTGGCATATCTCTTTCTATATCTATTTATACCTCTAATGCTATATCATAGACATTGCTCATCCATGCATATTTAGTTTCATCATTACTTATTACTTTTTGTTTTAGTTTATTTTTTTATCATTGTCTTGCTTTCTCTTAAAGAATCATCATTATCACTCATGTCCTTCTTTCTATCTCATCACAATCTCTTTCTGTTTCACTCGTTCTTTCTTATTCTACTATATGTCACTTTGTTCTTTTCACTTTACCTTTTTGCTTCTTTCTAATTACATCAATCACATTTCTACTATCTCTTACTTTCCATCTCTCTTTATCCTCTCTTATATCTCATATATTCTATCTATTGTCTCTCTCATTGCATCTCTATTTTTTGTCTCTCTTGCTCTGTCTCTAGATCTCTTTGTTTATCTCTCTCTCTTTTTGTTCCATTAACTAACTCTATCTCCTATTCTTCACAATCTCTCTCTTAAACACCCTACTTGCTTTTTCACTTACTTTATCTCTTTCCTCTTATTTGTCCCACTTTCACATCTTTTTATCTTCTCTTTCTTCTCTATCTTACAATATATCTTTATATTTCTCTTATTTATTCATTAACTCTCATCTTATCTATCATATCTTTGTATTTCTGGATTCACTCTTCTTAATTTTACTCTATTTTTTTCTCACACTATCTTATTATTTTATTCTCGTTCTCTTTGTGGCATTTCCCTTTCTTTATTCTACCTTCCTTAAGTTTCCTTGTTCCCAATCCACATGGTCTCCATTTTGAAATCTCTATTCCTCTTTCTTATTAATTATGTCTTTCACATTGTTTCGACCCTCTATTCTCTTTATCTCTTTCCATTCTCTGCCATGAAATCTTTCTCACACTTTTCCCTGTTTCTGTTTTGTCTTTTGCCACTTCTCTTATTGGTTTTCTCCTCTTTTGTCACCTCACTTTATAACTTAACCTACTCTTTTTTGGTCTTTTTCCTTCTCTCCACCATTCTCTCCTTTCAACATATATTTTCCTTATTTTATTATCTATTTCTCTCCCTTTTTGTTGATAAATTTAACTTTATTTCTTTCACTAATGTTCTCTCTTACTCTATTTATTTATCATTTCTTTCTTTTTCTTCTCCCTAGAATCTATCTCGTTATTCTTATTTTATTATCTATTTCTCTCATTACCAAAAACTTTATTTTTACAAATTATTTTTTCTTTAAGTTCTTTCTTTTCCTCCTCCCAACACTATCTCCTAATCTCCCTCTCTTCCATTATTTCTTTAATAGGTCTATCTCTTTGTTTCTGTCTCCGTTTTATCCCTTCTATCTCATTTCTCCTTCTTTCTTGTAATTCTTTGAAATCCCTCAAAGTAATTTTCTATTTTTATTTCTCTACTTCTTATCGGTCCACTATCACCACAGTCTTTCTTTGTGTCTATCAATTTCTATCATTTAACTTTCTCACACTCTCTTATGTTTCCTATGTTTCTTTTCCTCTTTATTATTTGTTCTCAAATTTTTCTTTACTTTTCATTTTACATTTTTTCTCCTTTTATTTTTCTTGAAATATTTCTTATTTATACTTCTTTTCTACTTTTACTTTTCTCTTTATGTTCTTTCTCTCTCTTATCTCCTTATTTGTTTTTTGGCACTTTATATCTCTCTTTTTGCACATCTACCTCTCTTAATACAGCTTTTCTCTCCCTTTTATTTTCTATCTTCTTTTTGTTAACTGTCTTTTATGTTATCATATCTCTATCTCCTTCTTTCAATTATTTGTTATATCTCTTTATTTCCTCACTCACCTTTTTCACTCACTTTCTCTCTATATCTATGACCATTTTAATTTTTATAGCTAAGTCTATCTCATTATCATTTTATGTCTCAATTGGTATGGTTTTTATTTAAGTCTTTGTCATACTCTTGATCTTCTCTCTCGTTTTATTGTCTCTCTTCTTTCTACAATTCTTACTATTTCTCTTCTTCTTTTTATATCTTTTTACTTCTCCAGTTACACATCTCTTCTTCTCACATTATTTATGCTTACATGTCTCTTTTTATTTCTATCTCTACCTCTCATAAAATATGCTTCACTTTTCTTCTTCCTTTGTATTTGTTTATCTCTTTACTGTATTTTAATCTTTGTATTAATTTAATTCATTATCGTTGCCTTGGTTTCTTATTTTGGCTCTTCACTCTCCCTCACGTCCTTACATTTTTCTCCTACATATCAACCTCATTATTCATGAATTCAATTCATCATCACTTTGCTCTTCTTTCTAAATTCTTATATCTTACTTCTATAATATTTTGCTCTCCATCTCTCTTTATTTAAAACTTTATCACTCAGTTCACACTTCCTTTCTATTTAGTCAATTTCTTCAACCATCAGTCTTATTTATCTTATCATTTCTCTACACTTTCTCCCTTCCATCTCTCTCCTCTCTTATATCTCTCATATGCTCTTTGTTTTCTTTTTTTTAACATTATAATTTTCCCTTTCTATGACTATTTATTCCTTTCATTATTTATCTCCCTCTTATTGTCTCCCTATCTTTATGTCACTTATCTCTCACAAACTATCTTTTTTCCATTATAATTTGCCTTTTTCATTATCTCTATTTCCTTTCTCTTATTTATATCACAACTTTATCTCTTTATCTTTTCTAGTTTCTCCACCATGTTTTTTCTCTTTGTTTTTTATTACTTAAATGTTTGTCTATGTTTCTTCTATTTTCCTTATCTCTTCATGTCTCTATTTCCAAACGTCTTCTCTTAATCTCAAAGTTTATTGATATCTCTACTGCTCAATCTCCTTATTACCTTCTCTATTTCACTTAACTCTCTCTTCCCTTCTATATCTCTTTTTATCACATTTTTATTTGACTTCTTTCTATCATTGTCTATGTCAAATTTTTTTTATCTTTGATTCTAACCTACTATTTTCCCTCTCCTCTCTCTTCCTTACTTTCTCTTTTTTTTTGTTAAATTATTTTTCTTGATAACTCTTTATTTTCTTTTTTTTCACTCACACTCTCTCCACTAAAGTTTACAAATGACTTCCCTTTCCCTTCTCTTACCACAACCTCTTAATATATAGCCCTTAATTTTGTTTCTTATTTATATAAAACTCTTCATTTATTTCACTCCATAACTTCTATCTCCCTATTTTTCTCTATCTAACTCTCTTTTAACTACATCTTTTATCTTACTTTCACACTCTCTCCATCCCTACAACTCTTTGTTTAGTTCTATTCTTAACACATCTTATCTCATCTTATCAACTCTTCCCTGATGTTCTCCTTATGAATCCATTATATTCTATCAATTAATGTTCATGGACTAAGTTTTCTCACTATAATGGATTGTCCCTTTCTTGGTTTACTTCAGCCCATATTCTCTTTCTCTCTTTGTTCTTTTTTTCTCTTTCCTCTCCCATCTTCTTATATCAATCTCATTTGCTCATTTCATTTCTCACCCTATCATGCATTCTCTATCTTGCTATTTATCTTTCATTATTATTTTTCTCTCTTCTCACAATCTTCTCCAATTTTAATTGACCATATGTATCCTCTACCTATGTCCATTCTCACCTCTCCCATACTTCTTAAAATTTATTATATACCTTTGTCTTTCTCTTTTTAAAAGAAGTATAATAAAGAATAAAAATATTAATTATTATTTTATTATAACAAGGATATTCATCAATAATTTTTAGGCATTATCAAAATCACTTGTAATTAACAAGACAAATACTTATAAATAGTATTTAATATTATAAATTTTTTTTTATAAATTGAAATAGAAATGACAAAGTCATTTAGAATAAAATAATTACACTATAGTTTTAACAAATAATATTAATTTTAAATTATAAACAAAAAAATTTTTACACCATTTGTAACAAAAAATATGTATAAAATGTTTAACTCGTTCTAATGGCTTTAACTATTCTAATAGTCTTATTCTTTTATTATTTATTAGAAATACTAAGTTAATTTATTTGCATTATAAATTAGTAGTGAAAAAGAAGAATATTTACTGAAGTTAAGAAAAAACAAATGATAATAAATAGTAAAAATATAAAAAGATAATCATAAATGTTTTTATTAAATATTTTAAACAAAAATTTGTAGTTCTTTTTTTTAATTAGTAATATCCCTATTTGTTTTCCTCGTGTCGTTTTTCTTCTTATTCGACTTTAGCGTTTCTTCATATACCTTTTATTCTTGCACTTACTCCTGAAATGTTTATGTTTTCATTTTATTGTTTATCCTATTTTCTTTTTTACTCCTTGTTCTTAAAATTATCATTCTTTTACTCTAGTTCATTTCAATATTCTACCTTTTCTTGTTCTTTTTATCAATAATCTTTTTATAATAATTCCTTATTTATAGTTTCTCTTTCACAATCACATTACTAATTTTTAGAGAACATAGAAAATAAAAAGTCGTCAAGAAAATTGTTATTAATTTTTTTGATAGTAATCATTTCAAAAATGATTTTAAGTAATAATACTATAACACAACAATTTATTATATTAATTTGAAAACTATTAGTCCTATGTTGTGATTGATAAAAATAAGCTAATAGTAACATAAAAAGTTACTCCCTTTCTTTTTTTTTATTTTAGGTTTATAATGTGATATTATTTTTTATTTCTTAATTTTTATTAAGATAGTCTTTATAAAATTTATAAGAAATGAAAAAAATATATTTTTTTGTTACCTTACAGTTATGCTTACAATAAAAATATTTATAATTGTTATAATAGTTTAACAATTTGGAAACATTTATCTTGATGTTACTCTTAATAGTTTTTAGAAATAATTTTAAAAAATGTTAGACAAAATTATAACATATATCATTAATATATTGCTTATCATTACATCCTTTAAAATAAAAACAATATTCTTAAAATAAATGTTTTAGGATTACATAACTACTACAATAATAAATATTGACATAAAATTTTATTTTTTATTTGTGTTAAAAGATTAAAGATACAATTAACCTATGAATAGTATATTTATATGTAGATGATGGTCATAACAATTTTTATTAGTGTTAAATAGTATTAGTAAAAATTATCCCACTCTTGCCATTAAACTACTATTAATAATAACTAATTTTTATTGATAATAACAACAATAATTGAAAACTAAGTATATAAAAAAGGAATAATTATTTAAGAACGAAAAAGGTACTGGATATAAATATGAATTTTACAAAGAAATATTTTTTTAGTAGTTATAAATTGAAAGTAATTTAATTAACTTATTATTTAATATTAAGAAAAATTTATTTGAATTTTTCTTAACAAAATTAGCAGTAATTTCTAAGAGGAAAAATGAAAAGAGAAGAAACTAAAATATGCAAAAACAAATTGTAATAATTCATTATTAATAAAAAAATTTTAAAAGATGTTTAATGGTAATTAATAATTATTACAATTATTTAGAAAAAATTTATATAATGGTTATTCCTATTAAAAAATAATATTTTTTACAATAATAAATGATAATTTAAAAGAATTTTTAATAATTATTCTCAAAAAATATTTTTTATATTTGCACCTCACAATACAATCGACTTATAGGATTATTAATTTATTCTTTATGTTCTATTTTTTTGTCTTTATCTTACTTTATTCTCGATTTCTCTATTTATTTCCCTTTATCCATTACTATTTCACTTAGAGTTACCTATTGTCTCCCACAAAACATTTGTGCCCATCCCTATGACATTCTTTTTCTATGCTCATTGTCCTTTTTTCAAATTTTTTTTTCTTATTCTTCTCACACTTGTTATTTCATTCTATGTTTCTTCTCCTTGTCTTCTTTACCATTCCATCATTTGATGTATGCCTCTTTTTAAAAGTCTCTTTTAATAGCTTTCTTTAAATCTCTCTATTTTTCTATCTTATAATCTTTCAATTTGTCTTCCTCTTTATCTTGTTTCTCCTTCCTCTCTAAATAAGAAGCTCCATTAATTATTGTTTCTTTTTTTATTCATTAGTCTCTCTCACCTACTTATCTCTTCTTATCTCCTCGCAAACTACATATAATAAACTTAGTCTCTCTCTCTCTTTCTATTATCTCACCTTCTCTTCTTTGTGACATTTTTATCTTTTTTCATTTCACTTTTATTATCTAATTCTTATAATCTCTTGTTATTCTTTGAGCTATTTCTTTTCTCTACAACTTTGTGCTATCTCTATTACACTTTCTCTACCTCCATCCATGTCTTCTATCATCCTTAATCTGTTCTCCAAATCCCAACTTGTCTCACTATTTTCTCTCTCGTGACCCTCATCACAGTTTAAGTTCCCTCCCTTTCCATTCTTTCTTTGTGCTTTTAATGACCTGTAACTCTATGTTTTTGTTCCCTCTATTTGATACACACTATATCAAATAATGAATTTTTTAATCTCTCTTTGTCCCCCTTTCCATTATTGTCCTACTTTCCTAATTCCCTTTTAACAATCATTCTAATCCATTATTGTTTTACTCTCACTCACTCTTTTTTGTTCAATCTATCTTTCTAATTTCTTATTAATCGTCATAGCTATGGTTTTTGTCTCTCACTCTTCTATATCTTAGTCTATGTCTTTCATTTTCTGTCATTGTCTTCTTATTCTGAGCTTCCCTCTACCACATTTCTCTAATTCTCTTCTCCATTCATACAACTTCCTTTAGTTGTCTCTCAACCATCTCTCTATTTCGATCGCTTTCATTCTTTCCCTTTATCTATATGTTCCATGCTGACATCCCTTTACTCTTTCTATCTTTGTCCTCTTTCTATCACCTAATCTATGTCTCACTTTGTCTCTCTTTCTATTTAATCTTCTGTCCCTTCTATTACTCCCTCTTTACTTTCAAGTTTATTCGTAGTCTAATTCACTCACCTCAATTTTTTCTCTATTGATTTCTTATTCTTCTATTCTTTTTTTCACTATATTTTTTTCTTTCTTTATTGCATATTTTACCTTTTTTATCTCTATAAATCCTACTTTCTTTCACTAACTTGTGTTCTCTTCTTGTCCCTTTCATTATGAATTGCTTCTGCTTCTCGATCTCTCTCTTCCCCCTCTAAAACTATCTCAAAATTTATCTCTTCCTTTCTTTTTTAAAAATCAATATTTACTACTTAATAGTATTGTTTATTAATAGTACTTTTCATTAATAGTAATTCTTTTCTTATAATGTTTTAACTATCTTTATACCATTACTTGATAGTTTAAATAATTACTTTTTATAACTTTTTTGTTCTCTCTCTCCAACTCACCTATTAATCTCCACTATTCCCTTTTTTGTTACCTCTGTAACTCTTTTCTTTTCCCACCTTTATCTCATCTCTCTTTTCTCCTTCTATGACACAATTCTTCTTAATATCTCGAAGGCTTCTTCTAATTCTTTTTCTTTTTTCCTTTCTCAATACTTTATCAACATCGTCATCTATAATCTGCTTCACTGAACTTTCTCTTTCATAATCCACTTTCATTTGTGCTTTTTGTTTCTTTTCCTCTCTATCATTCCCCTTGTAGTTATTTGTTTTCTCTTTGTTTTTCTCATTTTGTCTCTCCTAATCATATTGCATTTATATTCTTATATATATATATTTCTTTTATATCATTTTTTCTTTCACTTTTTTCTTTATCTCTCAATTTTCAATTGTCTCTTATTTCTCTCTTTACACTATCTTTTATCTATACATATCTCAATCTCACTCTTTCTCTCTCTCTTTCTCTCTCGTATTTCCTACTTTTTGTTCTCTTTTTTCTTTTCCACTCTTTTTCTCTCTCTATCCCATTCACTTTATATCACTTAGTTCTTCCCTCATTTTTGCTCCTAGGTTTTTATGCCTCAATTTATATCTTCCACTTTATCACATTCTTTGTAATTATCTCTACCTTTCCTTTCCCACTATTATCTCACTTCTTTCTTGATAGTTCCTTTCTTTTAGTTCTCCCTTTTTAAGTTTCTATCTCTGCTCTTAATCTTGCTACCACACACATTGTTTATGTTTGAATGTCTTTTTCTATCATTGTCTCTACCTCTTATGCTACATGCTACATTTTGCTTCTCCCTATGAATTTATTTTTCTATTTATTCTTCTTTCTATTTGTAATAGCTTAATTCTTTATCTTTATCTTTCTTTCTCTTGATGAGCCTTCACTATCCTACATCTCCTTAACTCTTTTCTCTTATCATAACCTCCTTCTCATTAACTCATTATTTCTCATTCTACTATATCTTTATTTATTCTCTTTAGATTTATCGTCCCTTTTATCTTCCTTTTAATTATATCTAACTTATTCTCATTATCTCTTGCTCTTTATATCTGTTTATCTTTTTTATCCTTATTCTTGTATAAAGATTTTAATTTCTATCAACACTTTATCTCTCTTCCTTTTTCCTCTCACTTCTCCTTATGACTCTTGTTATCACACTTGTTTACCCTATCTTTTCCCCTCCTTTTCTCTCTTTCCTTAATCTCTAACATTATATATCTCATATGATTGTTATTAGGTCTCACTCCTTAAGTCTCTATTTTTGTCTCTTTATCTCCTTCTTTGTTTATCTCTCTTATTATCCCTCTCTCTATGTCTCTTCTCTCTTACACTATAATTTCACCAACTTTGCTTTTTTTCTCTTAATGACCTTTCCCATATGTAACTCTTATCTCTTTTCCTTTTCTCTTCTCCATTTTACTCTATCTATTTAGTTCTTTTCTGTCAACTTTCCTGTTGCCTAGCTTTCTAATGCCTTCATTATCTCTTGATGTCTCTATCACTAAATTCTCTCTCTAATGAGGAATATCTTTCTAACTTTTTCTATATTTTTATTAGTCAAACACTCTCTTGCCTTACTTATTTCACTTTACTTTCTTTACTCCATTACATTGCACACTCTATCTTTCTTCCTAGTTTCACTTCATCTAATTATGCTCTTCCTCATTATTATCCTCTTCGTAATCTTTACCCTACTCTTTTCTCTCTACACTTTGTTCCATTATTCTATTGTCTATAATTTTTTTCTTTTCTAACTCATTCTTTCCCTCTTCTCTCTAACTCTCTCCACTAAATCTTTTCAATCACTTTCCCTTCCCCCATGTCTCTCTCTTTCTCTTCTCAACATATGTCTTTTAATATCTATCTCACATATATAAAAGTTTTAGCTATCTTTTTACTCTATCATTTTTGTCTCACTTTAATTTCTATCTCGAATATTTCTTTTTGTTTAGCTTGCTCAATTCCACACACTCTCCTTCTCAATATCTCTTTTTCTTTCTCTCTATAAACATATTATCTCTCAACTCACTCCCTCTTTCATTATCTCCTCCTTATCAATTAACCCTATTCTATTAATTGATGCACCCTCCCACTCATTTCCTTTACTCTCACTTCTAATTATTATCTCTTCCTTATTATACCTCTCTCCCTCATTAACTTTCTCTCTCTTCACCTCTTTATTTGTTTTTTCTCTTTACAATTACTTCTTTTCAACTCCTTTAGTTATTTTGTTTACACTTAAAATTTGTCATATTTAATTTTACCCCTTTTTTTACTTTCTTCTGTTATTTTATGTTTTTTATTTTTATCATTCACTTCTTCTAGTTCATTTTGTATTCCACATTTTCTTATTCTTCTTATCAATAATCTTGTAACAATTACTCATATATTTATATCCCATTATCAATAAACTTTTCTATCACAAATACTCATATATTTTATCCCATTATCAATAAATTTTTCTATCACAAAATATTTGGTCCTCTCTCCATCACATTATTCATCATAGCCTCTCTCATCTTTTTCCTAAAATTATCTATGTTTCTTTCATGATCATCGCCTTATTTGTTCATTTTTTATTGTGTCTCCCCCTTATTAGTCCTCTTTATCATTTGAGTAGTGTGCTTTTAAAATTGTTTCATTGCATTGCTATCTCTTCTTCTTTGTCTCTCCTAATAGAATTATCTATTAATATGTTAGCTTCTCTTTATGACTCGTCAATTTGTGTCATCTCCCTTTCCCTTTCTATCTCTTCTTAAGCTACACATGATTCACTGAGTCTCTCTCTTCTATATATCACTTTCTCTTCTATGCAATTTTTCGTCCCTTCATATATCTCTTCCTTTTACATCACTCTCATAATCTATAGTACATTTTGAGTTGTATCTTCTCTATGAATTTTTATACTATCTCCTTTACCATTATTTCACATGTCAATCCTTTTCCTCTCGTGTCCTTAATCTCATTTCTCTATCTCTCTTTCTCAGCATTTCCTCATCCATCTCTCTCCTCACTTTCTCACTTCCCTCACTTTACTTTGTTATCATGGGTAATTTTTCGCTTGTTTCTTTATCTTTGTCTCTCACACTATTTTTTCTACCTCTATAAGACAATGTCCTTATTTCCTTTTTGTCGATCTCTCCATCATTGTCCCATTATCCTTCTACCCTCTTCAACACTCTCTAATCGATCTCTCTTTTGCTCTCAACCACTCGTCTTGTTTTTACTCTATAATTCTTCTCTATTACTTATCAATTACAATTGTGTTTCTATATCATTTTTATTTATCTTTGTCAATGTCTTTCTTTATCTCTCAATGCCTCATTTTGTTCTCCTTCCTTTTGCTACATTTTCTTGCCCAACTTCTCCATTTTTACAACTTACCCTTTCCTCTAAACCTTTTCTCTAATTTTGGAACATTTCTCCTTCTTTCCTAATTTTCTTTCATTAACTTTGTTGTTGACTTACTCTCTTTCTTTATCTCATCTCTCTATGACCTATTTCATCTCTAACTATGCCACTTTGAATTTTTTTCCTGTCACTTCCTTTAGCACCTCTTTCATTGCTCTTCTCTCTCAAATTCATCCTCCTCATGGTTTTATCTCTTATTCTTTTACTCTTACATTCTCTCCCTTCGCTTTGAACTTATTGCTTTTCATTATGTATTTCTCCCCTTTTCTCCTTACAAATCTAAGTTTTATTCTTTTGCTTGTTTTCTCTCCTTGTCTCTTCATCAATCATCTATATTTCTTTTCTTTCTCTTTTTCCTATAAGAACCTATCTTAAAATCTATCTTCGTCAGTTTCAATCTCATCCTCTTGATCTCCTTCTTTCACTTTTTTATATGTTGTTTCACTCCTTCCTTTATCTCTCCTAAATCTTCTTTCCTTCTTCTCATCTTTCTTCCTCCTTAAGGAACTTTCTGATTCTAATTGTCTCTTCCTTTATTAATCTTGAATCACCAAAGTAATCAACTTTCCTTATCATTTAGTTTCATTAAACTTTCATTCATATTATTCACTCAGCTTGTTACACTTTTTTCTCCACTTTCTTTTTGTTGTTCCTCTAGGATTTTGCCCTTGCTTTTCCTACTTTTTATCTCTTTATCTTTCCTCACCAATCTCTTAATCATTTTTTTTCTTTTTTGTTTATCTCTTCATGTTCCTTGCCTCAATCTTTTCTTTGTTTCTTTGTTGCAATTTATATATTTCTCTTTCTATATCTATCTTCTTAAAAATCTTTTTTCTCACCGATTTCTCATCTTTGTTCACTTTTTCTTTTCTCTAACTTCTTCTGTCTTTTATTTCCGACTTCTCCTAATTATGTAACTCTTTTTTTGGACTCTTTTTCCCTCTCTATGACCCTTTAACTTAAAATCACTTCATTCGTCCCTCATCTTTGCTACTTTTATTTTTATCTTAATGTATATAATCTCTCTATATTGTATTCTAAATGATGGTCTTCATCTTCTTTATATTATCGCTCTTCTTTTTTGCTCTTCTCTCTCTTTGCCTTATTCTTCATTCTTGTAATCTTCCTATTTCCTTTGTCAGTTTATTCCTTTACTACTTTTCTCTTTGCTGTCATTAATCCCATTCCTACTAACTCTTAGTCTTTATCACTCTTGATGTTCTATATCCATCCTTTTTTATCTCTCTAACAATTGTTATTAATCTTTTATGACTCCCTTCTCTCTTCCTCTTTCTTATCTCTATTTCTTCTACTATTACTCTTTTATTTCTTCTCTTTTGTGCCAAACTTCTCTCCTCACAAATCTCTTATCTTACATCTCCTATATACTATTCATTACCTCTATGTCCCAACCATTTCATTTTTTATCTATCTCTCTGTAAATTCTACTTTATTTATTTCACTTTTGTTGTCAAACTATCTTAGATTTGTCTCCAGTTTCTCACACTCACATTTCAACATTCTAACTTCACATTTTCACTTTCACTATCTACTTTTTATTATATATCTTGTATCTTTATCTCCTTATCTTCTCTCTTCTTAATATTGCTCTATTATGTTTTCACATCACTGATCTATTGGTTGCCTCTCTTTCTTATACCTTCAAAATCTCATGTCCCCTTCTTTAATGCATTCTTTCTCATAAGGTATCTCTTCCTAACATTCTCTTTATTTCACTATGACTCAATCTCTCTTTTACTTTAAAAATTTTTATCTCATTTATATCCAACTCTTCACTTATCTCAACATTCAATCATTTTTATCTCTCTTTATTTTCTTTTTTTAAGACTTCCATACTTCTCGCTTTTTTATCTTACTCTCTTCCACACTTTATCCTTCTCTCTTTGTCTAAGTCTCTTAATCAATTCTATCTCAACTTACTCTCCCTTCCATTATCTCCAGTTTATCACTCCACAAACTAATTCTATAAATTGATGCTTCCTCCTTCACTTATTCCTTTTGAATTATTCTATGGTTGTTCTTTTTCTTTCTCTATCCCTCACTCTCTTTCTCTTTGTCTTTGTACTTTTACTTTTTTCTCTCTCTATCTCCCTCATCTCCTTATAATAATCTACTTTATCTCCCTCTCTTACTCATTTGCTCTCAGTCTATCATGTACTCACTCTCTCTCCTATAATTCAGCTCCTATTATTATCTACAATTTTCTCTTAGTGTTCTTTATTTCTGTTTAACAATAATTAATTCATGCCAACTTTTTCTATCTATTACACTTTACTTTCCAAACCCCTCTATAGCACACTACATCACTTTTCCTTATTCACTTCTCTCTAATCACACTCTCTCTCATTATTATTCTCTCTATCTCTTTCTTACTCTTTTCTCTTTACACTTTATTCCTTACTCCATTCTATTTTGAGTAAATTTTTTTCTTTCTAGTGCTTTCTTTCCCTCTTATCACTCTCACTCTCACCATTAAATCATTTCAATCACTTTCCTTTCATATCTCTCTTTCAATTCCTAATTTTTATCTCTAAATTTTTATCTTATCTACATCAAAGTTTTAGCTATCTTTTCTCTCAATAATTTTTATCTCTCTTTGGTTTCCTTCTCGAAAGCACTACCTACTACATTCTATCTATCATGCTCATTTTCACACTCTTTCCTACCTTATATCTCATTATTTTCTCTCTTTAAACCTATTCTCTCTTATCACACTCGTTTTTTATCTCCACTATATAAATCCACCATCTTCTTTTATAAATTAATGTTTTCTCATAGTCATTTCTTGTGCTCACACTCTCAATTATAATCCATTTCTAGTTCTACCTCACTCCCACACTCACTTTCTCACTTTTCAATCTTTTATTTGTTTTTTACCACTCCATTCTTCATATATCAATCTCTTCTATCATTTTCTCTTGCTCATTCTTGCTCCTTTACTCTATCATGCATTCTCTCTCTTACTTATATCTATTATTATTATATTTTTATTTTCTCTTTAACTTCTCTTTTCCTTTTTTCTAGATATATTTTTTTACATTGTTTCTAACCTCTCTCATCTTTTTTTAATGTATTTCTCTCGCTATCTATTTCCATATCATTTGTTGTTTGCCTAATTTAATTTTGTAGGAAAATTAAGAAATTGATTTAGAAACATGATATGAATCATAATAAGAATGATAAGGAAAACATAATAAAAGCAGTAAACTAAGTACAAAAATTATTAATTATTACTATATTAAAATTTAGAGAATATTTAATAACTTATAATAAAAATAAAAATATCTTGTAAATAATAAGAGGAGAAACTGAATTTTTTTTACTAATATTAAAAATATTAATATAAGTGAAAAAATATATAATAATATTTTTAGAATATAATAATTAAATTATGTTAAAAAATATTTTTTGAAATTAGAATGAATAGTAAAATCTATTACAAAAGTTTTATTTAATAATTTTTATTAAATAATTAATGTTTCATAGTAAATGGAGCAACACTTATATAATTATTCTTGCATTATTAATAGTAATTGTTATTTTAAATTATTAATATTATAAATATAAAAAAATATCAATATTATGTTATGAATTTTGAAATAATAATAAATTAAAAATAAAAAAATGATAATCATCAATAGCATTATTAATAATTTAAAAATACTATATTTGTTCTTATCAGTTATAAATATTCTTGTTTATCTTCCTTTTGTTTTTTTTTGGTCTTCTTTCACCTCATTTGTTTCTTGCAGCTCAATTTATTGTCCTATTTACACTTCAAATAATTTATATATAATCTTAATATTTTTATTATTTCTTTTTTCAATCTATTTTTTTATTTGTAACATGTGTCATCTTCTGGTTCATCTTTGTGCTCTACATTTTTCTAATCTTCTTATTATGAATGATCTTTTTCATAATTACACCTTCAAGGTTTCCCTTTCTTAATCACATTATTCTTTTTAAGAATATGTAAAACCGAGAAAGGAGAAAAAAAAATTATTGTTACTTATTTTGACCATATTTTTTAAAACGTAATATTAGTTATGTTTCCTGAAAAATTATCTTTCTCCACATTCATAGGCACGTATATTTTTTCTATTTCATTGTTATATCCTTATGTTGTTTCTATTAATGTTCCCTCCTTTTTCATTTTTTGCAATATATATCTCTAGTTGTGTAGACATCTCACTTATTATCTCTTTTCACTCCTTTTTGCTTCATCTATCTTCTCTCTCTTGACTATATCTTTATCTCTGCAAAACTATTCTCTCCCTTTAATGTCACCCTTCTTTCTTACTTTTCTCTATTTTTTCCTTCATTTATATCTTTCTATCTTTTTTCTTATTCTTCTTCACCAATCACATTGCCTATATTTATTTGCCTTATTTTATGTTTATCTCCACCTCTTGTGTAGTATAGTACACCTTTTCTTTTCATATGTATTTATTTTCCACTTTACATATTTTGTCTATTTGTGTTAGTCTAATTTGTTATCTTTGTCATTCTTTCCCTCAATGACTCTTCATTCCCCCTCACCTACTTCTTTAACTTTAATCTAAATATCCTCATTCACTCATTATTTCTCATTCCATTATATCTCCCACTATTATTTATCAATTTATCCTCCCTTTTTTTGTCTCTCTAATTACATCTAACTCATTCCTATCATTTCTTGCTCTCCATCTCTCTTTTTTATCTCTAGCCATCATTGTTTTATCTCCCTTCTAATTTCTTTTAACCTTTTATGACTCTCTTCTCTCAACCTCTCTCTTTTCTTTATTTCTCTTATTATACACATATCAATCCTATATTTCTATCCCTCTTTCACACTTTCATCAATCTTTTCTCATATCTCTGCTCTTATTTTATTTCTTTTCTTCATACCACTTTATTTATGTTCTTTATTTCAATCTATGTCCCTCTTTACTTATCTTTCTTGTTGTCAATCGAACTTTGTCTCTTCTCTCTCACAAATTATGCTTTCATTACCATGCCTTCCTATTTTTGTTATCTCTATTTCCTTTATCATATTTTTCTCAAATCATGATCTACTTAGTTACCCTCTCTTTATTTAGCTCTCTTATTGCATTATTTTATCTCAACTTGCTCTTCTTCCCTCATGTCCTTCTTATCGCCCCACCTTCTTTTTCATGAGTTGATGCTTCATCCCTCTTTTCTCCCTTAATAATTATCTTTTTCATGCTTTAGCTCAATCCCTAACAATCTTTCATTTTCTTCTCTTTTTTATTTCTTTTTTCCATCACTTTTGTTTTTTATCTCTTTATATTAACCTCTTTTATCTTTCTCTCTCATTAGCACTTCGACTTTATCATGTATCTTTTCTCTTGGTATCTATCGCCCACTATTATTTATCTCTTTTCTCTAAGTCTATATATTTCTACTTAACTATGTATATTCTATATTTACTTTGTGTATTATTTCTAAGATATTTTTATTTTTCTTTTTAGTTATCTTTTTATGTTTCTATCTACAATTTCTTATTTAAAAAGGAAACTAAAGAAGAGAATTTGAAAAAATGAAATGAGTCAAATGAAGAACAATGTGATTAAAAATATTAAAATTTGTAAACTAATAGTAAAAATTATTAACTACTATTCTTATAAAAATAAGGAAATTTTTAATGATTATAAAAATTACTTGCAATTATGATGAAGATTAGTTATAACTTATTATTACTATTATAATACAAAATAGTTATAATTTGCAATAGGTGCAGCATATTTTACCAGACTAAAATAAAATATTTACAATTTATTATAAAAAATAGAATTTTCCTATTGAAATTAAAATGAAAAATAAAATTTATTACACTAATCATAATTAAAAATTACTATAATATATTTATTGTATCATAAAATTTAGTATAATATTTTATTTCAATTTTATTAAATTATTAAATGAATTAGTATTTTAAATTATTAATATTATTAACAAAATATTTAAAATAACAATTATTTTGAAAATTTTAAAATATAAATATATTATTGAGAAAAATTAAATAAATTTATTAATCAATAAGATTATTGCTATTATTACTATTTTTGAAGAAACATTTATATTTAGTTATATTAACTATTAATATTTTTTCCATTTCTTTGTATTATTTTTCTTCATATTGCACCAAACCCACTTCTTGTAATTCTTTGCATTCTTGTAAATATGTTTGAAAAGTTTCTTCTTTCATTTTGATTTCTTTGCCTTATTTCTTTTTTTCATTCTTTTTTGTTCATATAATATTTTCCTTCATCATGTTCATCTTTGTGTTCTACGTGTTCTTATTCGTTTTTTTAATCCTTTTTTATAAACACCTTCATAGTTTTTCTTTCTTAATCACATTATTGTATTTAAAAATATGAACAAAATAAAATTAGATAAGAAACGTATTATCAATTATAGGTATTATAATTAAATAATTGATTGATTAAGTTGTAAAATATTTTTTAAATATAGAAGTAATAAGTTTTTAAAACATTAGAGAAAAAGAATAACAAAATATTTGTATTAGTTATTTTGGAATTGTCCTTACATTAATTTTTTTTATTATTTTAAATTTCAATTAAATAATGAATAAAATATATTATATTGATTTCTTATAGTTTCCTTTAAATTTAATTTCCATATTTATAAGATTCAACTACAACGTTCATCATGAATAAAATGATTATCATAACATTATAATTAATTATAAATTGTTCTTAAAATAATTTAATTAGCATGACATAATGATAATAATAATAATAATTGACATTAACTTATTTTTTAAGAAACTTAGCGTTATAACTAACATGTTAATTGAATTTTTTATTAAATTATTATTAAAGCAATTTTCATTAGTTATGTTCAATAGTATTTCTAACAATTATTCTTATAACTAATTCTTAAAATATTACTAATAATAATTAATAATTTTTCAAAATAATTTTTTAATTATTCAATATTTTATATATAAATAAGTTTTAACTATATAAATGAAAGATTTACTAAATTAAATTTATAATTATACTAATAAATATTTAATTATTAATTAATATTTAACTATAATTTAATTAAAGCATTACAAAATATCAAGAACAATTAATAAGAATTAGTTTTAAAGTAGTTATCTCTAGATTTTATGACGATTTTAAAAGTAAAAGAATAACTATTATAAGAATTATTATAATAATTATTAATAATTAATAAAAGTTATTCTCAAGAATTATAAAGTTAATTAATAATTATTACAACTATTCCAAAAAAATGATATAAAATTTGTTCTTGTCACAAAGTATTACTTTTTATAACAAAAATAACAGTTTTAAAGCTATATGAATAAATATTCTCTTTCTCTTTATATATCCCCTTTGTCCATCAATTTTGTGTTACTCTTATATTTATTCTCTTACAAAACATTTGTTCCTCTCTATCCAACATTCATTCGTAGCCCTCATCTTCTATTTTCCAACAAATCTCTTTTTCTTTCTTGCTCTTCTCTTTCCATCACTTGTTCTTTCCATATTTCTGATCTCTCTCTTCTTTGCTCCTATGTCATTAGATGTCTATCTGTTTTTAGGAGTTCTTTTCATTTGTTCTTATTTCTCTTCTTCTTTGTGTCTTTGTCGCACTCTTTCTTTTTTGTCTATGACTTTCTAAATAGCCTTCTCTATCGATGCATTTCATTCTCTTTATTACTCATCAAACTCCTTTACAACCTAATTTATTTTTTATCTCCTCTCATGCAACAAGTCAGTATACCTCCTCTATATCACAATCTCTTCTTTATCCATTTCTTCTCTCCTTTGTCATATCACTTTTTTTGTCTCATTCTTATCATCTCTCTTTTTTGACAAGTCTTCTCTTTGTACTTCATATCACATCTTTGTCCTTATCTTGACCTTTTCTTAATTATTCTCTCAATCATAGCTCTCATTATTTTCTCCCACATTTGTCACTTAACCTTCTCATTTCCCTCATTTTTTTTCTCATTCATGCTTTCATTTGCCTCTTTATGATTCTCATACTCTCTATTTTTTCTTATTTAATGAACAATGCCTTTTTTGCCAATCTTTATTTATCTCTGAATCATTATCCCATCATCTCTCTACCCTCTCTATCTCTCTCTATAGTCCATCTCTCTTATACTCTCATGCACATTTCTTCATTTCAATTTATCTTTCTTCTTTCCCTTATCTACCTTGCATAGCAATATCTTTTCTTTCTCACTCTTTTATATCTTACTTTATGTCATCCTTTCTCTCTTATTATCTCCTTATTCTCCACACCTTCT
This sequence comes from Vanilla planifolia, assembly GCA_023846275.1. Classification (NCBI taxonomy): domain Eukaryota; kingdom Viridiplantae; phylum Streptophyta; class Magnoliopsida; order Asparagales; family Orchidaceae; genus Vanilla; species Vanilla planifolia. Next base: position 1,698,905 of record JAIUJO010000016.1, on the reverse strand, counting down.
TCATCACTCATTTTCCTCTCCATCTTCTCCCTTCCTTCAATTTCCTCTATCACTCTGCATCTTATCTCTCTTTTAGAATCTCTCAACCTTTTCTTTATTTGTGTCTTTCAAACCATTGCTCCAATAATCTCTTCATCAATCTCTTATTTGTGTCAATGATTTTATCTCACTTTACCTCTCTATCAATTTTATCTAGTCAATTTTCTCTTACATCCTCTTTTTCTCTTTTCTCTCATCACTCTCTAATTCAGTCTCTATGCCTTCATCTCTTGCTTTCTCACTCTTCCATTGGCTCCTTCCACTTTATATTATTTTCTCTTTCTTATTTATTTCTTTTTCAATATCTCTACAAATCTTACATTCTTTCTTTCACTTGTATTCCCTCTTTGTCTTTTTATCATTCCTTTTTTCTTTACTTTTTAATACCTATAAGAATGCACGCACACACAAAGACACATGCATGCACATGTGCACAAGCACGTTGACACACACCCTCATACATAGACATATACACATGCACATGCACAACCACACATAGTTGCACACTCGTGCACCTACACATATGCACAAGCTCACACACACACACACCCACCCATAGCAAAATGCATGGACATTCTTATGCTCACATAGCACACTTGTAATGATGAACAAGCATACATACATAGGCAGGCACAAACACACTTGCTTACACAAATAAACACACATCCAAGCACATGCATGCACACATGCACACACAACACACACACACATATATACACACACACATTCCCATAGACACAGACAAAAAATAGACACACATGCATGCACACTTGCATACGCACACATGTACCCAAGAACAAATGCACACTTGCACATTCACACACTCATATGCACACACATTCACAAACACATAGAGACTCATGCTCTCTCACACACAAACACACCCTCACCCACCCATGCATATGTAGACTTACATGCTCACATGCGTATGAACCAACTCACATGTACACACAAGGACACACACTCACGTGCATAGGCATAGCTTATAGAAGTACAGACACACCTACACGCACACATACACCCACATCCACACATGCAAAAGCAAACAAACATGCACACACACAAATCCATGTAATCAAATACACATGCACCCCAATGCATATTAACATAATCAATTGAAAAAATATAGGCACCCACATAGAAAAACACACACCCACGTGCACAAACATGCAGGTAAGCTTGCACACAAGTACAAACACAAATACAAATTCACAAACACACATACACACACACACTCATGATCACACACATGCACACAAATGCCATAGATAGAGAAAGACATGCACATACACATAATTGGACACAAACAAATACACATGCAAGTGGACCTCATAGACACACAGACACATGCAAACACACATGCACAAACTTGCACACGCATGCATGCATATACAAACTCATAGACTTGTACTCACACCCACACACATACACATATGAACATGTACAAACACACAAATATGTGCACACCTATGCATACACACACACACAACAAACCCACACAAGCACATCCACAAACATACATACACACACATTCAAACACACACACATAGACACACGTAGGCACACACAATTGCACATCTACATACAAACACTATCATGCATGCACTCACACACATGCACATACCCAAGCATTTACATGTGCGTTTGTACACACACAATCACATAGGTATACACACAAGCACACCCACACGCACCACATGCTCAAAAACTCACACATACTAACACATGAACATGAATACACATGCATATGCACACACGTACATAAACACATACATACAAACATGCATACATGCACACACATACATGTACATGAATCAGCACACTGATATACACACACAAATGTGTAGAGTTGTGTAAACACAAATGCATGTACGTGCACACACATAGAGGCACACACATGCACACATAGTTGCACACACACACACACAAATAAATGCACGCATGCATGAATAATCACACACATGTACTTATAAACATATACATCCACATGAACAGACATACACACACACACACATGTGCCCACAAACACACAGAAATACATACACACAAACACCCACACATAAGCACACACATAGATACACTCACATTTTTGCAAGTGTGCAGATGCCCATAGATGGTCAAACATATGTAAATGCCCACACATGTTCACACACACATACACAAACAAACACTCCCACACACATATGACACACAATCACACATGCACATGCAAACACACAAAACACACACACACATACACATACACACACACATCCACACAAACATAAACACATGAATGTGCATAGTAACACAAAAGCACACATGCACACATAGGCATAAACAAACACATTCATGTAGAAGCACACACATATAGGAAAGCACATGTGTAAACAAACACAAAAGCACACACATGCACCTGTACACACACCCACGTGCACACATGTGCAACTAGGCACACACACAAACACACAAAAACAAACATGCACACACATGCACTCGCACACTAGACCCTCGTGCACATAAGTACAAATCTAAGCATGCACACACACATACACACTCACCACACAGATAAACATACACATATACACACACACACACACACATAGCTACACACTAACAAACAAACACATGCACACAAATGCATACAAATTTTTACACAAGCACACACAAACACATCCACACACTCCTACACGCATAGACAACCATGCACACATGCATGCATATACACATGCACACATACACAGGGACACAAATGCTCATGGACACACATACATAAAACACAAGCATGCACACACACATGGTTATAGGTAGACATGCATAAATCCACACACACTTGCAAACAAACGAACACTTAGACACACTCATATGCAACAGCATGCACACAAATGCATGCAGACATGCAAAAACATACATGCACTTTACAGTCACAAGAATACATATATGTTAGTACATATGTATGCATGTACATGCACAAATACACACACATGTGCACACATAAGGATGCATGCACACAAACACACATGGACATGCACACACATGCAAGTGCAGAAACACAAAAAAGATACACCAACATATGGACACACAAACACACATCCTTGGACAAACAAACATATGTGCACCAACAAGTAAACATACATACACATATAGGCACTCATATTTGCACCCACACATGCACAAACTCGCTTACTCACACACACGCATGTGCATGCATGCTTGCACACTTGCACGACATTCACACACACACAAAGAAACATACATTCTCTCACACATCCTGCACACATACGCCCATGCGGATGAACACACTTCCAATTGCACCTGCATGTACACACCCATGCAAAAACACACACATACACACAAACACAAGCTCACAAACATGCACACACATGCACACAGGCTCTCAAACATGCACACACTCACACCCACACACATATACATTCAAACCCATAAACACGTAAACGCACAAACACATAGGACTAGATACACTTACACATGCATAAGTACATGCTCATATATATGCAAGCATGCACACCTACCCACACAGACATTCAGACTCACACACACACATATTCTCACATGCACATTTGTATATGTATACAAAGACACACATGCACACACACACAAACACACATGGAGACATACACACAAACAAAGACTCAAATTTAAAGACATGAATGCACTCACATGCACACCCATATGCGGACACACACTAGCACATGAACACACACAAACAAATATACATGCATGCACACACACACACACATGAAGACACATGCATATATGCACACACACACACACACTTGCACACATATACCACACATACTCACACATACACAAGCCTACACACACATCCAAACATGCACCTACACACACACTTGCATCAATACACAAAAAAACACACACCTACTAACCCACGCAAACACAATAGCACACACACACACTACATGCATAAGCACACATGCACCTACACACTAACATAAGCACAAACTTACATACACATACACATATATGCATAAAAACACACACATAAACATATGCACATGCACACACACACACACACACATAGTTATACATATACAAACATGCACATATGCACACAAATGCATGTGTAGACACACGTGCATATGCAAAATATGATACACACGAACATGAACAAGTGCACACGCATACACTCATACAAGCACCCATGCAAGCTCATGCATGTAGGCACACATGCTCAATCACACACAAGCATATGCACACATGTACACACACATGAACACACACACACACGCACACACATTTTTGTTAGGCACAAACAAGCAAGCACACATAGATATACACTTATGCACAAAAACACACCACACAAACCCATACACAAAAGTAGATACACACACAAATGCACCCACACACACACATGTGCACACATGAAGATGCACTCACACACGCACACACACCAATATGTTGGTGCACACACTATGGATACGTACACCCCACATAGACACATGCACACATGAAGATAAGCACAAAAATTAAAATACAAACCCACATGCATCTATTTGCATGCATACACACACATGCACACACACGTGTATAACCACACACTCTCTCAAACACACAAAGGAACACACTTGGACATGCACAAACACACACAAAAGCACACATCCACAAATGCACACAAACTCATATACACACACGTACATGTAGATAAGTGCTCACACACACACACAAAGATGCACATGCACCCACACACACCTACATGGATGTGCACACACATAACCACATAAACATACCCACACAAAACCATAATCACATGCATGAACACAAACATAAAATCAAACACGCATGCACCCAAGCATAGGCACAAGAGGACCCAAGCATAAGCACAAGAACATGTACAAAAAATATCACACACAACCACACATGCCCACATACACACACATGCTCACACAAATCTACATACATGCTGTGTGAGTGTGTGTGTGCTGATGTGTCATTGCGTGTGTGTGTTTGTGGAAGCATGTGTTGCGTGTAGGTTAATGTGAGTCAATGTTGGTGTATGTGTGTTTGCATGTGCATGTTTGTCTATATGTGTGTGTGTGTGTGCATGTGTATACTCAAATTGTATATTCTAAGATATCAAGGAGATTGAGAGTAATATCATCTATTGAAAAATTAGCTGTGATTCAAAAGTTTTGAAAAGAATCTTAAATCATAAGAAAATAAAATAGTTAAAAATTTTGAAAAATAAAATTCGTATTTCAATCCTATGTACTTAGATGGGTCAAGGACATTTGTTTCAATCCATCATACCTTGTTTTGAAATATTACAGATTAAAAAATCAAAGAAGCATAATTAATAAAAAAATATTATTTAGATATTAAGAGAAAATATGTAAAAATATAGAAATTTAAAAAAATAATATAATCAAATCTAAGAAAAAATTTTTAAGAAATGAGGTTAATTAAACAAAAAAGTTTAATTCTATGATACTAAGGCAGTCAAGATTACATCATTGACCATTTAATATGTACAACTCATAATGACTTGTAAAATGTGAAACAAATGTAATGATGTTTTTTCCTTATCAAAATACAGTTGTTAAACATTATCATGCATTAAAGAAGTAAACCTGTCTAAATAACAAATAAATATTTTGTAAAAATTAAGAAAATATATTTTAAAGTTCAATTTTGTTAAATGATAGTAATGTAATATAATGAAATGACAAGATTTCTATAGTAACTAAGCAAAATAACTAATTTTAAGTGAAAATATTTACGAAATGAGAAAAATTTTAAAATAAATGCTATATTCAGAGATACCAAGATGATTGAGAGTAACATACTCCGTCATCAAATTTGGTACAAATCAAAATACATTATAAAGAATGACAAGATAATATGTGAATGGGAAGCAGTTTTAGAAATGAGATATTTGTAAGGAAATAATGCATTCTAAGATTGTAAGGAGATCAACTCTAATATTCTTGATCATAAAATTAGATATGAATCAATATATCTTACAAAGTAAGCCTAAACACTTGAAAATTAAATTTTTAAAAATATATAAATAAATATTTAATTCGATAGACCAAATTGAGAATAGTCCTTTGAAGTTTTTTTCACATCAATCTAACATTTCTTTGAAATACTATGAGGTACGAATGTGAAAAGCATAAATAATAATAAATTATTGCTTTAAAATTAGCTAAACATATATTAAAGTTGAATTATGAAAATTTTAAGAAATATAATATAACTAAATCAATGTGATGTAAAGGTCGAATAAGAGCTTTTTTAGCTATATTATAAAATAATAAAATAAAACTAAACTAATTGAAGAAATAGGATAAGTGGTAAGAGAAAGATGCATTCAAAAAGACTAAGAAGATTGAATATAGCATCCTGTATTATAAAATCTAATAAAAATTAAAATTCCTAAGAAGCATCCTAGAACGTAAGAAAATAAATTACTTAAATATTTAAGAAATAAATTTTAGTGGATGGAGTTCCTTAAGATGAGCCCTACGACTTTTTTGACTCTACATGACATCATCTAGAGCCCTTCAAAATATTAAAGTGAAAAGCTTAAAGGAGATCAAGTGTAAAATCTTTAATATCAAATTCGAAATGAATTGAAATATCTTATAAAAATAAGTTCAAACAAAAATAAGGTTTTATTTACATATTTATGAAATATAAATTAAACTTCCCTTGCAATAATGTTAAAAAATGTTGTATAACTAAATCAAACTTAGGAAAATGGCAAATGATAAAAAATTTAAAGTAATAAAGTAATATAATCAAACCAAAGCTAGAACTTTGAAAAAATAAGATCTATTATTTTGGAAGATTGTATTTCAAGATGCTAAGAAGAATTGAGTGTAACACCATTTATCATTAAATTAGGTGCCAAAACATCTCATATATTGTACACTAAACCTAAAAATAACATTTAGAAACATAACAAATCACATATAATGTGATACATCTCATCAAGACAAGTCCAATAACATTTGTTTCATCTCGATCGAACGTCATTCGCAAATATTATAAATTACCTAAGTAAATGAGCATTAAAAAATAAAATTATTATTTAATTACTAACAAAATGTTTATTAAAGCAAAAATTAGATATATTAAAGCAATGTAATGTAACCAAATCAAAGAAATATAAGGTTGATAAGAGATAAGAAATAGAGCTTCCTAGTTATATAACAAAATCAAAGCTAAAATTGTGAAGTGATGAGCTAAATTGTTTGAAAACCTTTCATTCCAAGTTACCAAGGTGATAGATTGTAACGTCCTTGATCATCAAATAAGGTAATAATTAAATTATCTTATGAAAAATGTAAATGCCATAGAAATCAAAAAATTCAATATCTCAAATTGAATATTTTGTTATATAAAAGTCATTTAGCGAGCCAAATGATTTTTTTGTCTTAATCAAACATTTCTTTGAATTGCTATAATGTACTAAAATAAACGTGCAATAATTATTCTTAATTTTATATTTTTATATTAAGTAAAGATATATTGAATTTGAATTAAGTTAAATTAAATCAATGTATTATAACAAATTGAAAGAAAGTATTAATGACATGATATGACACTTAGAGTCCACGATGTTATAGTATAAATAAAAAAATGTTTTAACAAATGACATAAATTATGTATGGATTGAAATAGCTTGTAAAGGTTATAGAAATCTTAGAATAATTTAATATTTAGTAATTTAGAAATGAATATATAATTTCTTGGGGATTTTCGAGATGGGTCCAACAATTTTTTTTTGATCGTAATCAGGTTTGGCTTGAAGTAAATGCCAATAACCAAAGTAAATAAGCATAAATATTAATAAATTATTATTTTAGTATTAATTAAATATCTAGTAAAGCTAAAATGAAGCAAGTCGAGATCATGAAATATAAGCAAATCAAGTCGATGTAATAATGACATACCAGAAGACTAAACATTTCAAAATAAAATAACCAAATCAAACAAAAGCTTCAAAGAGAAAGGATAAATTATATATCAAAAGTTGTGCTCCATGGTACTAAGAAGATTGAGTATAAAATATTTGATCATCAAACTATGTATGAATCATAATATCTCATAAAGCATAAAAAAATAAATATTTAAAAATTAAGAGATGATTATTTAATTGGATAGAGCTTGCAAAGATGAGTCCAACGACATTTGTTTCACCATGAGCAGAACTTGTTTAGAATTATTATGGGCCAACAAAGTAAATTAAAAAAATTATTATTTTAATACTTCTTCAATAGAAATTATAGTTGAAATAAGAAAAATTGAAGAAATCTTACAAAACTAAACAAAAGTGATGTAAAAGACAACTTAATAGAGAATTGTTGTTTCATAGTAATAAAATAAAATCAAAGCAAAATATTTAAGGAAACGATTAAAATTGTTCATGATGTTTTGATTTCGAGATATCAAGGGCATCTATCAAAAAATTTTAAAAAATTTTTTTGGAAAATGTTAAAATATTAAGAAAAATTTAAATATTTTAAAATATATGAAGAATATTTAATTGGATAAGCACATCGAGATAAGTCTTTCAATATTTATTTCATTTTGTTCGGACCATGATAGGAGTCATTACAAATTTCCAAAGTAAAGTAAGAATAAATAATAAGAAATTTTCGTTTTAGTCTTTGGTAAATATATCTTAAAGTTGAAAGGAGTTCAATTGTTGTATTGTAATATAACATCGTCAAAGCTGTGTCAAGGTTGCACGAGAGGAGATTAAGAGTAACATAGTAATATAAAAAAATCAAAGAAAGCATTTGAAGAAATTAGATAAATGATAAATGAAAGTTTTATTCCAAGATACTAGGAAATGAAGTGGAAAATCCGCATTTGTCAAATTTCACATGAATTGAACGGTCTTGTAAAACTTGCTAAATCCCTTTAAAAAAATTAAAATATAAAGTTAATTATTTAGTTAGATAATGGTCATTAAGATGAGTCAATTTTGTCTCAATTCGAAATTATTTAGAATTACAATGAATTACTAGAGTAATAATGATAAATAATAAAAAAGTATTATTTTAGCACTAAGAAAAAATATGTTAATATTAAAATGAGATAAATTATTTGAAAAAGTTATAATCGACATACTAAGGAGATTTGGTATAACATCTTCAATCATTAAAATGGTATTAGTAGAATAATACTGTAAAGAGTGCCAAAATCTTATAAAATAAAATATTTAAAAAATAGAAAAATGAATAAGTATTAGTATATAATTCATTGAGATGCATCCAAAAATTTTTGTTCTTCTAGATTGAAACTCATCTAAAATTATAGCAATTTATAAAATAAATAAAATAAAATGACTATAAATTATTATTTTAATATGAAGTAAACTTATAATAAAGCTCAAATAAGATAAATTGATGAAAACAAAGAAGATGTAAGGAATATATGAAATAAGAATTACATCTTCATAACAATATTACCAAGTCAAAGCAGAACATTTCAATAAATGAAATAAAATTTATGAATGTCGCACTCCAACCCAGTAAGGAAATCGAGGGTAACATCTTCAACTTTCAAATTTAGTATGAATGGAATTGTATCATAACACATGTCAAAATCTTTGAAAATAAATTATTTTGAAATTTAAATATTATTATTTAATTAGAAATGGCACTTCATGATGAGTTAAAGATCATTTGTTTCACCAACATAAATAATAATAAATAATAACAAAATTTTATTTTTATTTAAGTAAATAAATATGGAAACTTATAAGAGATAAATTGAAGCAATAAAATATAGTCAAATCAAGGTGATTTAAATGCCATGTGTGAGATGATATTTAGTTACATAGTAATATAACCAAATAAAAGCAATAATTCTGATGAAATGAGAAAAATTACATTTTAAGGTTTCACATCAAATTACTTAGGAGGTTCAGTTTTATATTATTGTGGTTAAACTAGGCGTGAATCAAAATGTCTTATAAATTATGTAATAATTTTAAAAAAACATATTTTAAAATACAAGAACGAATATTCAATTCAATGGAGGTCATCGAGATGTGTGATATGATATTTTTTTATGTATTTATTTAACTTGTTTAGAATGATTATGAATTACCAAAATATATAATCATACATAACAACAAATTACAATTTCTATATTAAGTAAATCTATATTAAAGCTAAAATGTATTGAATTGAAGCAAATAATATAACCAAGCAAAAGAAAGAAAATTAAATCAATTATATAATAAAGTTTCATTTAATGACACTATAGAGATCAAGTGTAATAGCCAAGTTAGCCAACTGTGGTTCAAAGCTAAATGGCTCTAAGAGCATGTAAAACCTTTGGAAAATAAAAAGATTTAAAAATATCTAGAATGGATATTTAAAAAAAGAGAGCTCAACAGGATAAGTTTAATGACATTTTTTCAGCTCAATCAGACCTCTTTTATAATATTATGAATCACCAAAGTAAATAAGTATGAATAAAAATAATTTTTTTTATTATTAAGTAAATCTATATTAATACTAAGATGAGATAAATTAAAGTGATGTTATATAATCAAATCAAAGCAATGTGAACTTGATAGAAGAGGGGAGCTAAACTTTCATTATTATTTAATTAATGAAAGTAAAATATTTTAGGAAATCAACTAAGTTGTATAAGAAAGTTACATTCCAAAATATTAGGGACACTAAGTCTAACATCCTCAATCATCAAGTATGTATGATTCAAAAAATTTTATAAAGCATGGAAGAAGTGTAGAAAGTTGAAAAATTAAGAATATATAATTAAATATTTAATGAAGTAGAGCTCATCAAAATGAGTTCATCAATATTCACTATTCATAATTAGACCTCGTTTAGAATTACTCTATATTATAAAACAAAATAAAAATAATTAATAATGCTCTATTACATTATCATTAACAAAAAATATGTTGAAGCTTATATTTAATAAATTGAAGCAATGTAATTTAAGCAAGTCAAAGTGATGTAAGGATTAATATAACAAAATCAATGTAAAAACTTTGAATAGATGAGGTGAATTATACAAGACATTTGTATTCAAGGATACAAAGGAAATGAAGTGTAACAACATGGATATTCAAATTAAGTATAATAAAAAATGTCTCATAATATGTGCCATATTCTTCAAGAACAAAATATTTCAAATTTAAAAACAATTATTTTACTTAATAATGCTGACCAGGACGAGTCAAACGACACTTCTTTCATCTTGATCATTTCTTATTTAAAATTTCTATGAATTATAAAAAAATTAAAAAATTACAAAAAAACATTTTAAATAATAACTTATTTTATATTAAAGTAAAAATGAGAGAAATTAATGCAATGAATTATATTTAAATGTAATTGATATAATGGTAACATGAGGGGACATTTATAATAACATAATAATACAACAACATAAAAAAAATTGAAAAATTGAGATAAATTATGTTAGAAAGTTGCATGCAAAGTTGTTGAAGAGATTAAGTGTAAAATCTTCTATCCTTAAATCATGTAAGAATCAAAATGACACATTAAACGTACAAATACTTAGAAAATAACTTATATAAAAGCATAAAAATTAATATTTATTTATATAAAGTTCATTGAGGTGACTTTGTTGATGTTTGTTTTGTCTATATCAAACAACTTTTGGAACAATAACAAAATACAAAAAAATAACCATGAATAAGAAGAAATTATTATTTCAATGATAAGTATATATATATAATTACTAAAATGTAAAAAATTTAAAGCAATGCAATATTATTAAATACAAAGAATGCTAGAATCACATGAGACAAGATTTAGAGTCATATATTAACATAAAAAATCAAATTAAAAAATTTGAAGAAATGAGGTTAATTAATTTAGTGGGAAGTTACAATGAAGGATACTGAGGAGATTATGTGGCATCCTCGATCTTTAGATGAGGTATGAATTGAAATATCTCATAAAGCATGCCAAAACCCTAAAAAATAAAATATTTATAATTATTTTTAAAAAAACATTTTAGCTCATTGACACAACTCCACTACTAGTAGTTTTATCTCGAACATTATGTTTTTTCTGAAATATTAGATGCTCCAAAGTAAATTTTAATAAATAATAATAAATTATAGTTTTAATGTTATGTAAATATTTGCAGAAAATGAAATGAGATATAATGAAACAAAACAAAAAGCAAAATCATGGCATTTTAAAATCTAACAAGAGGACAATTGGAGCATCATAGTAATCTAATAGAATTAAAGCCAAATTTTAAAAAAATGAGTTAAATTTTAATGTAAGGTTACATTCCAAGATGCTAAAGAATTTGAATGTCAGTTTGTGGATAATCAAATAAGTTATCAATTAAAATTTCAAGAAAATCTTATTAAAGCCATAGATAATGAAATATTTAAATATATGTAAATAAATATGAAATTGGATAAAACAAATTGAGATGAGTCCAATGATGTTTGTCTATCCTTGATAGAAACTTATTTAGTAATACATAAAATTTAAAAACAGAAGTAAATAAATAATTTTTTAATATTAAGAAAAAATGCATAAAAGCTTAAAAAAGAGAAATTGGAGCAATGTAATATGAAAAAAAATCAAAGAAACATAGAATTTGCATTAGAGGATAATTAAAGTTCAATTGTAATATAGCCTTATCAAAGCAAAAAAAATTAAAAATTAGGTAAATTGCATGGGAAAGTTATATTTCAAGATACTAATGAGAACATCTGTAGGTTCCTTCAATATCAAATTAGGTAGAATTAAAAATTCCTCATAAAACTTCTAAAGTCCTTATAATATAAAATATTTAAAATTTTAGAAACAAAGATTTAATTTTATAGATCACATTGAGACTAGTCCGACGATGTTTACCTCATCTTTATGGAATTCAGTTAGGAATTTCTATGAACTACAAAGTAAAAGCAACATAAATAATTGTAAATTTTTTTTTAATATTAATTAAATAAATACTAAAGCCAAATTATGATTAATTAATGTAATAAAATATAACAAAATGAAAGAGTTGTAAAGCTCACACGAGAGTATATTTTGACTAACATATTAATAAAGGACATTGAAGCATAAAATTTTAAAAAATAAGAAAAATTATATGAGAATGTTTCATTCCAAAATATGAAAAAGATCATCTATAATATTCTTAAAAAAAATTAAAGTGCGAATTAAAGTTTCCCATAAACAAAAAATCTTAAAAATTTAAATATTTATCAATTTAAAGATGAATATTTAAATTGATAGGTCTTGTTGAGGTCAGTGTGACATACTTGCCTTGTCATAATAAAAAACCATTTGTAATTCCTATAAATTACAAAAAAATATAATACAAAAAATAATAAATTATCATTTTATTATAACATAAATATATATTAAAATAAAAATGAAAAAATTGCAACAATAAAAATAAAGCACATCAAAGTAATGTAAAAGAATGCATGAGGCAAGATTTAAAGTCACATGTCAACATAAAAAATTCAAAGAAAAAGAATTTGAACAAATGTTATAAAATGTTTGAGAAAGTTGGATTTGAAGATTTTATGGAGATCGATTATAATAGTTATATGAAAGGAAAATTATAGTTTGATTAAAACATAACCAAATAAAAAAATTGAACAAATAAGATAAACTTTACTAAATAATTACATTCAATGATACTAAGGAAATAGACAATAACATCATTGATTATCAAAAGAGGCAAGAATGAAAGTGGGTAATAAAGTGTGCTAAAGTAATAAAAGGTAAAACACATCAAAATTTTAAATTACACAATTATTTGTATAAAGCTTATCCAGATTACTACAACAAAATTTATTTCGTTAAGATTGGACAAAATTGTGAATAACTAAGAAATAACAAAAAAATAATAATAAATAATAATAAATTATTTTTTTACATTAGTTGTATATATATATTGAAGTTAGAATGAGAGTAATTGATTTAACAAAATTAAAGAAAAGTAATAGTCACAAATGTAGAGATTTAGAGTTTCGTTTTATCATAACAAAATCAAAGCAAATAAAATTGAAAAATTTGATAACTTTCACAAGAAATTTGTATTCTTAGACACTAAGGAGGTTGAGTGAAAGACTATCTATCAGCAAATAAGATATGTATCAAAATGTCACATAAAAACATGATAAATAAAAGAAGAATCTAATTTTAGTAATCAATTTTTATTTTGATTAAGCTCATCATGTCAACTCCAATGGCAATTCTTTCATATCAATAGAACCTAGTTTAGAATAATTATGAATTAAAATTTTAAATAATAATAAGTAAATGTAGAATATAATTTCAATATTAAGTAAATATAAGTTAATGCTAAAATTTGATAAATTGAAGTAATGTAAAATCAATGCAATGTAATGGCCACATGAAGAGAGAATTAGAGTATCATAGCAACATAACAAAATTTAAAGTAAAATGTTTGAGAAGATGCTAAAAATTTTAAAGAAAATTTACTTTCATTGATACAGAGGGAGGTGTTGCTCAACAACAATCTTTCAATTATTACGAATAAAAATTTTTATTTCTTACAAAAATATTTAATGAAAAAGTTAAAAGTATTTTTAAATGGCTAAAGTAAATATCTAAGAACTATTTTTTTGCAAATTTTTAATATAATTTAAAAAATATTATTTTTTTGTAAATAATATGTTTTTATAATAATTATAAAATTGAAATCTAAACTAGAATTAAAATTTAAAACAATGATTTTTTTATGTGGATTGACTTAAAAGAATTGTTTTCCCTCCACCAAAAGAAAATAAGAAAATACAAACTCAATATAAGACTATCAAAAGATAGATCAGCCAAACCCTCACAAAAATAAAACAAAAGAAACTTACTACTTAACCTTAAAATGAAATAAAATGGCAAAAGAAGAAAAATATTTGATGAAATAAAATCAAATAGTAAAGCAAAAGTCTTGGTTTAATGAAATTTTTTTAGGAGGCACAAGTATCTTAATTAAATAAGTTAAGGCTAAAGAAAACTAATAACTTAGTTGATTTGATAACAAAGTTAAGTGTTTAGAGTTTGACAAAAGAATAGATAATGTGTGAAAGTGAAAATGAGCACTGTTTAATAATCGATTAAACGATCCTCCTTGTAATATTTTTTTTCAAATTGTGTAAAAATTCATCAATTCATTTCATACAATAATTCTACTACATCAAAATATTTTCCAATAGCTTTAAGCATTTACCAAGCATGCAAAATATTTCCTACTACTATACAAACTTTTTTAATTAAAAATTATTATTTAAATAAAAGATTCTATTTTCTTGAAATATGACTAAAACAACCATTACATAGGAGTCGTTCGATCAGAATGATCCATATTGTTTAATCTCAAAAACTTCTTCAACTGATGTTTCAGATTTGATTAGGACTATTTAGAAATAAGATTTGATATGGACGAATAGATGTAAATCCAAATCTATTAATGATTTCTAGATTTTAAACATAGATTGTATATGGATCATGCAATCACAAAATGGGGTGATCAATTGGAGGATATAATCTGGTATTATAAAAATGTGCAGCTAATTAAGACTGTTCAATTGCTAAATAGTGTGATCAAATATTTCTAGGTGCTATAGAATTTGAAAGTTTGCCACATGCTAACATGGCTTTCTCTTAAACACAAATTTTTTCGCATTTTTTATTCTTTTTTTATCTTATAAGATTTTTTTTGAGCTATAAAGGTGACTTGATTTTTGTTTAGTGGCCTACTAGCTCACTCAAGACGTGATTACAAGTGATCCTAACAATTCTTTAAAATTTAGTTTTAGATGTGAGAGTGATAACTGATCTAACACATTTCTTCTTATTTAAGATAGATTATGGATATTAAAAATCAATAATTTTTCAATATGACTATTTTTAAGTTTTTTGTGTTCCATGTGTTGAAAAGTTTAGTCAAGTTAACATTCTAAACAAAATTAAATTAAAATAGTTAAAAATTTATCTTTTAATGCTTTAACGCACAAACCAAGTTGATCATTATAAGAATTTGTCATTGCTACTTTTGTTTTGTTTTACATTCGCCTATTAATCAAGCTTCAGCCCTCTAAAATTTGAAATTTCACTTAACTAAATTTATTATAAATAGTTAAGATTTGTCATCATTAAATAAGGAACAAACTCTAAGTGGTAATAATGCAACTCTAAGATAACATGCAACATCCTTGTTCATCAAGTATGGAATGAATAAGAATGTTTCATAAGGTGTGCCAAAATTATAGAAATCAAAATAAATAAAAACTTCAAATTAAATACATAGTGGATAGATAACATTGAGACAAGGCCTACAAATCTTTTTTCATCTCATTCAAACATTGTTTGGATATATTGTGGATTCCAAAGTAAGCATAAAAAAAATATCATTTTAATAATGAGTAAATGGAAATGTTATTAATTGTAGCATTGTAATGTAGCCAAATTAAAGTGATAAAAATCACATGAAAGGAGACTTAGCTTTACAAAATAATATAGCCAAACAAAAGAGAACACCTTGAAAAATGGAGATAAATGATATAAGAATGTTGCATTCCAATATTTGAGATAAAGGGTAACATGTTGGACCATTAAATCAGGGTCAATTGATCAGAGTATAATTAAATATATAGTGAAGCTAATGTAAGATAAATTGAAGTTATTTAATATAACCAAATAAGAGTACTGTAAAGGTCACATGAGAGGATAATTAGAGTTTCACAACAAATAGGAGAAGTTAAAGGCAAAAAATTTGATTAAATTGGATAAAGTGTAGAGTTGGGTGAAGGTTTGAAGACTTGTAAGAAAGTTACAATCTAAGATAACAACAAGAACAAGTGCAACATACTTGATCATGATAAACACTTTATTATTATTTCCCTAGAAAATAAAATATTTTAAAAATATGAAAAATAATTTAATTTGTTAGCATACATTGAAATGATACCAATGAGGTTTGTTTTGACTCTATTACATACTATTTAGAATTACTGAGAAATACCAAAATGAATAAGCACATATATGATTAATTAATATTTTAATATTAAGTAAATATATATATATATCAAAGTTGAAATAAGATAAACAAATGCAATGTAATTTTTACAATTGAAAAAGACTTAAATATCCCATTAGGGAATAGTTAGAGTTACAAAGCTATAGAATAAAATTGATGAAAACATTTAACCAAATGATATAAATTGTAGGAAAAAGTTGAATTCCTAGATGATAAAAAGATAAAGTATGACATCGTTGACTATCAAATCAGACATAAATCAAAATATCTACAAAAGAATAAAAAATGCTTAAAAAAAGATATTAAAAAGTAATATTTAGGTAGTTCTACATGTGTACATGAGTTTAACGATTTATGCTTTAGCATGGTCATAACTCATTTGGAGTTTCTATGAATTATAAAAGTAAATAATTACAAATAATAATAAAGTATTTTTTAATTAAGTAAATATCTATTAAAGTTGAAATGACATAAATTGATTAAATATAATACTATGAAATCAAAATGATGTAAGTGTTACATAAGAAGAGTATTAGATTTTCATAGTAATATAAGTAAATCAAAGGTAAAACTTCAAACAAATGATGTATTAGATAAGAAAGTTGAATTCCAAGATAATAAATGATGGAGTGGAACATCCTTGATCATTAAATTCACTATGAGTCAAATTGTCTATCAAATCATGTCAAAACCATTATCAAGTAAAATATTAAAAATAAAAAAATTACTATATAATTTTATAGAGCTTGTTGAGACAAGTCCAACAATATTTGTTTCATCTTCACTAGACCTACTCTATAATTGTTATGAATTTATAAAGTAAATAAGAATAAATAATAATAAATTTTTATTTCAATATTTAGTAAATATATACTAAAGCTAAACTGAGATAACTAGAAACTAATGTAGTATAACAATATCAAAGCAAAGAATTCATCTCATGATCAGAGATTTGGAGTTACATAATAATATAATAAAATCAAAATGAAAAGTTTTAAGATATTAGCTAAATTGTTTAAGAATATTTCATTCAAAGGTAGAAAAGAGATCGAGTGTAAAATCTTAGATCATCAAATCAGTTACAAATCAAAATTTCTCATAAGACATCAAAACTCTATGAAACTTAGCACAAAGAAAGTTATTTCATCTCGATAGAAACATTGTTTAAAATTTCTATGAATTAATAAATTAAATAAGCATATATAATAATAAATTATTATTTGAATATATTCAAAAAAATATTACGAATGAAATGAGAGAAATTGAAGAATTATAATATTACAAATTAAAAGTAATGCAAAGTTCTCTCTAGAATAGATAAAAAAAAACATGGTAATATATCAAAATCAAAGAAAAATATTTTAGAAAGTTAGTAAAAGTTTTGGAAAAGGTTGTATTCTAAGATATTAAGGAGATCGTCTGTAACACCATCGATTATGAAGTAGTGTACGAACTAAAATTCCTTATAAAGCTTGGTAAAACATATAAAATAGAATTTTTAAAAATATAAGAATGAATAATTAATCGGAGAAAGTAGGCTGACATAAGTGCAATGACATTGTTTCATTTCGATTGCATCTCTTTGGAATTTCTACAAATTATCAATCTAAATAAGTAAATATTAAAACAAACAATCACTTAAATATTATCTAAATATATATTTTAGTTCAAAAAAGGTAAATTCAAGTAATATAATTCAATAAAATCAAAGGCATGTAATATCAACCTAGAGGAGATTTAGAGTTACATAGTAATACATCCTAATCAAAATCATATGATTGAAGAAATGAGATAAATATTTTGTGAATGTTGGATTATAAGATATTTTTGACATCAAGTGGAACATTATCAGTCATCAAACTATGTATGTATCTACATTACTTGTAAACAATTATAAAACAAAAAATAAAAATTTTTAATCTATAACATTAAATAGTTAATTGGATAGAGTTGTCAAGTCCAATTCAATTGATTAATCTCGATAACCACTCATTTGTAGTTATGATAATTTACCAAAGTATATAAGCCTTCATAATAAAAAATTATCATTTTAATATTAATTAAATAATTATCAAAGTAGAAATAAAAAAGATTGAAGCGTTATAAAAGAATCAAATCAAAGGCATGTAATCTTCACAAGAGATGAGACTCGATATTTTCGGGTAATATGGCCAAATTATTGCACACATCTGAAAAAATAAGATAACATTTGTTGGAAGGCCACATTCCAAGATTATAAGTGGATCAATGGTGACATCATTGATCATCAAATGGGGTACAAATCATAATGTCTCATAAGGCATGCATAAATCATTTGTATTTATCTGATGACCTTTGTTTTATTCTCAATAATACCTCATTTTGAATTACTATGATTTATAAAAAATAAGTATGCATAAAGGTAATAAATTATTACTTAATTTAAAGTAAATATATATTAAAGTGTAAATAAGATTAACTAAAATAATATAGTATTACCAAGTCATAGAGACATAAAAGGTGAAAAGAGAGGAGATTTAGAGTTATATCATAATATAACCAAATCAATATAAAAGTTTTCAATAAATGAGACAAATTGCATTCAAAAGGTATTTTTAAAAATATTAAGAAGATTGAGTGCGACGTCTTCTACAATCAACACAGGTATGAATCCAAATGTCTCTTATAACAAAACAAAAACATAGAAAACTAAATATTTAAATATTATGAAAATAAATATTTAGTTAGATAAAGCATATTTGGATGAGTCAAATGACACCAGTTTTGCCTCCATAAAACCTCACTTCAAATTAGAAGGAATTACCAACTTATTTAAGAATAAAAAAGAATGAATTATTATTTTAATTTAATAAAAATATGATAAATTATAAAAGAGATAAATTGAAAACATATATTAAAAAAAATTATAGACATGTAAATGTCACATTAGAGAGGAACTAGAGTTTCAAAAAAATATAGTGAAATTAAAGTAAAATAAATTTAATAAATAAGATAAATCACATGAAGAGACTACTTTTTAAGATAATACAGAAGTCATGTGTAACATTGTGGAGCGACAAATCAAAATATGTCATAAACCAAGCAAAATCCCTTAAAAAAAATATTGAGAACAATATAAGAATGAATATTTAAATTGTTAAAGTTTGTCAAGATGAGAGCAATGAAGTTTGTTTCATCTCGATCATACCTTGTTTGTAATTATTGTCAATTATCAATGTAAAAATGCATTTGTAGCAATAGATTACTATTTCAATATTAACAAAATATATATTAAAGCTTATATAAGATAAATGAAAGCAATGTAATATAACCAAATGAAAGGCATGAAAAATTCATAAGAGATTTTGTGTAACATAGCAATGTGCCCAAATCATAACCATAATATTGAAAAAATAAGATAAATTGTAGTACAATGATTAATTCCAAGTATTGCAGAGATTGATGGTCACATTCTAGATAATTAAAAAGGATGACTCAAAATATCTCACCATTCACACCAAAGTTATTAAAAATAAAAAAAAATCAAACAAAAAAATGACATAGGAGAGTACCATTTTATGAAATTAATGAGATTTAGTGTGAAATTTGATTGTAAGATTAGCTATGAAACAAAATAACTTCTACAACATGCCAAAATCTACTGAATAAAGTAATTATATAAAGATGAATATTTAATTTTATAGAGCTAAGTGAAATAAGTCTAGCAAAATTTCTTGTCTCAATTAAATCTTATTCAGATTTACTATAAATTATAAATTTTAATAAGCATAAATAATGATAAAATTTCAATTTTAATATTAAGTGAATGTATATTAAAGATGATATAAAATAAAATTAATCAATGTAATATGACTAAATCAGTAAAATGTAAACATGACATAAGAAGTGATTTAGAGTTTCACATTAATAAAGCCAAGTCAAGAACATCAACTATAAATCCTTCGACACAAAAATAAGGTACAAAACAAAATGCCATTTAAATCTTGCCATAACAATACAAAACAAAATAATTAAAAAAACAAAAAAAAAATAAATTGGGTAAATGACTTCATGATAAGTCTAATGATGTTTTTTTCATCTTTATCAGACCATTTTTGGAATTACATTCAACTATAAATTAAATAAGGATAAATAATAATAAATTATTATGTTAACATTAATTAAATATATATTATGGTTAACATGAGATAAATTAATACAATTAATATTACCAAGTCAGATCGATGTGAACATCACACCATAGGAGATTTAGAGTTTCAATGTAAAGTAAATGGATTAAAAATGATAAATTGTATTAGTATGTTACATTTGAAGGTACTAAAAAGATTGAGTGTATCACCCTTAATTGTCAAGTTCAGTACAAATCAAATTGTCCTCAAGATGTGCCATAATCCTAAAAAAAATATTTAAAAATGCAAAAATAAATTTTTTATTTGATAAAGCTTATCATGATGAGTCATACCATTTTATTTCCTCTCAATCAAATGTCATTTGGAGTTACTACAAGTCATGAAACTGAATAAGCTTTAATGTAATAAATACTTTTTAGTATTAGGTAAATATGTAGTAAATATAGAATGAGCAAAATTGAAGAAATGCAGTATAGCAAAACTAAAACAAAATAAACATCACATAATAGTGCAATTAGATTTTCAAAGTAATATAACAAAATCAAAATGAAGAATCATAACAAATTAGATAAATTGTATAGAAAACTTGCACTATAAGATTTTAAGAATATTTAGTGCAAGATTCTCACTGAAAATATTAGGCACGAATGAAAAAATGTCTCATAAAGTGTGCAAAAGCCTTAGTGATCTAACCATTTTAAGAATATAACAATGATTTTTTAAATCGACAAAGCATATCAAGATGAGCCCAACAATATTTGTTTTAACTTTATCAAACATGATTTTCTATGATTGATAATTATTAATATAACTAAACATAAATAATTACAAATTATTATTTTAATATAAGTAAAATATAAACGAAAGCTAAAATGTGTTAAATTAAAGCAATGGAATATAGCCAAATTGAAAAGAAATATTTAAAGAATGCTATATATTGTATTAAGAAGTTGTAATCAAAGGTAATAGAATGATAAAGCCTAATATCCTTGACTAACAATGGAAAAAGAAATCCTCATAAAACACACCAAAACTTAAGAAACTAAAGTATTTAAAAACATGTAATGAATAATTGTTAGAATAAACCTCGTTAGGGTGCATGTAACAACATTTATTTTGACTTCAACTGGACCTCTTTTAGAGCTAGTAAATTTCCTGAGTTAATATACAAAAATTCTAATTAATTATTTTTTAATTTTATGTAACAATTGGCTAATATTAAAATTCGATAGATTGACGAAATGGATTATAGCAAAATCTAATGCAAGTAATGATCATATAAAAGCAAACATAGAGTAGATATCAATAAATCAAAATCAATATATAACTTTGAAGAAATAAGATAAATTGTATAGGAATGTTTGATGCTAAGGTACTAAAAATATCAATTGTAACATCCTTGATCGTAAAATACTGTACAATTCAAAAAGCCACATAAGAGGAGCCAAAATGATAGAAAATATAACATTTAAAATATAAAACTATGAATATTTAACTCGATAAAGCTTAATGAGATGTATCCAATCACATTTTTTTCATATCAATCAATCTTCTTTGGATCTACTAAAAATTACTAATGGAGATAATAAAAACTTATAATATTTTCAACAAATAAATATATATTAAAGCTAAAATGAGACAAATTTAAACAACAAAGTATAACCAAATCAAAACTATATTTAGGTCAAATGATATGTGGTTTAATCTTATATAGAAATATAATAAAAAAAATTTTAAAAAATTAAATAAATTTAATAAGAAAATTACATTCCAAAAAACTAAGGACATTGGGTGTAAAATCTCCAACAATAAAATTTGGTATGAATAAAAATAGTTTTTAAAATAACTAAAATAAAAAATAAAGTTTTTAAAAATATAAAAATCAATGAACAATTTCATAGAGCTTGTTCACGTGAGTCTAATGACATTTGTTTCAAATATATCAGACTTCGATTAAAATTACAATGAATAGGCATAAAGAATTACAAATTATTTCTTTGATACTAAAAAATTAAATATTATAACTGAAATGAGATAATTTAAATAAATATAACATAACCCAATCAATTCAATTTAAAGGTTAAATGATAAATGATTATAGTTAAATAATAATATAGCCAAATAGAAGCAAACAATTTTAAGAAATTAAGTAAATTGTATAAGATAGTTTCATTCCAACATACTATAAAAACTAAATTTTCAGAAAATATTAATTGGATAATGCTCATTCAAGTGAGCCCAATGATGTTTTTCATCTCGATCAAATCCTATTTTGAATTAGTTTTAATGAAATGAGAAAAGAAATATAAACCATAATATAATTTTATATTCATATTAAGTAAATATATATTAAACCTAATAAAAGGAAAAATGAACTAAATGAATATAATAAAAAGAAAATAATGTATTGGTCTTGCAAGTGGATTTGTAGTTACCTAGTTTTATAATAAAATCAAAGTATACATTTAAGGAAATAAGACAAATTGCGATGGAAAATTGCTTTTGATCATACTAAGAAAATTGAGGGTAATTTTTTCTATTATAAAATTGGATATAAATTTAAATGACTCCAAAAGAATACAAAAACCTAAGAAAGTAAAATATTTAAAAATTTAAACAAAGAATATTTAATTTGCTCAAGCTCATGAAGATGAGTCCAATGACATTTGTTTTGAATCGATCTTACGTCTTTTCAATTGACTACAAATTACTAAATTAAATAATAATAAAAGAAACAAACTACTATTTTAATATTACATAAATATATATTAAAGCTAAAAATAGAAAAATTATACTTATGCAACATAAAAAAATCAAAGTAAAGTAAGTTCAAACTAGAGTAGAGTTAGTGTTACATAGGGACAACAAAATTAAACAAAAACACTTTAAGAAATAAGAGAAATTAGAAGGGAAAGAAGCAGTCAAAGATATTTTTAAAGGGTCGTATGTAACATCCTCGATCTTCAAATCATGTGCATATAAGGAAATCTTATAAAGAATATTAAAACCAGAGAAAATAAAATATTTAGAAAATATAAAGATAAATAACTTATTTGGTAGAGCCCATGAAGACAAATCTAATGATATTTGTTTCATCTAAAAATAGATCTCATTTAAAATTACTAAAAATTTTAATAATAAGTAAGAATAAATATCATAAATTATTATTTAATCCATTTGTAATTATATATTAAAATAGAAATAATATAATATAGCAAAAACATTCGAATGTAATGCTCACATGAGAAGAGATTTTGAATAACATATTAGAAAGACAAAATTAAAGCAAATAATTTGAAGAAAGGTGTTAAATTATTTGAAGACGTTGCACTCCAAGGCATTAAAGAGATTGAGTGAAACTTTTCAATCCTTAAATCAAGCATTAACCTTAATGTCCCTAAAAAAATCTTAGAAAAAATATTTAAAAATTTAGAAAATAAATATTTAATTAGATAGAGCACTTCGAGTTGAGCTTAATGATGATTGTTCATTCCTATAAGACATTGTTTTGATTTTCTTATGACTACCAAAGTAAGAAGCATAAATAATACTAAATTTTTATTTTTATATTAGCAAAATATTTATTAAAGTTGAAATTAGAAAAATCGAAATAATACAGTAAATCCAAATGAATGCAAACTAAAAGTCCATTGTGAGAAAATTTAGAGTATCATAGTAACATAAATAAATCAAAGAAGAAAAATTGGAAAATGACATCAATTATAACATAATGTTGCTTCAAAAAATAATTAAGAAATTGAGTGTAACAACATGGACCATCAAGTTAGGTACAAAATGAAATGACTCATAAAGTGTGCTTAAACTATAAAATATAAAATGCATAGAAATATAAAAATAGATTTTAAATATGATAGAAGTCATGAAGCCAAGTCCAACCCTTGTTTCATTCTGATCGAACATTGTTTGGAATTACTCCTAATTACGAGATTAAATAAAATAATAATGATATGTTATTATTTTAATATTAAATAAATATATATTAAAGAAAAAATGAGATATATTAAACAAATTTAGTATAAACAAATAAAAATAAGATAAAATTAGAAGAGAGAAGATTTAGGGATGAATTAAAATGAAATAGAAAAATTTATATAAATTGGATAAATGGTGCATGAAGGTTGGGTTCTATAATTTTGGGGAGGTGGAGTGTAACATTCACAATGAGCAAATTAGGAAGAAATTAAAATTTCTCATAAACCATGTCAAAAATCATCCCAAAACAATAATAAGAAATTTATTTAAAAATATAAACATGAATATTTAATTGGATAGAGATAATAAAGACAAGTTGAGCAACGTTTGTTATTTCCCAATTGGAACTCATTTGGAATTTCATTGAATTGCAAAATTTAATAACCATAAATAATGATAAATAATTATGTTTATATCAGGTAAATATAAATTAAAGATGAATTAAAATAAATTTATGTATTACAATATAACTAAATGAAAAAAACATAAAAGTGACAAGAAAAGCCATTAAGAGTCATATATTAGTAAAGCCAAGTCAAGCCAAAACTTTAAAGATATGCATAAATTATGGAGGAAAGTGGCCTTCCAAGATAATAAGAAAATCAAAATCATTAAACATCTAAATATGGTACAAATGAAAATGTCTCCTGAAGCATGCCATAACATTTGAAAAAAAATATTTAAAATGTAAAAACAAATATTAAATAATGTTGAACTCATCGTGATGAGTCTAGCGATGTTTTTTCTTTGTGATAGAACAGCATTTTCAATTACTTTGAATTAAAGAAAAATAAGCACAAATAATGTAAAATTATTATTTTAATTCAAATTAAACATATATTAATTTTAACTTGAGTTACATTGAAACAACATAATTTTACCAAAATGAAATCAATGTAAACAACACATGAGAGGTGATATAGAGATTCAAACTAATATAACCAAATAAAACAAAATCAATAAATTGTATGAGCATGTTGCATTAGTAGACAGAAAGGATATAAAGTGTAGCCTCCATGATCATCAATTCAAGTACCTATCAAATTATCTCTTAAAGTGTGTCACAACCTTAGAAAATAAAAATATTTAAAATAATAAATATAAATTTTTAATTTGATAGGGAATATCAAGATGAGTCCAATGATGTTTACATACTCTCAACTAAACCTTGTTTGGATTTATTATGAATTACCAGATTCAACATGCATAAATAATGATAAATATTTTTTTACTATTAGGTAAATATATATTAAAACTAAAATAAAGCAAATTGAGGTAATGTAATATAACATAATTAAAGTGAAGTAAAGGTTGAATAGATTAGCAATTAGAGTTTCATAATAATATAACAAAATCTAATTAAAAAATTTCAAGAAATGGAATAAATTATAAACGAAATTTAACCTCCATGATATTGAGTCGATTGAGTGCACCATCCTTAAATAATAAATCAAGTAGTAAAAAAAAGTTATCTCCTAAAGTAAGTTAAAGCCATAGTGAAGTGAAATGTTTAAAATATACTAATGATTATTTTATTAGATAAAGCTTTTCAAGATTTGTCTAATAGCATTTATTTTGTCTCAATGAAACCTGGTATGGGATTACTAATAATCATTAAAGCCAATAAACATAAATAAAGATGAATGTTTTACTATTATATATATAAAGTATATACTAAAGTTGAAATGTGTAAGTTGAAGCAACATAATATAGTTAAATCAAAAGAAATATCTAAAAAAATGTTGTAAATTATAATTAAATGTTATAATCCTAGATACTAAGGAGATCGATTGTAATATAAGCACAGTTAAAAATCTCTCATAAAGCACACCAAAACAAGAGAAAATAAAGCTTCTAAAAACATGAAATGAATATTTATTTGGATAGGCCACGATTGGGCAATTAGAATGACATTTTCTTTGGCTCGAGTGGACCTCTTTTATAGTAATAATCAATTATCTAAGTAAATCGGCAAGAAAAATTTCTAAATATTTTTTTAATTTTAAGTAATAATACATAAAAATTAAATTAATATAAATTAAACAATTATACTATAACCAAATCTAAGCATTGTAATAGCCTCATAAGAGGACATTTAGAGTTAGATTATAAAATAACAAAATTAATAAAAAGTTTGGGGAAATGAGATAAACGTTTTGGGAAAGTGGCACTTAAAGATACTAAGTAGATCAATTGTAACATTTTACATCATGAAACAATGTTCAAATAGAAAGTCTTATAAGAGGAGAAAAGATCCTAGTTTAAAATTATAAAACTATGAATGCTTAATTAGATAAAGCTTATTGAGATGAATTTGTTTAATCTCAATTGAACTTCTACAAGAATTACTATAAATTACAAAAGAAAATAAGTTGAAATAAGAAAATTAATATTTTTCAACTAATCAAAAATATATTAATGCTAAGAAGAGGCAAATGCAACCAAAATGGCATCGTCAAATCTAAGCAATGCAAAGGTCACACTACATGACATTTAATGTTCCATAGTTATATAGATAATTAAAAATGAGAGCTTTTAAAAAAAATGAAAAAATTGCATAGCAAAGTTGTGTTCAAAATACCACAGAGATTGAGTTTAAACTCCCTAGCTATAAAATTTTGAACAAATAAAAATAAGCCATAAAACAACAAAAAATTGAACAAAATAAATTTTTAAAAAATTTAAAGAGAACAATAAATTGCTTAGACTTTTGAGGTAAGTCTAATAACATTTTTTATATATAAAACTTGAATTAGAACTACTACGAATCACCATAATGACTTCAAAAATAATAATAAATTACATTTTTTATATTAAGTAAATTATTATTAAAGCTAAAACAAGATAAGTTGAAGAAATCTAATATAACCAAATCAAACATATTTAATAGTCACATGATGAGAGGTTTAGAGTAAAATACTAAAAAATCCAAATTGGAGCAAAACATTGTAAGACATGTCATAAATTATGCGAGAAAGTATATTGAAGATAATATGGAAAAAAATATAAATATATAAAAATAAAAACTTAATTGGGAAGTGCTCCTTTTCAATTACTTCAAATTGAGATAGAAAATAAGAATAAATAATAATAAAATATTATATCAATACTAATTGATCATATATTAAATTCAAAATGAGATAAATTGAAGTAATTTAAAAAAATAAAGTGAAAGCAATGTAATGATCTCGTAGGAGTAATTTTAGACTTGCGTAGTAATACAACAAAACCAATGAAAAAAATTAGAGAAATAAAATAAATTGAATAGAAGCGATACATTCCATGATACGGAGAACATCGAAGGCAACATCCTCCACTATCAAATTAAGTATGACTTGAAATGTCTCTTAAAGAATTCTCAAACAAAAGAAACTAAATTATTTAAAAAAATAAAAATCTAAATTGATTGAGCTCATTGAGGTGAGTCTCACGATATTTGTTTCATATCAATAAAAAATCATTTGAATATACTACGAATTACAAGAATAAATAACCATAAAAAATAATAAATTTTTATTTTTATTTAAGTAAATATATATATTAAATCTTAAAATTGATAAATTATGGCTACACAATACAACCAAATCATAGCCAAGCAATATTTGTACTAGAGCAGATTTATAATTACATAGTGATATAACCAAATGAAAGCAAAATATTTTGAGAAATTAGATAAATTGAATGGGAAATTTGCATTCAAAGATAATAAAAACATTACGTGCAATATCCTCGACCATCAAATTAGGTACATAACAAAATGTGTTCTAAAGCATGCTTGGATCATAAAAAAATTAAAATATTCAAAAAAATTATAAAAAAACAATTTATTGGGGAGAGGCCTTCATGACGTGTCCAAGATATTTCTTTCATCTGGATTGGAGTTCACATAGAACTAATAAAAAGTTTAAAATATTAATTCCGCATAAGTAATAATAAATTATTATTCGAAAAAATGTAATATAGCCAAATAAATGCAATGTAATTCTCGGACGAGATGCGATATAGATTTATATATTACTAGGACAAAATCAAAGCAAAAAAATTTGTAAATGTTTTGTTTAATTCAATGAAAATGTTACATTCTAAGATACTATAGTGATCGAGCAAAAACTTTTCTATTGTCAAATCAGTTACTAATCAAAATATCCCTTAGAATGAGCTAAAATATTTGAGAACAAATATTTTAAAATTTGAGAATGAAGATTTAACTACATAGAGCTTTTGGAGATAAACCAAACAATGGTTGCTCATTTCCATTAGACATTGTTTTGATTTTCTATAAATTACCAATATAAACTAGAATAATTAATAATAAATTATTGTATTCATAGTAAGATAGTATTCATTAAGAGAAAAATTAGATAATTTAAAGTAATGTAATATAACAAAATAATTATAATATAAAGGTCACATGAGAGAAGATTTAGAGTTATAAACTAACATAAGTAAATAAAAGAGAAAAAAATTGAAAAATAACTTTAATTATTTTAGAATACCACATTTTAAGAGATTAAATAAATCAGGCCTAACATCTTCGATTATCAAATCAGGTACAAAGTTAAAACGCTCATAAAGTGTACTAAAACTATAGAAAATAAAATAATTTAAATTATAAAAATAAATATTAAATTGGATAAAGTTTGTGAAGTCTAACTCAACTTTTGTTTCGTCTTAATTAGACTAAATTTGGAATTACTCCAAATTAGAAGATTAAAATAAACTAAATAGTTACAAGTTATTGTTTATTATTAACTAAATATATATTAAATGAAAAATGAGATAAAGTTAGGTAATATAGTAAAACGAAATCAAAGCAATGCAAAAGTTCCAAAAGAAGAGATTTAGAGTTACAAAGAAATATTACCAAATAAAAGAGAAAAAATTGAAGAAATATGATAAATGGTAAGAGGAAGTTATGTTAAATGATGTTGACGAGATGAAATGTAACATTTGAGATTCTCATATTAGGAATGAATTGAAATATCTTATCAACTATTTTAAAATAAAAGAAAAAATATTTTTAATAAATAAATTTTTAATTTGATAGAGCTCGTTTAGATAAGTCCTATGCCATTTGTTATGTCTCAGTCAGACCTTGTATGTAATTATTATGAATTTCCAAATTAAATCAAGATAATAACAGATTATTATTTTTAATATAGATATTTATTAAAAGTGAAATAAGTAAGCAATGTAGTGTAAACAAGTCAAAGCTTTGAAAGGGTCACATTAAAGTAGAGATAGAGTTTCATTGTAATATATGCAAAGAAAAGAGAAATATTTAATGAAATGAGATAAATTATAGGAAAAAGGCAACTCTCAAGATGCAATGAGGATCTATTACAATATCATTGATCACCAAATTAGGTAAAAATAAAACATTCTCCCACAGGGTGATAAAAAAAGAAAACATAACATAAAAAATATAAAAATGCGTATTTAACTAAATAGGCTTATCGAGATTTGTCAAAGAACATTTGTTTTCTCTCAATTGGACCTCATTTGGGTTATTATCAATTTCCAGAGTATTGAGTTTAACAATAAAAAGATTTCAATATAAAGTAGATGTATATTAAAGCTGAAATGAGGTAAATTGTAGCAACATAATGTAAATAATTTGGAGAGAAGCAAAGCCCACACAAGTACACAATTAGACTTTCATATTAATATAACAAAATGAAAACAAAAAAATTGAAAGAATGGGGTAAATTGAATAGGAATGTTGCTTTCAAAAATATTGAGAAAATTGAGGGTAACATTCTAGATCGTCAAATTAGACATGATTGAAAATATTTCGATTGTGTGGAAAAAATAAAAATTAAAGATTTTAAAAAACAAAAAATTAATATAAAATTGTGTATAGCATGTTGAGATTTGTGCAAATATATTTGCTTCGTTTAGATCAAACCTCATTGGGTTTTCTATGAATTACGATAGTAAATAAGCATAAACAATGATATTTTTTGTATTAAGTAAATATATGTTATTGTTGAGATAAGATAAATAGAAGAATGTAGTATAAAATAATTGAAGCAAGGTAATGGTCAAAAGGGGAGAATTAGAATTTTATAGTATAGGCAAGTTTAAATTCAATATACTACTAAGATAAAGTGGAATATTCTCGATCATCAAGTGAGGTGTGAATTAAACATGTTGTCTAATTTGTACCAAAAGCATACAAAATAGAATATTTTAATATATTAAAAAAATATTAGATATAGCTTATTGAGTGAGTCTTATGACATTTGTTTAATAATGATTGAAACTAGTTTGGAGTTACTATAAATTTTCAAATAAATAAGTATAAAGAATAATTTGTTTTTAATTTAAGGTAAACATATGTTAAAGTTGAAATGAGTCAAATTCAAGTAATGTAGCATAACCAAATCAAAGTGAGTTAAGTGTCATTGAGTTAATAATTAGAGTTACATAATAATATAATAAAAATAAATTGAAATATTTTGAAGATTGAGATAATTTATATAAGAAATTTATATTCTAAGTTAGTAAAGAGTTTAGGTGTATCATGTTTGGTTGTGAAATATGGTAAGACTCAATAACATCCAAAAGAAAGCCAAAATATAATAAAATGTTTAAATTTTTAAAACTTAGTCTACAAATCAATAAAATTCTTTATAAATAATCCAATGATGTAATTAAGTGCAAATAATGTTAAATTATTTTTTTAATATTATGTAAATATATATATTAAAATTCAAAATGAAATAATTTGAAGCAACATATTTAAAATAACTTAAAGCAAGGAAAGACTGACAAGAGTGGAGAATTAGTGTTATCTGGTAATATAGTTGTATTTCTATGAAAACTTTTAAGAAATGAGACAAATTATATATGAAAGTTGCATTTAAAGATGCTATGATTGTTGAGTGTAACATCAACAAATGTCAAACCAGGTGTGAATTGAGATCATTTCCAAAGAATGTAAAAATCCAAAAAGTAAAATATATAAAATGTAATAATAAATATTTAATTACATAGAGGACATTAAATAAAAATATTTAAGGAAATAAGGTTATTTCTAAAAGTTACATTCCCTACTATTAAAGAAGTGAAGCGTGATATTATTATCATCAAATTCTGTATGAATCAAAATATATATAAAACAAAGCATGGAAAAAACCTTAAAATGTAATTATCTAGAAATATAAAGTACATAGAGGACATTAAATAAAAATATTTAAAGAAATATGGTAATTTCTAAAAGTTACATTCCCTACTATTAAAGAAGTGAAGTGTGATATTATTATCATCAAATTATGTATGATTCAAAATATATTACAAACTATGGCAAAAACATTAACATGTAATTATCTAAAATATAAAGTGAATTTTTCATTGAATAGAGTTCGAAAAGATTAGTCCGACATTGTTTCATCTTGATTGAATAACATTTTGAACTACTACGATGTACTTAATAAAATAAGTATAATTAAAAAATAGATTATTTAAATATTCAACAAAAATATAATATAGTTCAAATGAGATAAATTAAAGTAATCTATATAATAAAATAAAAAAAATGTAAAGCTCGTAGTAGTGGAGAATTATAGTTTCTTCATAATACAGTTAAGGAAAAGAAAAAATTTGAACAGATGAGATAAAGTTTACATAAACAATGAATTCAAAGATTCTAAGAAGATCAAGAACAACACCTCGATCATTAAATTAGTCATTAATAAAAAACTCTCACATATTGTTCAAGATAAAATATTTAAAAATACATATACAAAGTTTTAATTATATAGAGCTCATTGGGAGAAGTCCAATAATATTTATTTCATTACTATTGTCCTTAATTTTAAATTATTGAAAATTTCCAAACTAAATAAACATAAAAGAATAAAATCTTTTTTTTAATATTAAGCAAAGATATATCAAAACTAAAATAAGAAAAATAAAATTAATATAATATATCCAAATCATAACAATGTAATTATTACTTGAGATAAAATTTATAATTATAGATTTATATATCAAAGTCAAAGTTAAAAGTTGTAAGAAATGAAATAAATTATATGATAAGGATGCATTATAAGATACTACAGAGCTCAAGTGTAACATCCTTTATTGTTAAACAAAGTATGACTCTTAAAATATAAAAATTCCATTGTATATTGATAGAGTTTGTGAAGTGTCTATCACAGCTTGTTAAAGACTCATAATTTTGTTTAACTATGAATTACTAAATTAAATGGTCATAAATATGAATAAATTATTTTTTTTGCACTATTAATGCATATATATGATTTAATGAAGTAAATTGAAGCAACATAATTTAACCAAATCAAGGTAAATATTGGTCATATGAGATGACATTTAGAGTTACATAATGATATAACCATTCAATGCAAAGCATTTGAACAAATCAGACAAAAATATACTCGAATGTAACAGAGTTGATCATTAAATTTTTAGAGCCTAAAATGAATTGTGAAGGAAAGTAGCATTCCAAAATGCTATGGAGATCATATGTAACATTATCATTTGTTAAATTAATTATGAATCAAATGTCTCATAAAGTGCCCCAAATCTCGAGAAAATGAAGTACATAAAAAGCATTAAAAAAAGAGTATTTCATTTTGTAGAGTTTGTTAAGAAAAGACAAATAGACAACATTTATTTAAATGGATAGAGCTTATTTAGATGAGTCTAATGATATTTGTTTCATCTCCATTAGACAACATTTAAAATTTCTTATGATTACGAAAGTAAAAAGAAAAAAAATTAAAAAATATATTATTTTAAATATTTATTAAAGTTTAAATAAGATTAGGTACTATAAACTAATATAACCAAATCAAAGTTTTATAAAGTCATATGAGATAAGATTCATTGTCGCATAGTAATATAAAAAAATAGGAGAGAAAAAGTTTAATAAATGAGATAAATTACATAGAAAAGTTGTCCTTAAAAATATTAAAGAGATTTGCTATAACATCCTTGATCATCAAAGTAGCTAAAAATTTTAATTTCTTGTAAAGTGTGCCAAATGCATAAAAAAGTGCTTAAAAAATTTTAAAAAGGAATATTTAATTGGATAGAGGACTTTGAGAAAACTCCAACAACATTTGTTTTGACACATTAGATCTAGTTTAGAATAACTATAAATTACCATGCTAAATAATAATTAGCAATACTAAATTCTTCTTTTACATTAACTTAATATATAATAAAGTTGAACTAAGGTAAATTTAAATTATTATGTTCTATAGTTTTGTGTGTTACTCTTTCTCACATCATCAACTTATTGATGAGAAGCATTTGGGAATGGAAGAAATTTTGTAATAAGTAATGTATTCAATTTAAACTTCATCAACTTTAACTAGATCCTTATATAACTATAGATGGTTGGCCACAATATTATTCTCTTTCTAAATATTACAACAGTAAGTTATAAGAGAATCAAATTTATTCATAATTTTCTATAAAATTTTGGACATATTCAACTTTGTCTTCGACAAAAATTTTCTCACTTTGAAAATCACATTAAAATTCAATTAAACTATGATCAAGTGAGTTTTGCCAAAGTTACACCTTTTTAGCCCAAAAATCAATGATTTTCTAATTAATTGTAATTGTGATTCTTTGTTTGTTACAAAATGGTAGGATTAAAACATTTTCCTATTACGATTTTTAATAATGTCACCACAAATAGTGAATTCCATTTTATAATTAATGACCACATATATTTACCATCATTGTTTTTGTTTGTGAGGGGACCTACTTTATAACTTTTTAGTTTTGCACTTCATAAAGGAATAAAGGGTTACAAATCTGAGCTGAGCCAATGGTGGGCCTCCTAAAGTTATCTGAGCGAAAAAATCTAACGATTAATTTTAGTCATGTTATTGTTTAGATGTATCATGCCAATTGACTAACTTCTTCAATTTTATAATCCATGGTATCTTTAACTAAACCTGCATCACTTTGAACATCAAATTTAAATTCAATTAAATCATGATCAAGTGAACTTTGCTGATGTAACACCTTTTCAACCCCAACATCAAAGATATTCTAATTAATGGTAATTATGATTCTTTGTTGGTTGCATAACTATAAGATTAAAACATTTTCCTATTATGGTTTTTAATAAAGAGACTATAACTATTTTTTTCCATTTAATAGTTAGTAAAACCATGTATATTTAACATCATTTTTTGTGTTTGTGAGGGGATATACTTTATCACATTTTAGTTACTGTACTTCATCATGGAATAAAGGGGTACTAATCTAAGCTATGCAATGGTGGTTCCTCCTAAAGTTATATGATTGAAAAAAATCTAAAGATGGATTTTTAACATGATATTCTTTAGAATTATCATACAAGTTAACTAACTTCTTCCATTTTATAATCCATGCTATCATCAACAAAATTATATCACTTTGAGTATTGCATTAAAATTTAATTAAACTATGATCAAGTGGACTTTGCTAATGTTACATCTTTTTAGCCAAAAAATTAAAGATAATCTAATTAATTGTAATTTTGATTATTTTTTTGTTACATAGTAGTAGGATTAAAAAATTTTCCCATTATAGTTTTTAATAATGTCACTACAACTAGTGTATTCCATCTTATAATTCATATAAATTTTTATATTTACCATCATTTTTTGTGTGTGTGAGGGGATCTACCTTATCACTTTTAGTTATTGTACTTCTTCAAGGAATAAAGGCGTACTAATATGAGTTAAATCATGACAATAGTTTTCCAATTTGGCCACTTTCTTTATCAAGAAAATTGGAAGGTTTTTTATAAATGAAAACTGCCACACTAACAGCACATTTTGTGAGAATAACACGACTCATGTTGTCCTTTCCTTTTAAAATTCAGTTCTTGCACCTTGTTAAACTTATACCTGATATTTTGATCCATACAAGTACTGTAAATAAAACAAGATATATTATAGAATGTATCACTTAAAAGTATGTTCTCAAAAATACTAGTATGCATATGCCAATGTATGCATTCTCATATACGTGCATATACCGTAGCTAAGATTAATCATAATTAGATTATAACACGAAATTCTGTTCCAGATTTGAGTTGAAAGCTTCATTTTTTTGTTGATACTAGTGATAATACTGAAATTCTAGCAACATTTGTAAAATATATTGGCAATACAAGAAAAAACATGCCAATTCTTGAACTTTTAGGGCATAAAGGACTCTATATAATTACAACTCTGCCATCTAATTAATAGAAGCACTTTAAAAATTAAAACAACCTCACTAGGTCATATTTTTTAATAACATACAATTTTTAAGGGCACAACTTAGATTGACAATGGTTTCTCTTTGCCAATGGTACAAAAAAATATCAAAGACAAAATATAATACTATGCACAACTTCAATAGTTATTTAGTAAAAGAAGATGAACGCTTAGTTTTCAGAACAATGGGTGATGAAAAGGAGTATAGTTCATCACCCAATACCATTCACGAAGATCACAAAGCTGTAGATCAATCAGACGCCGAACAAATTATTACATCTGACATGAATATTATGGCAATGGAAGAGGAAGCGATGATCAAATCCATCATCTGCAAAATACATTCTGCCAACACCAAATTGTTTTAGTGGCTTGGGGCAACAAAAATGCATAGCTTCAATTGTGTTTTAGAAACCCTCATGGACAAATGTACTTTAATCACTCCACCAAATAGCTTTAATGGCTTGGGCCAACAAAAAAAGCATTTCTTCAATTGTTGTTTTAGAAACCTTCATGGACAAATGTACTTTAATCACTCAGCCAAATTGTTTTAATGGCTTGGGCCAACAAAAAATGCATTGCTTCAGTTGCTGTTTTAGAAACCCTTGTGGACAAATGTACTTCACTCACTCAACCAAATTGTTTTAATGGGTTGGGTCAACAAAAAATGCACTCAATTTCTATTTTAGAAACCCTCGTGGACAAATGTACTTTAATCACTCAACCAAATTGTTTTAATGGCTTGGGGCAACAAAAAATACATTGCTTCAGTTGATGTTTTAGAAGCCCTCGTGGACAAATGTTCTTTAATCACTCATCCATTGTTTCAACGGGAATCTAGTGGTTGCATATGGGTTTTACAGTGAGGAAACCCAATCTCACAAGCATTGACACCAGCAACCAATTGGAGCTAGCATATCGATTCACTGGCCGATCAAACCTCCAGAGAGATGTTAACAAACATCAATATACTTGAATCTCCCCCAAATAAGGCTTTAAACACCAAGAGATTATAGAGAATGATGAGAATGAAGATGGTAAAAGTTGAAAATTGATTTTTTAAGTAAACAAACAGCTTTTTTCAGAACATTTTTAAAACTAATGTAATGGAACTGTACACACTACAATATACTAAACATCCTACAAATCCAATGGCCACGTACCTATAGAAGGTATGTCAATTTTGAGTTTCTGTAAGGAACATGATCCTCCTTCTTGGCAATTGCAAATATAACATCTCTCAGTGAAGACAAGGTTTTATTAATTTCCTGTTTCAAGGACAAAATGAATTTCTACATATGCATCTAAAACAAGAATTTCAGCATAAATGAGAAGCAATTCTTTGTTTTCCTTTAAACGATCTTCGATCGAGCCACTTATGGCAAGAAGCTCGCTTCTGGCAGGATCTATCAGGTTCAAAAACCTTTAACCTGTTGTTTTGTGGCCTGCAATGAAAGAGTCAGGTCAACAAATGTCTTAGGTAACATGCTTAATGGCTCAAAGGAACAAGGAATAGCCACCACTCACAACATTCACCCTATATATTCTTAAGGTGAAAACAAAATGGCTTCTTGATGATTGTTCATTCAACTGAGTCTTGCCAACTGACATGATGAACAATGTAAAAACTAAATCATTAGTTCCAATCTTTTGTGATGATATTCTTGTGGCTAGTCAGGTTGGGAAAGAGAAGAATGATCCAGAAGTGAAAAAATGCTGACACAGAATCGTACGTTTAAAAGCATGCAAGCAAAACACAGCTTGGTACCCCAGAATATGGAACATGAAATGAAAGCATACACATGCCATATTCAGTTAGCCACCAGAAAATAGAAGATGAATGCATGCTTGCAAGCAAAACAATGCTTGGTGCCCAAGAATATGGAACATTTGGGAAACTGAATACACATGATGTATTTAGTTGGCCACTAGAAAAAAGAAAATAAAAGATGAAAGCATGCTCCAATTTACTATGTCTATGCTGATTTCAATTACCTACTCCTTGCAGCTTGATCAAGCAAAATGGAAATTTCCTTTATGCTACACACATCGACCACAGTAAGATATGGCACATGTGTATTACCAGCTGAATTGTGCTTGATGGTATATTGCTTGTTAAGAAGAGTTAGACAACTGCTTGTACTACGATTGGGTGATAACAAATCACGAATTGTTTCATTGTAGATCTCCAACATTGATGCCTATAAAAGATGAAAAGAATTGTTTGAAAGCAGGAAAGATTGAGCATAATTTACGTTTTCATGTAAATTGACATTCACACCTGTATTTTGTAAGTCCAAGCCTGGCACTGTAGTGATTGGATAGTCTCAAAGATTTACTCCAAGGAACGTGGTATTAATCCTTTCTGCTCGAGGGCTTTAGGCTTGCCCATCTTGGTATAAGTTTTACCAGAACCAGTTTGTCCATAAGCAAAGATACTAACATTTTTAAAAAGAGATAGTAAAACAAGGAGTTAAGAATAATGAATGACAGTTGAAGCTTATTATATGCATTTTCTCCAAGATAGAGAATTAATGTTGAAGACTAAATGGGCATTCAACTAGCTCAACAACTGGTTGTATCATCCGATTCCATCGTGCTGACCTAATGATGTGAGCATGTCATTTAATGTTTTTTATGTCTACATTTATGTCTATTGTAGGAATAAGATTTGAAAAGATTTTTGAAAAAAAAGTTAATGAAAAAAGAAACACATCAAAAAAAAAATAACAGAAAAATTTATTCCAACCATTGGTTAAACTTCCAGATTCATTTACTCTTAATTAAAATGTTAGTTAGATAAAAATAAAATACAACAAAATCACTACTCCTTGGCTTAGCTACTTCGGTTAATCCATTTTTTACCATTTCAGCATTTAACAGTGTAAAATAAACAAATATACTGGACAAGCCCAACAAGCTATTTCGACCAATCATACTTAAGTTCCTTCCAAGCGAAGGGCAACCCACACCAACACGCTTAAAAAACAATAAATACAAAAGAAAAAAGTATAATTAAGTTCATAAATCAAGAAACATGCAAAAAAACTCATTCGACAAAATAACAATTTTTATTTTGATCTGTAACACGAAATAAGTTGGCAATAAAAATTGATCAATTACATGAATTCTCTGATCTTGCTAGAGCATCAGATGATATCTAATGCATTTTATCAAATGTTATAGTAGCTTATTTAAAATTAAAAAATTTTATATGGTTTTAGAAATTCAAAATACCCTCTTATAAAGCTTCATTTGATTTAGGCACTTATACTCAAACAACTTTTAAAATCACTGTCTTGACCATCTATATTAGCATCCTTAATGTGAAGTATTGAGGCTAACTATAGATTTTAGGAAACAATAGAGAATTTGAGTTGAAGAATTACAAGGTGCAGTGGGGTACTACAAAAAGGAAGCTCTTCCAACTTCACGATTTGAACTTAGAAATAATAAAGAGATAAACAAAGAAAAATTGGCCATAAGAGAGAAAATCAAATATAGCCAATTAGATATTCTCCTTTCTCTCTCTCTCCTACCTTCTCTCAACTCCACATGCTAAATGCCAAGAATATATTTATGGATAATTAAGTCATTAGAAAACCCATTAACATGACAATGTAGTATTAAATTCAATGACAATAAAAATAGCAGCTTATTTTGATAATAATAAAAACTTTAAATATTTATTATGAAATCTAATTTATCTATTAAGTACATTCTATAAATTATCATAAGATAGGTAGACTCATAAATCACTTATTGTGGAGTAGATAAGAATACTCTAAAGTGAAGGCAGAAAATGTTTTACTACTATGATAATCATGTGTCCAAGAAGCACCTCAAAGAACATTAGAACTTCATAGAAAATGTATACGAATTAAAATCTAAATTGCTATGTTATTTCAAAAGCTTGCACTACATTACACAAGCATTCTAAAGTTCGCTTAGTTGTGCTCTTTTAACCAAGGATTTTACTTCAATCAATTTTGAGAAGCAATCAACTATCACAACAAAATACCCATGTTTGCCCAAGGAAAAGTTTTTCACAAACTAGGAAATGTCGTAATACATTAATGGCTTCCATTGGTCCTATTAGTCATTTAGGCAAATGTCTATTAAAATGACAATTTTTACAATCTCAACATATTGTGCAACATTCTTTTGCATTGTTGGCCAGCACAATTCTTATTAAAAAACTCGTGGCTAGGTTATGACCGAAAGAACTGCTTCAATAATCCCCAAAATAAATGGATTTAATAATGTTAAACAGCTTAAGAGGTTGGATAACATTATTCCAAATTTTTAAGAACATGAAAAACATAACTAAGGAGCTTCTTAATGCCATCGCATTGTCATAGTTTTTATAATCTACAATCTGATTTTTCCTCTCAATGGCTTGAAAATGGTTAATCCTCGACTTCATAGCAAGATATGATTCTACACAACATAGCAATATGACCATCTAATTTATATAGGTCTCAAAATGTCTTTGGTGAATGCATTTTCAAAAAGTCTGAAACGCCATCAAGAAAAATACGATAAAACAAAGAGTCAACACAAATGTGTCATTTGCAATTAATTTTCTTGACAAGAAAAAACTTTTCCAACCACTTGAGGTATTACACAACAACAATGAATCAAACCTTAAGAATATAAGCTAGTTCTCCTTAGCTAGGGATTGTTTTTCTTAACTAAGTGTGTCTTCTTCTATCATGTTCTTAAGCATTCGAAGTTAACATTAAGATGTTTGTAAAACATCACTCAAGTAACACCAACCATATCAAAACAACACCAAGCAAAAATATCAATGTGCTGAGCAAGAAGTAAGAGAGTGGTCTCCCTTTGCTATTAATTCAAACCCTTTGCTCTCCATTCAAGTTAACAAATACACATATACTTTGGAAGTAAAGATCAACAAGAAAAAAAACAATCTATGAAGAAGAACCAAGACGTCCAATAAATTGACGAAATGCCACGACTTCACATCATTGTACTCAAGTACCAACTCTTCAACTGAAGCAGTTCTCCTTAAACATGCAAAACCTAATGGCTTAAGACTTTATTTGAACACAAGAGATCAAAGAGTGTGAGGTGTATGGGTGATGACCAAGATTGAAATTACTTAATAAAGAGTAATTTTTTGTAGAATTTTAGTTTGAAGGGTATAAAAATAAATAATCCCACATTGACAATAAAGAAAATGATTTGGAGATTTATGTGATAATTTGGCCTTAAAATATCTTAAAGGTTTTTGAGAATAAAACCCTCTTTGGTCTGAATTGGATGATTAAATGAAACAATAACTTGACATAATAAAACAAGGTTGTAAAATTTATACACTGAAGGTGTTGAAGCTATAATGTGAAATTTATTTATTGTAGGTAAATAAAAAATTACAAATAATGACATTGTCGTGTTCATACAATTTTCCATCTACATGACTACTTATATTTCATTTCCATATGCAAAAAAAAGAAAGCTAACTTTAAGCTTAGTTTATTCACCCAAGATGCTGATTGGAGAACTAACATAGGGGAGAACATGATTTAAACAAATGCCCATCTTATTGAAGGCATTCCAAAATATAGAATCAGCAAAAACTATGATATCCACAATACCAAACACACATCAATGTTTGCAATAAGTCATGTGAACAGGATGGTGGCTTTAAGAAATTCTAAATAACAAAGATGCTTTGGCTCTTAAAAGAGATTGGAAGCAAATAAAATATTCTCATTATTACATTTGACAAAGTGTTTGCCTTAAAAGATTTTAGAATTAATTCATAAGGGCATGCTTGATTCCCTCCAAAGATCACCAAAATAATACTAAAATGTACTTAAACTTGTCTCCATGGCCCTAAAGAGAGATGAAAACTATCGAAAGGTCGTAAATGGTTTTCCTTCAAGGTGATGCAACACTAAATCTGGAGTTCGAACCTCCTTTAATCCATAGAATCTACATAAAGCATAAAGTAATCACAAAGCTACTCCGATCAAACCTTGCTTCACAATCTTTGTAGATGATGTCACAAAACATGGTTCATTTCATATGATAGCTCTTCATGATTTATGAGTGCTTTATCAGAGTTTATTATAGTATATCATAGTTTAATTTGAATTTTCTTGGATCCTTCTCTTGGCACTACATTGGACACCTTTCCATAGATTAAGACAATAGGAGGCATGGTTGGGAGCTTTTCATGGATTTTCAATCTCTTTGATGCTTGCTTTGTCTAGTTAAGCTCCCTTTTGGATGAATTCCTTTAAACGAATGACATAAAAAGTGGCAAGGTTTAGAATAGCATTATCTTTTTTTATTTCTTTGTGATCTCTATTTATTTCTTCATGCTTTCTTTCCTAAAATAAGTTGTTAAAAATTAAGAGTTTAATTAAGATTTTTATTTCCATGAACATTTCTTTCCATTTTTATTCTTCTTCAAAACTCTTGCATTAAAAAAATATAAAACAAATGAAAGTTTTAGATAATTGTTTTTGGTGCTAACTCTTACATAGCTTGAGCACTTATGTTTGACTAAACTTGAATATCAATCCAACATCTTGAAACTCTTAATGACCTCCTTCTTCCACTCCATTTCTTTCTTTTTTATTCCTTTTTAGTCTAAGCAAACTCAATAAACCTAAAAACCATCTTAAACCTCAAAACCCTATCCCTTTCATCCTTGCTTAAACTTTTGCCAAATACCTCACTCTAAAACCTCAAAAATTATCACATGCTTTCCCTTTCTCAAGTTTGCCTCACCTAAAATTAAATCACAACCTTTTCTCTTCTTTCCTCCCTTTCACTCTCAAAACCCTCACTTTCATCATCCTCTCTCTACAAACCCTTGGTCAAGCCTTGCATCCTCTTAAATAAAGCCAATTAACCATCCAACAAGGACCTAAGAGTGCTACTTTATGTCTCTCTTTCTCCCATCTTACCATAATATTATTGCAGCTAACCTTCTTAAACAATTTTTGTAATCAAAGACTTCATGGATGATAACCAAAGGTAATGTGGCAATAAGAATTTACTTGAGAGATACATTCAATGGAGTATTCTCAAACTCTTGAAGAGGTAACTAATGGTCTAAGATGGATGCTAATGATGTTATCAATTGCTCGCTTAATGAAAACATTTAGATTTCTTCATTGTTAAGGTGAGCTCATTGGTAATTTCCTTAAGCCTTCTCTTGCTTCCAAATGTGTTGGAAATAGATAAGTCTTCTTCATTAACTAAGAGTAATAAAAGTTTTTTAGCAAGATATGAGATGGTAAGCAAAGCCTTGGCTTTTCAAATTCATTGGCGCAAAGAAAACTTACTAAGGATGCTTGAGTGACCTAGGTTTCTTCTAGCTCCACCTCACTTAGGCTTTCTTGGAAACATTCGAGGTAAAATTTGGGGCTTCCATTTTAATTTTGACTAAGATCTAGCAAACATTCAACAAAAAGTTTCTGGCTTGACATAACTAGTGAAGGAAGAAGCAAAGATCCTTTTCAAAAACTTGAAATTGGGAATAATGAGATACCTTCTAAAGCCACTTTGATGTTGCATCCATGAAGCAAGATGGAGAAACTTGTTCACTTTATTGCACCAAAAAGCAAGAAAAAAAGGCATAAGTGTCTCAAAATCACATAGAAAAATTTATGGGTCTTATTTGTCATAACAGAAAGTAGGAATTTGAAATTCAGAAAGGAAAATAAAAAAATCCCCATTAAAAGATGGGCAATTACAATGCCAACGTAAGAAGAATAGCTAAGACGCATCATACAACATGCCACACTCTTTGCTAAATGAACACATCCAAGAACAACAAAGGAAAAAAGAAAATTAAGGTGTGGCACAAACAAAAGGTATCCCACTTGTAGAAATTAATTAACTAATAGAGGAATAAAGGGATATGAATGAGTTGAAAAAGGATAGTTCATCATAAGAAAATGAACAAGCTCATTTAAGAGAATTGAAACTTGAGCAAGAATCGTAGACTATAATGGAACAAGAATTTCAAATGGATAGAAATGACCTTAACAAAAATATTTTCAAATGTTACTAAAAGATGTGAAAGAATGGCTTAAAAGGAGGATCATTCTTAAGAGGTGGAGTGATAGAATTAGTGATCACTTACATCGTTGAAACATTAAAAACAAGATCATCAACAAGCACATCTTTTTGAAATGTAGTTCTCATCTTCTATCTACTCACCAATTCCAACATGCAATGTTAGAAAAGTGTTGAAACTAATTACAATTCCAAGAAGAAGAAATGATTTACTTCCCTTTAGCTAAAGAATCAGAAGAAGGTAATTGAGAGTTATTACAAAAAGGAAGCTCCTTCAAGTTCAAACATAAGACTTAGGTAAGAA
Organism: Vanilla planifolia; assembly: GCA_023846275.1. NCBI lineage: Eukaryota > Viridiplantae > Streptophyta > Magnoliopsida > Asparagales > Orchidaceae > Vanilla > Vanilla planifolia. The sequence continues at coordinate 1,654,125 of JAIUJO010000016.1, read as the reverse complement.
AAGAGAGGGATAAGCCAAGAGAAATTCCCTAAAAGAGAAAAAAATTATGTTTAGCAAAATTGCCCACCGCACCAAAGTGGTAAATAAACTAAACCATAATGGAGTGACAAGTTAATTATAACCAAAGAACAAGACCCTTTGCGCATCATAAATTTGCAAATTTCATTAATATTTTGTCCTTCTTTGAACTAAGTTTTATCCTAATCAACTTGAACAATGATAATACCAATCATGCTTGATGAATCCTAATCAATCTGGACATTGAGAGTGATCTGTGTGATCCAACACCTTGAGAACTATTTCTCTAACACTTGATTTCTAGAAATCTTACACCTTTTAACCTTGTTCTCATGAAAAGGTTTGTCGTGGAAGGCTAGTCCAATTTTAAAAAGACATGCCTGATGTTAATAATTAAGCATATGATGATCTAGCAAATTGTAAGCTAACAAGATAACTTTGCATATTCATACAATAAAAATGGCAAATAGCTATCATAACACTAACTAAAATAGGATTAAATAAGTGATCATGGATTTTCTCTTGCATGATATACAAATAACTAAAATAAAAATATCTAAGCAAATACCTCTTGTTCCATATTTTGGGATAATATATGTACCATCTATTAATATTTATGCATCCATGAACATAAGGTTTGATAAAATCTTATTTAGATTGCATACCCATAAGAAGCACATAAGAATAATATCTAAATTTAATTTAGTTACTAATAAATAATGAAAACATTAAAAACGTTGATAAGATAAAATTCACAAAAGAAAACTCAAGTAAAATATATTACATAATGGATTTAATGCCTAGAATATACCACCTTACATCCATCAAGTGCTCTTTGCACTAGCTATGAGATTTCTAAAAACACATCCTCAAGAGATGACTCGTGAGAAAAAACTTTGTCGAAAGTGAAACAATACTTTTGTGCTATTTTACAAATAAAGCAAAAGAAAAAGCATCAGCTATAAAAGGCTCATCCTTGCAAATTATAGTTTCCATAAGACATTATAAAACAGATGAAAGCTTGCATGTAATAAATTAGAAAAACATTCCTTACCACTGTACATCAAATCAATGCCTCTCTCAAGAAACTCGAGGCTTATTGGATTTGAAATAACTGAATCATCTGCTCCCCTAGCATCAACGTCTAATAAAAAAGGTCTCACTCTACAAAAGACTCGAATGTTTCCTTTTAGGTCCTGCAAAACATTAAAGCTCAGTAAAAGTATAATATGTGTGGTATAAATATCTGATATGAATATAGATTTTGGACATGTTTCTTGTACAACTTTCCAATGGAATGGCTATCAAAGGCTCTAAGATTTTAAGGAAAAAAGCTGTAAAGAAAAAATAACTTTTTCTTTATGACAACTGTCTAGGGTTCAAATGCCAGATCGTCAGTCAAATTTAAAGTATTTTGCTACCCAATGATGCAGCTTTTATGAAAATATCAAAATATTAACAAACACATTGGCATGGAGAAACATATCCTTGCAAATGGAGACGCATACATGGCTTGTGGAAAAGAAGAAATTGAGAGGTACACTTGCATATTTATTGGTTTGGGACCAAACATAGAATTTCAAATAGTTTAAAACTAATTTCAATCCAACACTCAGCCGAATTATTGGTTTGGTTCAACTCATGGTTTTAGCTAATCTTGGCTAAAATTAATCTCCACCACCATCAACCTTATTTTCGTTTCCAAATTCATTACAAAATCACCTAAATATCTTCATTTTCTAACAATAAAAGAGCTCAGGTGGGTAAGTTAGAAAATTCTCTTGATAACTACAATAATGGTTCTAATGGATGAGATTTACAAGACTTAGTATCACCGAATTTCAAACACCAAAGAATGGTTTCACATTCAATTTCTCTTGCTCAATTATCCATAACATTACTTTTACGTTTATTCTTTTAATAATTTCCTAATTAATAACATAAATAAATATTGCCTAATTTAAATGTTTAATTATATAACATTAATTTTCAATCTTATCCTTTTATTGTATTACTTAATTTTATCTTTTCAACAAAACTCTTTTTAGTCACTTGGATAGATTATGGCCACTCAATTTTTTAACAATATTTTATTTATAATTTACTCTACATCACCTAGCCACACAGACAAGTGTGTGGTATTGTTTTTAATTATGTTATTTATATCATTTCTTTTTAAGTACCCAACCCCATAACTATATGGACAAGGTGACCTTATTAATTTTACGAAATATCCCATTTATTTTCAATAGTTCATTTCTTTTCAATCCGGCACGTGCACCTTATCAAAAGTTAAGCGCATTCGTGTTCTACATGGACAAGCTACCTGCATGCATGGATAGACCCTTGGCTTGGTCATAAATTTGTGCACCTCAGGATGCATGTTGCCAAAGACAGATGCTGATAGGTGCAAAATTTGTAAAGTTTGAGATTTTTTTTAATTTTCGATCAAAATCACATTTTTTTGTTTTATATTTAAAAATTGTATCCCAACCACTATATAAAAAGGCAGAAATAATGAATGAAATAATTCAAAAAAAATCTGAGAAGTCAAAACTCTTAGAAAGTGCGAACTTGAGAAATTCAACAAGTATTGTGAATCAGAACTTCGTAAATTCAAAACAATTTAAAGGAAATCTTCTTGGGGAATTCAACCTTCTTATTATAAAAACCCTCTTATCCTTTTCTTTCCCCTTCTTTCTTTGCTCGCCATTATTACACTTCTACTTTTGTTATTATCATTCTAAGAAAAAGCCTTTTGACAAGGGTTCAAGATGAAAAAACCTCCGAAGCAGATCATTGATAATTGATTCTAATGATAATGACAACACTATTATTAGAGTCACAACTGTTGAAAGTCACCAAACATAATTTATTAACAAAGTTTCTAGAACAAGTGCTACTTTGGAAGCATTAACAAGTGGCATGGCTAAGAATTATAAATAAAAACTCATCATGTTTCTTTGCAATTTAACATTGGGCAACTAATACGGAAATGAAGTAGCATGTCAACATCCCAACTAGCCTTATGCTTAAGCACTCACATAAGAGGAGCAAGCACCTATAAGCCCCAAGTTATAGGGATCATGGTTCCATTTGCAAGAGGAAAAGAGCAAATCTAAGAACAAATCAATGACAAAAAAAATCAATGATATTAAAAGGTACCTTGTTAGAGAAATATCTAAATCTTTTTACCACTCACATTGCTTTTATTGTTGCTAACGCATAGTACTTCACTTCTAAGGCATTGTGACTACTATAGAGATCACAATAAGCTCTTAAGTTAAGTCACTCAACTCTTCAAAGGTTGTCAATGTTTGTTTGAAATGGAAAAACATAACATGTAAATAAACAAAATATGCAAAATAATGGTATTTTCATCCAACATCAAGTGTATTACAAGAAAAAAAACACACTGACATTAGGGTTATTGGAGAAGATCTTTTGCAACATTTTGAATCTCCAGGTTGTTGCTAAGGTTTTCACTCTTTATAAATATAGAGTTTCTATTATATATTCTATATTTATTGCATTCATTCTTCTATTATTACTACTTTTGGGTCAACTATGGGATCTTTTGATCTATTGTACCCCCTTTGAGTTACATAATGAACTATAGTATATAACTCTTCTATGGATTGTTGTGAATTTTTTTTCTACCTACTTTTTCAAAAAAACTACAATGGAGTAAGTTTGATCTTTTATGATTATGAGTAAATATAAATAAAAATTGTCCAAATCACTTAAAAATTTATATTGATTACTTTATCCTTATTTTTTATTATTAATACTGCAAGTGCACACACTTTTTAAAAAATAGTATTTTAAAGTAAGGCCATTTTTATCTTTGTAATTTTTTGGAAAAAAATGAAAAAAAGTACAATTCAACTTCCTCTTGTGCATGTCTCAACTCTTCAAAAACAAGCTAGCTTTCAACAATATTGTTACTACAAAAATTTCAACCATGTTCTATGGCAAATTAGTAGACTAGAAAAAGGCTGCTAATTAAAAGGCATTTGTTAGATGACAAATTAAGTAATTGATAGATTGATTTAAGCTATGATATCACAATCACTAAGATCTAGTTCTCAGTATATAAATTAAGCGTGGTAGCATACAAAATTTTTAACAAAAACATTGAGTTAGAAAGAAAATAATTGAGGCTAAATTACATGAAGAAAAGGTTTTTTTTTATTTTGGTGGAGTGCATTTATATGATAGTAAACTCAATTTAAATTTATAATCTCACCCCATATTCTTAAGTTGATTCCTAAAAAATAGCCTAATCTCATATAATGATGATTTTTTTACTAAGCAGAATACCTTTTTGAGTATCAATGTTCTCTAGTATTTCTGTTATATCCTTGTGTTTGATGAGTCAATCATAAATGTTTACATCTCATATGGGCTTGCTTTAAGTAAAACTATTAATATTCAATTAAGTTAATCCATGAACTTTAAATGTCTAAAATGGTGGACTTCAAGGCTCTTGGGGTCTTGGCAAGTGCCAAGGAAATTAAAGACATGCACTAAAATTTTTATACATGAATTTCTCTTTATTTTTCTTGAATTTGATATGTCCAAATTTTGGGAAGATGTGACACACTAGTAGTATTAATATTTGAAAATATTATTAATTTAATAATGTTTTAATTTAGATGTTTGGGCTAAGCATTATTGATAAAAAAGTATAGACATTGGTATTTAATTTTTTAAAATTATTTAGAAATTATTTTTCATGAATTTCTTTTCATAGTCATTTAGGAAAGTTGTAACACAATCATAATATAAAACTATTTTGGTAACTTATATTAAAAATTTTGGCACAACAATTCTCACAAGCACTATAAAACAATGTTAGTCTCGGGATTTTTCACTGTAGCATTGGGCGGGTCAATGTGGCCCGACCACTGGCCCGTCTAGGCGTTTAGGAATTTTTTTAAAAAAAATATAATAAAAAAATCATTAGATTGACCCAGAACGTGCGAGCATTGCCTGAAGGCAACGGAAGAAGGCCGTTAGGAACTCTGAACGAAACTAGGCAAAATCAATCCACAGGGAAAGCTGAATGGAACAGTGTGAGATCAAGTTAACCAGGAACAAGTGCCTTGAGCAAGGAAGAGGAGAGCCAACCCAAATGGCACGAGAGCCATACAAATTGAATTCCTTATTGAGCACAAAGGTAAAATTAGCTGGGCAATGTCAGGCTAAAGTCCCAATTCGATTGTTAATGATGGTGCACGGGCAAGCGCGATCACGGTAAAATATATGAAGTACAGGAGAATCGAACTTGAGCAGATTCTGGTGCATCAAGAAGCGTAAGCAATATACAAAATATTTTAATTCCATTAATTTCTGGACACATTATACTAATACATGCAGGACAACCTATGCTTGATCCAATGGCCGAGATCAAGGTTGCCTAGATCCAACGGCCAGGATTGATCTTGAACGGAAAAAATCGGGATGCAATCGAAAACGTCCATTTCAGGCTTCCAAATCGAACAGTGACTGCTTTGTGTTTGTTGCCCAAACGTCTAATTCATTTTAGAGCCGTTTGGAGTGGATTTAGAGCTTAAATTGTGCTCTATAAATAGGGAAGGATGAAGAAATCCTTGTGGTTACAATTACTAAGTTCCCAAAGCTTTCAAATCAGAACTTCGAATAATTTCAAGTGCATATGGTGCTTCCAAATTCATAAAGTTAAAGTTCTAAGAAGGAACCCAAAATTGGAGGTTTTTGCTTCAACTATTTTCAATTTCTATTCCTACCTCTTTTCTATTTTGCATTGAAATTTTTATTGTATTGAGTGTGCCTCATGCTTCCTTAAATTGTTTTAAGTTTATAATTTGTTGCCAATTTTTGTATTTGTTTCTTTGGGGTAAATGCATCCCGACAATTATGCAAAAGCCCCACGTTAGAGTTGAGCTTGGAAAAAACTGAAGAAGGTTCGGGATTAGCCATAGATAAAATCCCAAGTAGGTTTGAGCCATATGAAAAACCTCGCTTGTAATTTGGTGAATTTTAGTGGCCTTTTCCCAAAACTGGTCGGGGTGGATGTAGGCTCGATTTTTGTCGAGTCACCTTAAAAATATTTGGTCTTCTATTTTACTTCTCTTTCTCGTTCTCGCTTAAAAGATTTAAGTTTAATTTAAACAAAAAGTTGAAAGAAAATCTCAAAACTTTATTTACCACAATACACCCTCCCTTTTGTGGGTTTACTTTGAGCACAAAGAACTTCAATTCCTTAGTCTACATGGACATCTATTTTTTGCATTAGTGTAATCCAAAAATAATTAAGTGACTAATGCTACATCTTTTGGCAAATATATGTGAGCACACAATAACGATAAATTTTACTTAAATCCTATAGAATGATATATGCTTTGATTTTATTTATTTAGAGTTCTAGAACTTAGGAATAAAAATAATAACAGAAAATAATATTTACTAATTACTTATATCTAATGGATTTCTATAACATATATGATTAGATAATAGCTGATATTAACTAATCTTAGTTTACTTAAATTCTCACATAATAGAAAACAATACTTTTTAATTCTTTACTATAATGTTTAGAACTTACTTTCACAATAAAATCTCATATTTTTAAGTTTTAATTTGGACAATTTTCCATCAAAATCATTTTGTCTATGATTTTCTAAATCAACAAAATTGTTCATTTACTCCACCTAAATAAAACTAAACTTCAACAAAATGAAAATTGTACTATATTCTATTACACCCTTGTGATTGATGAGTAAAGCATAAATGTTTATATCTCATATGGGCTTACTTTAAGTGAAATTATTAATATTCAATTAAGTCAAGTCATGAAATGTCTAAAATAGTGGTATTCAAGGCTCTTGGAGTCATGCAAAGCTTCAAGGAAATTGAAGACATGCACTAAAATTTTTATATTTGAATTTATCTTTATTTTTAATAAATTTGATATATCAAAATTTTGAGATGATGTGGCATAGTAGTAGTATTCATATTTGAAAATATTATAAGTTGAATGATTATTGAATTTTGATTTTTGGGACAAGCATTATTTATGAAAAGTATAGACATTGGTATTTGATTTTTTAAAATTATTTAAGAATTATCTTTCATAAATTTCTTTTCATAGTCATTCAGGACACTTGTAACTCTATCATAATATAAAATTATTTTGGTAGACTTATATTCAAAATTTTGCCACAAAAATTCTCACAAAATAATATAAAACCGCTTTAGTTTCAGGTTTTTTCACTGTAGCATTGGGAGGGTCGACCCGACCCGACTACTTGCCCGTCCAAGCATGAAGGATTAAAATAATAAAACAAAAGTTGTTCTGTTGACCCGAAGGGGCAAGCGAAGCCCAAAGGCAAATGACTAAGGCCACATGGAAAGTTGAACATAATAGCGCATAATCAGTTGGAAGGGAAACTGAACGGAACAATGCGACTTCAAGTCAACTATGACCAAGTAATTAAACCTTGGTCGAGGCAAAGGGTAGCCAACCCCAAATAGCTGGGGAGATAACCGAGCTGGAATCCTTATAAAGTGCAATGGCAACGTATTTTCTGTGACATGGAACTAAATTCCCGTCCGATTTTCAAAGAACGTGGAAGGGTAGGTGCGATCCAATAGCTTAGGTTAATCATGGTAAAATGATGCAACAGCACAATGACAAGGGAATTGAACTTGAGTAGATTTACGAGGCCATTAGAAACCACTGCAGCAAACGTTTGAATAAGAATAGTTTTTTGACAGCATATCCTAATACATGTAGAAAACCTATGCTCGATCCAATGACCCAGAACAAGGCCCCCTAAATCCAACAGCCAGGATAGATCTTTTAGTAAAATCAAAATTCATTCAGAAATGTCCATTTTAGGATCCAAATCAAATGGTGATTGCTATATGCCCATTACCAAATAGCTAGTTTATTTTAGAATAGTTGGGAGTAGATTTAGAGCTCAAATTTGAGCTCTATAAATAGGGAAAGATGAAGAAATCCAAGAGGTTATAATTACTGATGTTAATCAAGACCTATCAAAATTCTATAATACCACAAATCAGATAATATTTTTTTATATCAATTCCTTCAATTTAAAAAGAAATTAAGTGCTATATATTGTACTTTGAGAGGTCAATAACACATCACAAGGATTTTGATCTCTTAAGGAGATTCCTTTCATATAAAGTTAAGTTGATGTAACATCATAACTTTTAATATCAGTTCAACTTTTTAAAAATATTTTGGATTAAACTTGAAATATTATTACGAATTTAATAGTATGATTTTCATTTTAATAATTTTATTAGAAATATATATTATTTAAAATATCAAAAAAGATTAAAAAAATCAAGATAAAAAAAGAAATGAAGAGTTGAATAAGTAACTTATATTAAATTGGGTCTAAAACCATTTGGAGTCCATTTTATATGAAAAATGCATAGATTATCAACATAGAGATCCCATCCATTTTTTTATTGATGTTATTAAACTTATTCTTATAATTATCTTTATACTTTTAAAATTTTTTATTAAAATAGTTATTGAAATTATTATGAAAAATTTCCCATCTTATATGAAAATGCTTAAATGAATATTTTTGCACGCCAAACGTGTCACTTCATATAAAACAATATGCAAGAAATTAAATACCAGATTAATATATAGTATATAACTTAACATCTACACCCAAATTTTAAAGTTGCCAAAATATTGATTTATAATTTAATCTAGTTTAGATGTTAAAGGTTACTAATTTATATTTTCATCAACCACTAAGCATATGTACAAAAAATTCATAGTCACCTAACTTGAAATTTAATGTTGTCACCTTCCTTCCCACGTTGGCTCCACATGCCAAATTACCCAATTTGGAAAAGCCCCAATTTTTGGGATTTCACAAAAGTTTGTTGACATAGTTTCCTTAAATTTTCATATAATAGAAAACAATACTTTTTAATTCATTATTGCAATGTTTAAAATTTACTTTCACAATAAATCTCATATTTTGAAGTTTTAATTTGGACCATTTTCCAACAAATCATTTTATGTCTATGTTTTTCTAAATCGACGAAATTGTCCAATTACTCCACTTAAATACACTAAACTTCAACAAAATGAAGGTTATACTATACTCAAAATTTCTTTAAAGTTTCTTAACATATTCATAGCCACTAGTGACTATTTCAAGAGTATTTGATCACTAATTAATTTTAGAATAAATTGGATTTTTAGAAATGGGAAAATACTATACTTTAATCAAAGTTTTAAACAAAATCTAGTTTTCATAAATCTTTTGATACAAATGATGTCAAAAGTTTTTTAACAAATTGTAAAACTCATAAAACTGCACTACACATAATTGTTTCTAATTTTGTAATATAATATTTACATAACTTTTTTCATAAAAAAGAATTTCTTTTCAAAAAAATGTATCGTTTTTTATATTTTAATTTTTCTAAGATCATCATTTATTTTAATATTTTTCTCCCAAAAATATTTAAAGTAATATTTTTCCATAATTTTAATCTTTTGTTTTGTGACCAATTTAATTCAAAATTTTATGATATTACCATAATAAATTCTTAAAAATTTTATATTCGTTATTTAATATTCTTCTTCTTACTTTGTAGGACTCGTATCCCATCTTCTAAAAATTTATAATGTTTTATAAAGTAGTAATAAATTACTAAATGTTATAAACTTTATAAAATTATTTTTTAACATAGTTTTTGACTTTTAATGAAAATAATATATCTCCTTTCTCTTTAATTTCTATTTCACCAACAGATAAATGCACTTAATTAATTTATATTATAGATAATGAGATTAATCATAATAAAAATTTATTAAATAATACTCATACTATTAAACTATTATATTATTAAAATTAATTCCATAATTTGAGTCCAAAAAGATCCATCATATTAAAGTCTACTTGTTCGATTGGATCATCTACAACCTATTAGATCATTTGATTTAATACATTTCATTGTTCAATGTTTGTCTAATGGATGATAGATTTTTCCAACTTCTCTATTTTACTTGTGTTAATTCTTCATATGTCCAAGTCATACTATTCAATCCGCATGTAAGATCATTAAATGCTCATTGAAAGATTATTGGATTGTCTATCGAGCATTCGATAAAGGCTCACAACAAAAATGTTGAAAAATTATTAGATTTTTTGATATTTTTCATTAGATCTTTCAATATTTTGTTGCTTTATTTGATGATCCCATTGAATATATAATGAAGACTTGGTTTATTTCTTGTCTTTTCTTTAAATCATCAAATTCCCTCCTACAGTTATGATTTTGTGCACATAAGGCTTAGTTATATTTACAAATCTTTCATACATGACTCCATAGCAAGAAAAAAGGAAACATTTATAGCTTGCATGAAAATACTTATACTTTAATCTTAGATCTTAAACAAGATCTCTTCAAAATCAATTGTAAATCATGCGAAAAACTTACCTTGTTTCTTTTAATTAGATTTTTCCCATAGTGATCCTTTAATTCATTTTCTTTTCTTCTCTACAACTAATTAGGAGTTATGACCAAAGCTTATACAATTTCTCTTTTTGATAACAAAGTGCACATGTAATAGTCTTTTTGATTAACTTAAAAATTCCTTCTAAATAAGTTTAAATTATATAGTTTGTGTATGTTATATTTGAAACTTGAGAATTTATTAATGAATAAACTTTTTAAAAAGCATGCCAAGATAGTAATGTTAGAATATAAAATCTGAGTATATTATCAAGAAGATTTCAAGTAGAGAAATCTATATGTATAAGGTTTATATTTTTCAAAAACTATCTAAAATTTGTGTAAATATTTAAAAATTAAAAAAATATAAAAATGCAAGAAATTTTGATTAAATAATAAAATTATTAAATAATAAGATGCACTCTATTGCCTCGAGCATTTTAGCAAACTTCAGTATTGCATAAATGAAGCATGAAGAGAAAGAGCTTAGGGAGAGTGTTAAAGGAGATTTGGCTTGAGATCTTGTAGGAATTCAAAGAAAACATAGGGAAAACGAAAAAAAGCAAAATGAAGAAACAAAATTTTTGGCCTCACTTTATTGGAATCACATCTTAAGGTAATTTCCTAATTGAGTTTATCTTCATAAATCATATATTTGTTATTTGGGGTGTTTTGGAAGTGGATCTTGTATGATTTTGGTGGATTTATGGTTGAGTATGTTATTTTTCAATTGTTCTGATTCAACCAAACAATCAACCAAATTATTTGGTACAATCTATAAAACATGACCAGTGATGGGGCTTTGGCTTTGTGTAAATGGATCTGTTAGTTGATCATTGTTCTAGTGCACTAAATTAACCATACAAATACAATTGATTTAGGAAAGACATTACAGTAATTGCCTTATTTAATCTTTTCTTTGACAAGTGATTGTTAACATCGTACAAGTATGATGAGCAGATCAGATGAATATGATGGGTTTAGAAGAAGGTCTAATAAAGATTTTCCATATAATCGATAATTTGGCCTATGTATGTCATGGATCATACTATGTGATATAGAGGTCATATCATATGATATGAAGCTAAAAATGTTAAAGTATACAATCTTGTTTAAAGATTATTTGAAATAGTTTTTGTTAGTGTTTTTTTATAAAAATTGGTAATTGCGAAAAAATATAATACGAATTGTATATAAAATGAGAAGAGAAGATAAAGGAAAAGGAGTTACCATGGAAGCAATATCTAAAAACCATTAGATACGTCAACTAATTTATTATGATATAAGAGAGTTGCTTTATTAAACTCCGATCTATCATAATGTAATGACATCATGATTTGAGCATTAGCATGGCATGTTATCATTTGCATATGTTTTAATATTAAAATTGTCCTTTATATTTAAATGTATGCAAAAAGATTATTATTTAAAAATTAAGTAAATATTTATTAAAGCATAAGTGAGGTAAATTCAGTCGATGTAATATGGCTAGATTAAAGCGATGCAAAAATCACATGCAAAGCAATAAAGATTTACATAGCAATATATCCAAATAAATTAAAAAATTAAAAAAAAATAAGATAAATTATATGTGAAAGTTGTATTCCAGGGCACTAAGATAAATGCGTATAATATCCTGAATCATCAAATTAGGTATGAATCAAAATGTTTTTGAGAGCATGCCAAACACTTAGAAACTAATATTTAAAATTATAAAAAATAATATTTAAATAGTTATAGGTCATGGAGATGAGTACAACCACATTTGTTTCCTCTCGATCCCCTGTTTCAAATTATAGTAAATTACAAACATGAATAATCACAAATAATAATGAACTATTCTTCTAATATTAAGTAAATATATAATAAAGCTAAAAAAGTTATATTGAATCAATGAATATAACCAAATAAAAATTACATAAAAATCACATGAGAAGAGATTTAGAGTTACATAATAACCAAACAAAATTGATGAAAAATATTTGAAGAAAATGAGATAAATGGAACAAGAAAGTTACTCTCCAAAATAACAAAGAGGTTGAATGTAATATTCATGATCATGAATCCACATAGTAATTAAAATGACTTATATAAGATTTTTCAAAATTAAAAAATAAAAATATTTTAAAATATAAAAATTATTTTCTAAATAGATCTAGTAGGTGAAGCATTTAGATCAGACAACATTTGGAATTACTTTAAATTAACATAATAAATAAGCGTTAATACAAAAAAATTATTATTTTAATATTAATAAATATATGTTAAAGAAGAAATTAGATAAATTGATGCAATATAATATTATAAAATTGAAGCAAAAATGTGAAAAAATGAGATAAATATTTCAAGATAGTTATATTCTAAGCTACTAAAAAGATAAAAAATAAAATACTCAAACTTGAAATTAGGTGAGAATAAAATTTCTAATAAATTAGGTCAAAATCTAAAAAATATTTAAAATTATTAAAATAAAAATGAAATAGAATAAAGTATATCATGATGAGTCAAAAAAAGTTTGTTTCTTTATGATTGGATCTCATTTTGAATTATAGTGAATTATAAGAAACAAAATAATAATTTATAGCTATAATATTAACTATATATATATATATATATATATATATATATATATATATATGTATATGTTAAAGATGTAATAAGATAAATTGAGACAATATAATCATGCCAAATTGAAATCTTGTCAAGGTTTTAAGAGAGGTGATCTAATGTCAAATATTTATATAACTAAATTTGATGAGAAAAATTTGAAGAAATAAGGTAAATTATCTGAGAAAGAGAAAAAATCAAATATTTTAAAGAGATAAATATTTCAAAATACAAAAAAAATAATTATTTTTTTTGTGAGAGCTTATCCATATTAGTCCAACAACTATTGTTTCATGTCAAATGAACTTATTATGGAATTGTAGTGAAACATGGTATCTTCCTAAGCAAATTTCCACTTCTCCATATTTGCATAAAGTTGAAATTCGCTTAATTTAGACAGCATTTTTGACAATTGCACAAAATGTTCTTCAAGACAATTATTGTAAATAATAATACCATGAAGATATACAACAATAAACTCATCAAGATACTCACAAAGAATATTGCTCATTAAATTTTAGAATATAGCATGTACATTTGTTAAGCCAAACGGCATGACTAAAAGCTAAAAAGATACTTACTAAGCCGCATAAGTAATCTTGGCTTCATCTTTAGCCACAACATTGACTTCCCGATATCATGGCAGTAGGTCTTGCTTAGTGAATCCTGTTACCTTATATAATTGATTCAACAAATGTTGCATTAAAGGAGATTGGCACTTGTTTTTCATTATCACTTTCTTCGATACATGATAGTCTATGCACATTCACAAGGAACCATTATGCTTTTTGAAATAACATTAGGGGACCAAACAGAGCTTCAAATGATTGAATGAAGCTAGCATCCAACAATGTATTCAATTATTTGAGTAATTTTGTCAACTATAATGGTGATACATAATATAGGAGATAAGTAAGAGGAACAACACTAGGTAGCAACTTGATTATATGATCAATCTCCCTCTTTTGAGGCAGCTTTTTAAGCAATATCAGAAGCATGACATATTGAAATTCTTTGAGAACCTCCATAAGATCATCAAGTACATAATGACTTAATCCTTCTTAATCTCAATCAATGTAGCAAAGTGTTTGTACTCACTTAATTTCAATCCTTTTCCAATCTCATTGTTAAAATACATTCTAACATATTCTTCATTTCAATTATCTTCTTTCCATAAGGATAATAGTAATGAATGAAAAGGAGTGTCATCTTACATCACCATGATATCATCAAGGTGCGGCATCGGGGCTATTTTAAACTTCCTATGAAAGTAGACCCGAAGAATGAAATCAAAGCTATCCAAGGATTCACCAGCAAGTTGGTCTTTCATGTCTAACTTTCCAAAGTTAAAGGTACACATGGGCCATTTCTACCACAACTTGAACCTTTGCATTCATTATTTTTAGAAAATTAGATAACTTTCTTTCTTGCAATCTAAATTTCAAAACAAGCATAGGATCCACAAATGTATGTGTCGCACCCATGTCAACCATGGCCATAATTTCTTGTCCATTTGCTTTCATCAAGATGTGCATCAACATAGATTGTGTAACTATCACATCATTACTCATTGTGTTTAATAGTTGATTAAACCAAGCATTAAAGGATCGAGCATTTACAAAAGATTGACAAGTACAACAACTTCTCGATCAAATTCCTCATTGGATTTCTCAACCAAAAGAGCATTAAGCTTCTCTTGCTTACGACAATCTTGAGCATTATGATGTTCATTACACAAGGAACATCCTTGTTGATTATTAGAGTTATTTGTACCTTGCAAAGAAGATAACTTTTGCTTTAATTTCCTTCATTTTTCTCGTGCTTACCAAACTTCTTGGCATCCCACTTCTACTCTCCTTTCTTTTCCTTGTCATTTCCTCTAGATTTTGAAGCGCATCTAAAACTTTAGAGACTCTTAGTCTACAAGTCCATCGACAATAATGATTATGCTTGATAAGTCTTTCACATTTTACCAAAAAAAGTTCCAATTGTATCCATAGTTGTAGCCAATACAAGAAGTTGAAAAGCTTATCTTTCATAGATATATTATGAATATCTAGAATCAAAGAACTAAATTTCTTTACATAATCTTTCATGAATCCACTATGCTTTAGCCTTTTGAAGGCATCACAAGCCATCCACAAAATGTATTAAGGGAGAAATTTATCTTTTATTTCTCTTTTGAATTATTCTTATAAATAACTTTTCATCCTTCCATCATTTGCATCATCAACACTCTATATTTTTCATCATACTTTTGCATCTCCGATAAGATACATGGTAAAAATGATCACTTTCTATGCATCCAGCACATGAGTAGATTAAGTATTGCTCCATGTTCCATCAGAAATTCTCTAATACTTCATATTCTTAATGCCATTGAAACACTTTTGTTCAAGAATTTTCACGAAGTGCCCATCTTCTTTTCTTCTCTACAACTAATTAGGAGTTATGGCCAAAGCTTATACAATCTCTCTTTTTTATAACAAGTGTATATATAATAGTCTTTTTTATTAACTTAAAAATTCCTTCTAAATATGTTTAAATTATTAAATTTGTGCATGTAATATTTGAAACTTGAGAATTTATTGATGAATAAGCTTTTTAAAAAGCATGCCAAGATAGTAATGATAGAATACAAAATCTAAGTATATTATCATGAAGGTTTCAATTTGAAAAATCTTTATGTATGCGGTTTATACTTTTCAAAAACTATTTAAAATTTTGATAAATATTTAAAATTAAAAAAATATAAAAAGATAAGAAATTTAAGTTAAATAATAAAATAATACTCTTATTAAATAACATAATGCTCTCTATTGTCTCGAGTATTTTGGCATTGTTCAGTAGTGCATAAATGAAGCATGAAGAAAAAGAGCTTAAGGAGAGTGTTAAAGGAGATTTGGCTTGAGATCTTGTAGGAATTCAAAGAGAACATAGAGAAAATGAAAAAAAAGCAAAATGAAGAAAAAAATTTTTGACCTCACTTTACTAGAACCACATCTTAAGGTAAGTTCATAATTGAGTTCATCTTCATAAATCATATATTTGTTATTTGGGGTGTTTTGGAAGTGGATCTTATGTTATTTTGGTGGATTTATGGTTGAGTTTGTTAGTTTTTTATTGTTATGATTCAACCAATCAATCAACCAAATCATTTGATACAATCTATATAACATAGCCAGTGATGGGGATTTGGCTATGTGTAAATGGCTCAGTTAATTGATCATTGTTCTAGTGTGCTAAATTAACTAAACAAATATAATTTATTTAGGAAAGACACAATAACAATTTCCTTATTCAATCCTTTCTTTCACAAGTGATTGTTAACATCATACAAGTATGGTGAGCTGATCAGATGAATATGACAGGTTTACAAGAAGGCCTAATAGAGATTTCCCATATAATCGGTAATTTGGCCTATATATGCCATGGATCATATGTTTTTATATGGAGATCATACCATATAATATGAAGCTAAAAATGTAAAGTATATAGTCTTATTTAAAGATTATTTGAAATAGTTTTTGTAAGTGCCTTTTCATAAAAAGGGGTAATGATGGCAAAATATAATATGAATTGTATAAAAAATGAGAAGAGAAGATAAAGGAAAAGGTGTGTCCAAGAAACCAATATCTCAAAACCATTAGATACGTTAACTAATTAATTATGATATAAGAGAGTTGCTTCACTAAACTCTAATCTAACATCATGCAATGGCATGATGATATGAGCATTATCATAGCATGATATCATTTGCATATGTTTTAGTATTGAATTAGCCTTTTACTATTATTAATATAGAAGTGTATGCAAAAAGATTATTATTTAAAAATTAATTAAATGTTTATTGAAGCATAAGTGAGATAAATTTAGTCAATGTAATATAACTAGATTAAAGTGATTCGAAAATCACATGCAAAGCAACAAAGATTTACGTAGTAATATATCCAAACAAATTAAAAAATTAAAAGAAATAAGATAAATTATATATGAAAGTTGCATACCAAGGCACTAAGATAAATGAATGCAACATCCTAAATCATCAAATTAGGTAAGAATCAAAATGTCTCTAAGAGCATGCGAAACCCTTAGAAAATAGTATTTAAAATTATAAAAATAATATTTAAATTGATAAAGCTCATGGACATGAGTACAACCACATTTCTTTCATCCCAATGCCATTGTTTCAAATTATAGCAAATTATCAACATAAATAATCACAAATAATAATGAAGTATTCTTCTAATATTAAGTAAATATATAATAAAGCAAATGATAGCAAATTACCAACAATTTACTTTTCATCATGGAATTTACATAAGTTTATTTTGCCTTGGTTGTGCATTAAGGCTTACCTTAACTTTAGACATTTGCCCTTTCTCTTTATTGTGCAGATAATCCTTTAGGTGGTGCATTTAGAGGTGTCAATGTGTTGAGCATAGTAGCTTTAAGGGTGGTGGTCATTTGGATGAGCTTTTTGAGGAAAGTTCTTATCAAGTCTTAGTCTTTTTTGCCATTGGATGAGACACTTTTAAGGAAAATATGCTTTTCCTTTTGGGTTCCCAGTAAGTGCGATGGAGAATTCTTTCTCATTAATGAGCCACAAAAATCATCTAAAGATTTCTTGTGAGGACAAGGGAGAATCCATGTTAAAGATTTCTCACTCGTGTAATGCAAGAATATTCTTGATTTGCTTCCTTACAAGCATCATTGAAGAATTAGAGAAAGGCTTGAAAGGGCTCAAATTAATGTTATCTTAGATTAATGAGTGATTCAAAGAACTACTTAGGTTTAATGCAACTAGCAAAGAAGATAGAAAATATGCTCTTTTATTACTTAAGAGAGAAATTTGATATTGGAGGCTACTTCTATAATCATTTGGAAGTTACATCTTTTAAAAAAGTGAAAAAACTTGCATTTATATGTCTTGAAATGACTTGTAAAGAATTAATAATCTTGAACTCTTTTAAAAAAATACAAGGATTTGAGTTAACAAAATAAAAATAAAAGTCAGGTAATTAGAGTTGATAAGACCTACTTCTTATTAGGAGAAGTCTCATTAAAAAATGTATAAATTATACTCATATGCCTACAATTGGTTGGATTTCTCATCAAAGTGATAGTGGAATCCTCAATAAAATAGAGTTAGAATTATCTTAATGTCAGGTACCAAACTAATCACTTAATTAATTAAAAAAATAAAGTGTTTTATGCATATAAAATATTGAGAAAAGTAAATTCTATCTAGAGACATGATGATATCACAAAATCCTTAGTACTAACTAAAATAAAATCATACAAATGAATTATCATCATAATATAATACAGATATAACTTGTATAACAATATATAGTTCAAATTTTCTATTCTTTCTAATTTTTAATATTTTATATAATCATCAAGTTTAGTATTCTTTAAGTCATTATTCTCATTAGATCCAATAATTATATCAATATATAGCCTCCAATCATCATCTATTTAATCTATCTAAATAATATTAGGTAGATGTCTAATCCAAATATTGATACTCTACGATAACTCCTCAGGTTTAGTGCCTTATGGTAAGTATGGTAGCTATATCTTATGAAAAAATTTTGTTGACTTAGCATCATCAATTATATATAATGATTTCATAACACAACACTAGGCATATATTTAATCTGAAGATCAATACTTCATAAAAACATCTATTGGGTTTTGGGTGATCAATATCATAACACACACTAAAAATGTCTAATTTGAAGATCGATACCATAACATCTCCTAGGCATAATATTGAGAAAAATATCATTAAAAAGATATTTTTTATTTTTATTTTTCAGCTATATAATATCATATGATATGTTAATCGAAACTATTGAAATATATATATATGTCAGCCAGTTTATTATTATCAAAACTAATATACATTATTTATATTTTAAGTGTTTTTATTTTATATTGTTTTTATTTACTTTTTTATGATGCCGTGCAACAAATACATGACCGAAATAATGTAAATCAATTAATAAAGTCATGTACCAAGTAATATAAGAATTCATTAATATCATACTAAACTATAATATATATGTATTTTCCATCATAATAAATATAATTTTAAAGAAAAAAAATAAAATAATGTTTTGTTAGATCACAAATTATAAATTTATTTATATTTTTAAATTTAATTTATTAAAAAAATTATAATAAAATATATAAAAAAAATATTGCTAAAATAATACTATCATGTTGCATAACAAGTTATCCAATTTTTCCACATAAATATGATAATTATCTTCGCTTTTGAATTTTTAATTTATTTTAATTTTTAAAAATATTATATTTATGTAAGGGTCAACATAAATCCTAATTATAAGTAATTAAAATCATGTAAATTCTCTAATTATCATTAAGTTGTTTCTTACATCATACTTTAACAATTCTTTAAATTGTATCATACAATTATAGAATTAAGTAATCTATATTATATCATACTACATATATGATATCATTATTGTATTACATGATCCGCTTTATTCCACATTAACTAATAAATTAGTTTATTCGAACCTACAAATGTAATAAAACTATCATACTATACCATAATAATATTGTATTATATGTTCTAATTCGACTCCTTATATTTTAATATATTTTTTATGTCATATATGATCCATATAATCGCATTATATGATATGGAGACTTCTTTAATGATTGTATCATATGATTAATCCTATTTTACTAAATGGTTTTATTTCTCTTTGCTAACATCATCCGCTTTTCATACTAATTTGATAAATGCATCATATTATATGATTCAGCTCTTTTAAAATTATATAACTTGAAATTGCACCTTACGATCACCAACGTTGTACTAATCTACCTATTTAGACTTATCAATTCTCTTTCAACTAAAATAGATCATACAATATGATGTTTATATTATTTTTTTGATAGATTCATCTATGCAGCAATAATTGTGCTCATATTATTAGTGTGACTTAGCAAAATGGCAAATACAATTATTTTTTACAACCTTCTTATAGCTCTATCATAAGCTTATCGTATATTGTGATACCACAACTCCTCTTTTTCATTGAATTCAATATAGTAACATAATAAAAAAATATAGAATGTACATCATCGATGATTCAACCTTTGCAACTCTCCTCTAATGGCACAACTCTGCTTCTCAGTTTTCTTATATGAAAAAGCTCATTGGAGCACATATGTTCACTTGAACTTAGCTTCTATTGGGCTTATTAGACCTATTTATAAGCTGAGCTCACAAGGTCGTGATGACCTGAACTCTGCAAAGCTCACTATTGAATTAACTTTGGGAAGTGTGGGTGCTAAAAATCATTTTTTATCCTACCCATACAATGATTATTGAGAATTTGAAAAACTTATTCCCATGGGTTTCAATATGACAACTTTATAAAATACATAAATATTATTTTTTTTACAAATATATCATCTTATTTAATATTTTTCTATAGTGATATCTAGAAATTACATATATACCCCAACAAAATCTAATATTTATATGTTTATAAATATATTATTCACTAATTAATTTTAATTTAAGCCAAAATTTCTAAAATTATAAATTTAACATGATGCATTTTATACTTTAATATTCATAAATTTATCAACCACTAATCAGAGTTGACACAAATCATAATTTCTAAAATTTCAAAACTATCTTACATGTCCATTTCATAATTACATTTATACATGTATAATTAATAATTTATAAGAAATTTTTTAGATCTTTAGAAATTACAAACTTAATGTCATTGAGTTCATCTCCCAAGAGTTCTATTTATTGATACACTCAAATAATATATTTTTTACTAAGTTTGAACTTATGATATAAAAATAGTTGTTATTTTAATAATTTTATATAAAAATAATAGCTTTTAACATTTTTATATACAAATAATATATTTTAAGAAATTAATTTGATTAAGTTTAATAATAATTTGTTATAATCTTTTTGAATTAAATATAAAATTTTTCTATTTGATATAGTTTGAGATTTAAGGGTTGTTACATTGAAGATTAAGTTAATGGCAATGAAAAATTTAACTTGGAGAGAGGTGGTAGGCTTTGATTCATAAATCATTGTTGTGGTGTCAATAAGATGATGTTGTGAAGGATTATAAGGTATAAGATTTCTGAAAATTGAAGTAAAGTGATTATGTCAAAGAGTGATACTATGATCCTCAAGGGCTCTCAATTGGAAGAGAGGGATTTGGTGTTGTCTCCCTTGCTAGAGTTATTAAATTACCTTATATGCCACTTTAAATTATAAGAAGAAATAAGTTTGGTAAAATATTTTATTTGATATTAAAATAAATGGAAATGGTTGTTGGTGAATGAAGGAGAAAGATTACAAACTAATGAGGTGGAAATGTAAGGAACTTTGCTTGCTTTCTTAACCAAAAGTTTTGAGATATTCTCTTTCAAATAGCAATATCATAGATTCTTAGTCTCCATTTTATCTTACTTATCTAGTTTCTTACAAATGATGTTAAAAGATGTTAATGTCAAATTTAGATTCAAGGGAATCAACAAAAACATAGTAAAGATTTTTAATGAGTGTGATTATAAAAAAATTATGTAATAACTTGGGGTCTCCTAAGTCGAGGATCAGAAAGCAGGACAAGAAAAACTAGAGGAAATCCTTCAATTAAACCCTAAGTGTCACTTCCTATTTGAGTTTGTGCATCAACAAAGAATGACCAAATATTATCTTTCTTCTTTTATTTCCTTGGAGGTTGTGTTGCATGTGGCGACACAAGACATTGTGAAAAGGATAGTTAAACATTACACTTACCTACTTATGGTTTTCTTTGGTCGTCAGTCTACTATTTGATTAGACTCAATATGCAATATGATTATCAATAATTTGTTTAGGGAGTTAATAAACATATCATACAATTAAGATTATATATAATACAATTAGAGTTAAGTTGGTTTTAGAAGAAAACTTATTGTGTGGTCCAATAATGTCATCATATCATAGTTAGAGTGATCATATTTTACCATGGGATTCTCACAAAACATGGATAGATAAAGGTCAAAGAGTAACATGGCTTCTGATAACCATATATAGGGAGTTGTAGGTATCATACTGTTTGACGGAGAGGCCAGTAATACAATAAGTTAAGAATTAATAAATATGATTTAGTGAGATGCCAATTATACAACACGATGGAGGAATCATATAGTTGATGTTTTTGTAGTAGAGAAAGTAGAGAGAATGCTTTGTGTTATATAATCTTAAAGGGTTTTAGATATTTTCATTATTAAAGATTATATAGTAACTCATGTGCATGCATCTATGAGTTTGTAGAAAAACTAAAAGAAAAGAAAAGTGGATTAAGAATCTTCACCTTGAATTTAAGTAAAAAAGTTTCATAATGTTAATATAAATATAATATTTAATTAATGGATAATTTATTCTTAAATTAAGATATCTTATTTGTATTTTTATATTGTGTATTTTGATATATGACATAGTTTTCATGATAAGAAGTATTTGTATTACATTAGCTCATAGTTTTTAAATTTTTGTGGATCTTTTATATGTTTAATTTATGATAAGGTACATATATTAAATCATATAGATAGCATGAGAACTAGTTTATATTAGAAATATAATATATATTTTTTATTTTAAGTTATGACATGATATTTAAAAAAAATTTAGATTAACAAAAATTAAATAAAAAAATATAGAGTTTTCTATTACTCCCTTGTGTTTAAAAATGAGCCAGATGTAAAAGAGGATACGGAACCACTGCAGTAAGTTTCTACCTTAGTTGATTTCTGGACAAATTATTTTA
Source organism: Vanilla planifolia (assembly GCA_023846275.1). Lineage (NCBI taxonomy): Eukaryota > Viridiplantae > Streptophyta > Magnoliopsida > Asparagales > Orchidaceae > Vanilla > Vanilla planifolia. The sequence continues at coordinate 1,631,164 of JAIUJO010000016.1, read as the reverse complement.
ATACATGTAGGACAACTAACACACCATCCAATGACCCAGATCAAGGCTGCCTAAATCCAATGGCCAGGATTGATCTCAAACGATAAATTCGAGATTCAATCAAAAACGTCCATTTCATTCTCCAAATCGAACAATGACTGCTTTTTGTCCGTTACCCAAACGGCTAGTTTATTTTAGAACTATTGGGAGTGGACTTAGAGCTCGCTTTAAGCTCTATAAATAGGAAATGATGAAGAACTCCTAGAGGTTACCATTGCTAATATTTCAAAGCTTCCAAAGTCACAATGTGAAAGTTGCAACAAGGAGTCTAAAATTGGAGGTTTTTGCTTCAATTATTTTTCAATCTCTATTCCTCCCTCTTTTCGGTGTTATGTGTGCCTCATATTTCTCTTAAAATTGTCTTATGTTTTGCCAATTTTTTGTATTTCTTTCTTTAGGGTAAGGGCACCTCGACAATTGTGGAAAAGCCTGGGGTTTGATTTGAGCCCAAAAAAGCTCAAGTAGGTTCGGGATTAGTCGTATGTAAAATCCCAAGTAGGTTTGAGGTGAACCATACGAAAAACCTCGCCTGTCATTTGGTGATTTTAGTGTTTTTTTTTTCAACACCAGTTGAGGGTGGATGTAGGCTCGATTTTGAGTCGAACAACCTTAAAAATCTTTTGTGTACTATTCTTTCTTGTCCTTGCTTAAAAAAATATAAGTTTAATTGAAACCAAAAAATGAATAAAAATTTTATTTACCACAATTCACCCCCCCTTATGGGATTGTCTTAAGCAAAAAGAACTTCAAATGGTATCAGGGAGAGGAATCCCAATTTACGTCAGTAACATTACGTGGGAGATCCACTTGTGTTAAGTGAAGGCTTTCTCACATTCTTTGTGGTTTTGTGATATTTGGTTTTGTGGCTTCCTCTTTGGTTGATATGGGTGCAACATTATGTGAAGGTTTTTCTTCAATTCGACCTCCCTTGTTTAAAGGTGAATTCTACATATATTAGAAAAATTGTTTTAGGATTTTTATTCAATCGATCGATTTAGAATTATGGGAAGTTATGACTAAGCCTTGTGAACTTCCTAGAAATTCTTTTACTGATGAAGTCAAGCCCTTTAGAGAGCTTAATGTTGAGCATAAAGCATTAGCTCATGAACTATCTTCATTGTGAAATTTCTCCTAGTTTACAGAAATTATAAATTTGCATACGGCATTTGAGGTGTGGAAAAAATTTGAAGTAACTTATAGAGCACCTCACAAGTGAAAGAGACGAAGATCAACATCCTCACTCATGATTATGAGCTTTTTAGAATGAATCTTGATGAGAGAATTAAAAGTATGTTTTTAAGATTTAATGACGTAACAAATGGCTTGATAAATCTTGGAAGGGCATTCTCAAATGGTGACCTAGCAAGAAAAATTTTGAAAATCCTTCCAAAGGAATATGATCCCCTTGCAATGGCTATTAAAGCGGTTAAAGACGTCAACAAACTCTAATTGGATGAACTCCTTGGGGAACTTCTCGCTGGCAAAATAGGGATGACTAGGAGACTTTTGGAAGAGGCTTCTACAAGCAAGTTAAAGCATGAAAGGAAGAAGGAACAACCCATGGCGGCCACCAAATGTTATTCAAATTCCACTTCTACCTCTTCCATGGATTTGGACGATGAAGTAAGTTTTCATGTTAATGGTTTAGCAAAAAATTTGGCAAAAATTTTTCTTAATAGGAAATGGAAGAAGATGAGCAACAAGGAGAGGAAGAGGCCACCAACTTGTTTTTAATGTGGTCAAATTGATCATATTAAACTGGAATGTCCAAAACTCAAGGACAAGTATATGAAACTGGAAAAGAAGAAGAAGAACTTGAAGAAAAAGAAAGCTTTCCAAGCTACAAGGAGTGCTTCCAATGATTCAGATGTTTCAACCTCAAGTAGAGGAGAAGAAGGGATGATTTGTTTTATGGCGAACGAGGCATCTTTAATATCTTCAAGTGAAGATGAAGAAAATGAGGTAAGCACTTGGACAAGAGATATTTAGAAAGTAATTATATTGAAATTATGAATGCATTGACTTCTTTAATGAGTGCTCATAAAATATTAAAAAATGCTTACAAAGAAAAAGTTGGATTACTTTATTTTTTTTATAAAAGAAAATGAAAATAAAAGAATAAAAAATCAACATATATGTGACGAAAAGGCTTCCCTTATAATTGAGAATACTTTTTTAAAGCATGATAGTTTACTTTTGAAAGAAAAATACAATTTTTTGAGCATGTTTGAGTAAGAAAACTTCACATACGTCTTATGCTTCACATGCTTATTGTTCTTCACATATCTTTAATTTTGAAAAACCTAAATACATAAGCATGCCTACTCCATCAAATATTGTTTTTTTTTATTGTTGTAAACCTGAACATACTATGAAAGATTTTCTTTTTACAAGAAATATATATTTACAAAAAAAATTTAGATGGATTGTTAAGAATGAGAATATGTAAGCTCCATTTAGTGCTCAACCTAAGCTTTCTTGGGTTCCTAACAGCAGAGCTTATAAAACTAGAAGAAAATGTCTCCAAAATTTTTTGAGGCATTTTAGGATAGATCTATAACATTTATAAAACTTAAATTGATGATTTAATTTAGTGGTATGTTTCTAATTTAGATTTTACACTTATACATTCAAAACCAAGAAGAAAATAAAAATCTACATCTTGGGTATTCATCTATTAGAAAAGCATATAGAATCTTTAATCTTGAATGTTATAAGGTAGAGGAAATAGTATATGTTGTGTTTGATAGAGTCTATCCAACTAGTTAGTGAGGAGTATTAAAAAGATGAAATAAAATTAGTAAAGAACTTAGATTTGAATAAGAATGAAGAAAAATTAGAAAATCTTGAAGTAGAAAAAGAAAAAAAACAAGTTACATAGAGGATGGAAATTTGCAACCTCACATCCAAAGGATTTGGTCATTAGAAGATGATTTAATAATTTAGATTTATGTTGATCATATTATTTTTGGTAGTACAAAAAAAAGAAATGTAGAGAATTTTGAAATCTTATAACTAAATAATTTGAAATGAGCATGATTAGTGAGCTAAATTTAATTTTCTTAGGATTTCAAATAAGACAATAATTTTAAGACTATGGTTTAGAAGTCACACATATACCTATTAGAATTGATAACATTAGTACGTTAATATTAGCCAAGAATTAAGTTCATCATTCTAGGACCATGCACATAAATATAAGATATCACTTTATTAGAGACCAAGTGACCAAAAGATTAGTAGAATTAGAGTATGTTCCCATTAAGCTTGAATTGGTTGACATTTTTACCAAACCCTTACCATTAGAGCAATTTTAAACATTAAGGGAACAATTAAGAATTTTAGACATTGCTTAGGGTTCACTCCCTTTTGATTGTGTCAAAGGGGCAGAATAGTTAGGACTTAGTGGGAGCATCAAGATAGGGGGAGCATGTTAATTCTTAATTTCATCTTTAAAAATTTATTTTTATTTTTTTGTCACATATTTGTATTTAAAACATTTATGTCTTTCCATCATCAAAAGAAGGAGATTGTTACACCCTTATGTTTGATGAGTCAAGCATAAATGTTTATATCTCATATGGGCTTGTTTTAAGTGAAATTGTTAATATTCAATTAAGTCAATCCATGAACTTTAAATGTATAAAATAGTGGTCTTCAAGACTCTTAGAGTGATGGCAAACTTCAAGAAAATTTAGGGCATGCACCAAAATCTTTATACTTGAATATATATATTTTTCTTGAATTTGATTTTTTCCAAATTTTTAGATGATGTGGCACACTGGTAGTATTAATATTTAAAAATGTTATAAGTTTAATAATTTTGGAATTTTGATTTTTGGGCCAAGGATTAGGAATAATTTTTCAAGAGGTTCTTTTCATAGTCATTTAGGACACTTGTAATACTATCATAATATAAAATTATTTTGGTATACTTATACTCAAAATTTTGGCACAAAAATTCTAATATAACACTATAAAACCACTTTAGTCTTGGGAGATTTCACTTTAGCGTTCGGCGGGCCGACTCGACCCGACGGCTGGTCCTTCTAGGCTTTAAGTATTTAAAAAATAAAATAAAGTAAAAATTATTTGGTATACCTGGAAGGGGAGAGCAAAGCCCAAAGGCTGTAGGAAGAGCTGTTGAACGGAACAATGAGAAATCAGCCTGCACTTACTGAACTTAACAAGTGCGAACTTAGCCTGCAGAGAAAACTGACCAGAGCAAACACGAAATCAAGCCAACCAGGACCAAGTAATGAAATCTTCATCTAGGAAGGGGGAGTCAACCCCAAATTGCTCGAGAGACAAATGAATCGAAAGTGTTATAGAGAGCCATGGCAAAGACATTTGGATGATGTGGGACTAAACTTCCATTCGATTTTCAAAGAAGGGAGAAGAATAGGCACGATTAGATGGCTAAGATTAATCAAGTAAATTACTGCATGATAACAAAGTAAAATGCCAAGCAGGAGATTCAAAATTGAGCCAGATCCACAAGAGGATACGGAACCACTGCAGTAAGTTTCTACTGTAGTTGATTTTTGGACAAATTATTTTAATACATGCGGGACAACCAACACGCCATCCAATGGCCCAGATCAAGGCTGCCTAGATCCAAGGGCCAAGATTGATCAAAAATGGTAAATTCAAGATTCAAATTGAATGTCCATTTCAAGCTCCAAATTGAATGCTGAGTGCTTTATGTCCATTCCCCAAATGGCTAGTTCAGTTTAGAATTGTTGAGAGTGAATTTAGAACTCAAATTAAGCTTTATAAATAGGGAATGATGAAGAACTCCTAGAGATTACTATTTCTAAGATTTCAAAGCTTTCAAATCACAATATCGAGAAATTCTAAGTGCATACGGTGCTTCCAAAGTCACAATGTGAAAGCTACAAGAAGGAACCCAAAATTGGAGGTTCTTGCTTTAACTATTTTTCAACCTCTATTTCTCCCTCTTTTGGTATTTTGTGTACCTCAATTTCTCTAAAAATTATCTAAGTTTTGCCAATTTTTTGTATTTCTTTCTTTGGGGTAAGGGCATCCCAGTAATTGTGCAAAAGCCTGGGGTTTGACTTGAGCCCAAAAAAACTCAAGTAGGTTCAGGATTAGCCATAGGTAAAATCCCAAGTAGGTTTGAGGAGAATCGTACAAAAAACCTCCCTTGCAATTTGGTGATTTTAGTGTTCTTTTCCCAACAAAGTATTGGGTTCGATGTAGGCTATATTTTGAGTCGAACTACCTTAAAAATCATTTGTGCACTATTCTTTCTTATTCTTGCTTAAAAGATTTAAGTTTTAATTGAAACCAAAAATTTAAAGAAAATTTTATTTACGATAATTCACCCCACCTCTTGTGAAATTGACTTAAGTACAAAGAACTTCAATTGGTATCAGAGAGAGGAATTCCAAATTATGTGAGTAGGATCACGTGGGAGATCCACTTCTACTGCGTGAAAGCTTTCTAACATTCTTTGCTATTTTGTGATTTTTGGTTTTATGGCTTCCTCTTTGATTAATATGGGTGCAATTTTGTGTGAACATTTTTTTCAATTTAGCATCCTTTGTTTAAAGGAGAACTTTACATATATTGGAAAAACTGTTTTAGAATTTTTATTCAATCTATCGATTTCGAATTATGAGAAGTTATGACTAAGCATTGTGAACTTCCTAGAAATTCTTTTACTGATGAAGTCGAGCCCTTTAGTGAGCTCAATGTTGAGCATAAAACATTGGCTCAATTGAATGCTAGGGCCTTCAACTATCTTTATTATGAAATTTCTCATAGTGAATTCACACTAATTATAAATTTGCATACGACATTTGAGGTGTTGAAAAAGCTCGAAGTAACTTATGAGGACACCTCACAAGTGAAAGAGACGAAAATCAACATCCTCACCAATGACTATGAATAAGTCCTGGTGAGAGTATTAAAAGTATGTTTTTAAGATTTAATGACGTAACAAATGACTTGATAAATCTTGGAAGGGCATTCTCAAATGGTGACCTAGTAAGAAAAATTTTGAGAATTTTTCCAAAGGAATATCATCTCTTTGCAACGACTATTAAAGCGACTAAAGATGTCAACAAAGTTTCACTGGATGAACTCCTTGGGGAACTTCTCACTATCCAAATAGAGATGACTAAGAGACTTACGGAGGAGGCTTCTACAAGCAAGTTAAAGCATGAAACGAAGAAGGAAGAACCCATGGCCTTCAAAGCCACCAAATGTGATTCGGATTGCACTTCAACTTCTTTCATGAATTTGGAGGATGTGGTAAGTTTTCATGTTAATGGTCTAGCACAAAATTTGGCAAAAACAAATGTCAAATAATACTTTTTAATTTAAGCCAATTATCTTTAATAAGATTAGTGTTAAATAAGCTATTACTCAACGTTTTAGGTACTTTAGAGATGGTGCTAATGAAAGAAAAATGGAGGAAGAGAAGGACAAAAAGAGAAAATAAAAAGAAGAGGGAAGAACAAAGTCTCAATTCAAGAGAACAACAAGAAAGAGAATAAAAAATTGTATTGGTCATAACGAGAGTAGAGACTTATTATTACTATAAGAATCAAGAAGGGGAAGAACATACTAGAAAGCTACTACAATGAGTGAAAATAGAAAAGGTTGAAATTATATTTTTTTCTAATGAATTTATTCATTTTTATAAAGGAATTAGTGCTTTTATTTTATTGTACAAGTTAAGAATGCTATGATAATTAATTATGGGGATTTAGAATTATCTTATAGTAAAATATAATATAATTTAGGCCTTATGATTTTGTTTGGAGGTGAGTCTTCTATATGATTAGATTCAATATTCAATATGATTATCAACAATTTGTTTAACGAGTTAATAAACATATCATACAATTAAGAGAATATATAATACAATTAGAGTGAAGTTGGTTCAAGAAGAAAGGTTATTATGTGGTCCAATAATCTCATCATATCATAGTCGGAGCGATCATACTGTACCATGAGCTTCTTATACAATATTATTAGATAAAGGTCAAAGAGTAAGCGGGATTCTGATAACCATAGATAGGGAGTTGAAGGAATCACATTGTTTTATGGAGAGGCCATATAATACAATAAGTTAAGAATTAATAACAATGATTTAGTGAGATGCAAATTGTACAAGACGATGGGGAGTCATATAGTTGATGTTTTTGTAGTAGAAGAGAAAGTAGAGAGAATACTTTGGGTTATATAATCTTAAGGAATTTTAGATATTTTCATTATTAAAGATGATACAGTAACTCATGTTCATGCATCTATGACTTTGTAGAAAAACTAAAAGAAAAGAAAAGTGGATTAAGAATCTTCACCTTAAATTTAGGTAGAAAAGTTTGATAATGATAATAAAAATATAATATTAAATTAATAGAAAATTTATTATTAAATTAAGATATCTTATAAGCCATTTTATATTTTTAATTTTGATATATGACATAGTTATCTTGATAAGAAGTATTTGTATTACATTGGCTCATAGTTTTTAAATTTTTGTGGAACTTTTATATGTTTATTTTATGATAAGGTACATACATTAAATCATATAGATACCATGAGAACTAGTTTATATTAGAAATATAATATTTAGATTTTATTTTAAGATATGGCATGATATTTAAAATAAGTTTAGATTTACTAAAATAAAATAAAAAATAATATTGAGTTTTCTTGAAACATTATCCTCATGTTATATGAATATGTAGTTCCATTAGAATGTGCAGGGTGTTCAAGATACTTATTGGATATTAGCTCATCACATTATTTAGTGTCATTAATTCTTTCTGTTTGGTGGCTTAGGTATTAGTTTAAGACCTTGTACCTTAATAGATAATTTGGATAATATTATAAGTATTTTGTTTAGGAAAATAAAACTATTATTTTATAGTAAAGATTATGGAAGAGATTGTTATAATCCTTTATCCAAACTAGATAAGGTTGTCATGACAATCAAGTATGTTATGCTAGTAAGTGTCAAATATATGACCCTTAATAACAAACTTCTTGAGGATGCTGGATGCTTTAGATTACTTCATTAAATAGCTTAGTTAACTTGTCTAATAATTGAACCCATATATAAATGTCAAGGTTATCAATTGTTTCATTATCAATCATCTTTGTCTCTTTGCAACACATGTACAATAATGTAATCTTGTTGCTTGATTTGCATAAGATTGGATCATAGTTGTGGTGACAAAGCTTGCCTTTCTTGGGATCGGTTGTCACATCCTCTATTTTTTTTCTTAATAGTTTAATTTTGAAATGTACTTTTTATAAAAAAGTAAATAAATACATTATATTTCAAAACATTTGGTATGCTCACAAATCCAAAACAAATGAAAATATATGCCTAACCTTCGAAATAAATTTTATGTGAAGCCAAATATATGAAACAACATAATGATCATATTACAAAAGGCAATTAACATGTACAATAAAACCAAGTAGATGTCTAACTTATTGTAAAACATTGGAGGCATAACGAATAAGAGGGGATGAGTGAATTGTTTCTTTAAGAAAATTTTCATTTTAAAAAATTAGTAAAAAAAAACTTTTCAACTTTAAAATTTTTTTATGATAGAAATAAAATTTCTCAATAATAAATGACATACACAGAAGATTTTTTAGGTCCTTCAACCAAAACCTATGCCCATATCCACCCTCGATCCCCGATCGGGCTTCCACTAACTATTTTCTTTTTGCTGAAGTCAGTAGAGATAAACCAAACACACATCAGTGTTGTAATGAAACCAAATTCAGAGAAATTTAGGTTACTCAAAAAATTTAATACTTTACAATTTTTGTTTCCAAAAATCCCTACATCTTTAATATTTTAAAATTCAATAAAGATGTAATAAATCTAAAATAAGTTAAATTAAAAATTTAATACAAAAAAACACATAAAATATAATTTATATTTTTGAACAATAAAAATAAATATTTAATTAGACAAAACTTATCGGGACGAGTGTAACCAAGTTTGTTCTATCTCAATCTTTCCCGATTTTGAATTACTTCAAAAATACTAATTTAAATAACTATAAAAAAAATAATAAATCAATATTTCAACATTTAATCAAATTAAAATATGATAAATTAAAAAATATAATATAACCAAATCAAATGAAATCAAGTGTAACATCATGGTTCATCAAATAATTTATAAATTAAACTGTTTCGTAAGCAATTCAAAAAGCCAAGAAAATGAAACGTTTGAAAATATAAAAATAAATATTAAAATAAAAATACTCTTTGAGATGAGTCTAATGATATTTGTTATATTTTGATCAGGCATTGTATAGGATTATTGTGAATTATCAAGAAAAATAAGAATATATATTACAAAATATCATTTCAATTTTAAATAAATATATATTAAAGCTAAGATGAGATAAAATGAAACAATGTAATATAACCGAATCAATGCAATATAGACCTCACACAAAAGAAGATTATAGTTTGTTACTAACATAACAAAATAAAGAAAAAAAGTAAAGAAAAGAATTAAAATGTATAAGAAAGTTGCATTCAAAAAAACTAAGAAGATAGTGTAACATCTATGATCATCAAATAAGATATGAATAGAAATATCTTAAAAAGCATGCCAAACTATTAAAAATAAATGATTCAAAAACACATAAATGAATTTTAATTAGGTAAAACTTGTTTAAATGACTCCAATGACTTTTGTTATAAAAGAAGAAAATAATAAATAGTAATAACAATAAAACTTTTTAATATTAAGAAAACATATATATTAAAGTAGACAAGAGATAAATCAAATCAATGTAATCTACGCAAATCAAAGTGATGTAATCCTCAAAGGGGAGGTGACTTAAGGTTATATAGTAATATAACTAAATCAAAACAAACAATTTGATGAAATGAGATAATTGTATAGGAAAATTACATTCTAAGATACCAAGGCGATAAGGTATGGTATCCTCGATTATCAACCCATGCATAAATCAAAATTTTTTTTTAAACATGCAAAAATTTTAGAAAAGTATAAAAACAAAATATTTAACTAAAGAGAGCTCAATGAGATGAGACTAACAAGGTTTTTTTTAATCTTAATCAAGCCTTATTTAATAAAACTACAAATTATCAATATAAATAATCACAAATAATAATCTTTTATTATTTAAATATTCAATGAAGATGTATTAAAGCAAAGATGATATAAATAAAATTTATGTAACAAAACCAAATCTAAATGATATATATGCCACATGATAGGAAATTTCGAGTTGCATAACAATATAGCCAAATCAATGTAAAACTTTTGTAGAAATCATATAAATTTTACGAGAAAGTTGTGTTCAATTATGCAAATCCAAATATCTTAAAAAGGAAACAAAAATCAGAAAATAAAATATTTTAAAATTAAAAAATGTATATTTAATAAAATAGATCTCGTGTAGACGAGTTCAATAATATTTATTTTATCTTGGTCAGACTTAGCTTTGAATTATTGTAAATTGTAAAGACAAATAAGAGTAAATATGCATTAATGATAAGAAGTTTATAAATAGAAATAATAAAATATGACCAAATCAAAGTGATGTTAAGTTAATATGAGTAGATAATTTGAGATTCATAGAAATATAACCAAATAAAAGTGAAACATTTCAACAAATCCAAATATGATACAAATTCAAATATCATGAAAGGCATACAAAAATCTTATAAAATAAAATATTTTAAAATTCAAAAATGTCTATTTAATAAAATGGATATCTTGTAGATGAGTTTAATAATATTTATTTTATCTTGGTCAGACTTAGCTTGGAATTACTGTAAATTGTAATGACAAATAAGTGTAAATATGTATTAACATTAAAAAGTTTATAAATAGCAACAATAAAATATGAGAAATCAAAGTGATGTTAAGTTAACATGAGTGGATAATTTGAGTTTCGTAAAAATATAACTAAATAAAAGTAAAACATTTCAAGAAATGAGATAAATAATATGAGAAAAGTTGTATTCCAAAATACAAATGGAATAAATTAAAAAAATATAATATAACAAAATCTAAGTGATATTAAATTTACATGTGTAGAGAATTTGAGTTTCACAATAATAAAATAAAATATTTTTTTAATGAAAAGAGATAAATTATTTCGAAAAAGTTGCATTCAAAAACACTATGTGCAACAACCTTGTAGGAATCAAAATATCTTATAAGAGTGCAAAAACCATGGATAATAAAATATTTACAATTATACAACTTATTAAACTAGAAAGGTAATGATGTTTGGTATGTCTCAATTAGAACTTGTTTCGATTTATTATAAAATATCAATTTAAATAAGTGTAAATAATAATAAATTAGTATTTTAATATTTGATAAATATATAAGAAAGCTAAAATAAGATAAACTAAAAGAATTTGTAATATCTAAATAAAAACTATGTAAATGTCACACCATACAAGAGTTAGAGTTTCATAATAATATATCCAAACTAAAGAAAAATCTTTGATCAAATGAGCTAAATTATTTAAAAAAACATGTATGGCAAAGTTGTCTTTCAAGGAACTAAGGAGATCAAATATAACATCCTTAATGATGGAATCAAGTATGAGTAAAAATATCTTATACAGTAAGAAACAAATATCATAAAAAATATAAAAAAAATGTTAAAATAAATATTTAATTAGATAGATCATATCGAGGCAAATAAAAACAACTTTTATTTCATCTCGTTCAAAACACATTTTATTGAAAATATGAATTAACAAAAAAAATAAGCGTAAATAATAATAAAGTATCATCTTAATGATATGTAAATATATATAATAATTGAAATGAGTTAGATTAAAATAATGTATAACAACTAATAAAAGCGATTAAAAGGTCACATTGGAGGAGATGTGAAGTTAATAAATCATATAACCTAATCAAATAAAAAAATTTGTGGAAAAGTGATAAATATTATAGAAACATTGTAATCCAAGATTCTAAGAAGATCTAATGTAGTATCATTGACTATCACATGAGGTTTGGATTGAAATAACTTGCAAAGCATATAAACACTTTTGAAAATAAATTTTTAAAATTATAAGAAATCAAATTTTAATTAAGTGGAACTCTATAAGATGATAATAATGGTATTTGTTTCATCTCCATTGAAACTTGTTTAAAATTTTTTGAAATTACCGAAGTAATTAAATAAAAGTAATAATTAATTGTTATTTTAAAATTATGTAAATATATGTTAAAGCTAAAGTCAGATAAATTAAAATAATGTAATATAATAAGTCTATAAAGTTGTAAGGTTACATGAGAGAAGATTTAGAGCTTCATTGAAATATAAGAAAATCAAAGCAAATGGTAAAAGTTATAATGGGTGAAAATATCTTTTGTTTGTATTGGTTAAAGTTATATTTTCAACTAGGCGTTGAAGACAATAGGAAACTTCCACGTCATTGAGTTTTAAGAGAAGATTATAATTGTTGATAAGTTGTTAGACTTTATTAGGCCTTTCTAATTGTTGATAATGGTAAAAGTTTGAGTTCCCTTTGCAAAGAACAAAACAAGTGTTTTTTTCTTATGATTTCTTAAATATAGAACCTTAACTATTTCTTGTGAGGCTGCCAACTCTAAATTCATATTCCGTTATTATAATTACAAGAATAGTCCTTTAACACATCAAGTGAGGTCAGACACATTGATTCTAAGATACTATTGTTTCTATTCATTAATTGCTTTTCTTCTAGATCCAAAGTTGTTAAAGTCATTTCTAATAATAAATAGTCATTTTTTTGTTCTATATTGTTTACTTTTTTATAGGAAAGACTTTAGTAATCTACTTCTCTTATAGAATCACAAAGTGACCATCTAGATTGATTTTCTTTAGAATTGTCTTCAATTGTTAGAATGCAAACTTTCTCCTTTATAGTAAGTTACTCTTCAAACTTAAAAGCTTTATTTCTATAGCAATTATTCTATTTGTGTGTTTGTACTCACACATTCACATTTGATACCATGTAATCTTATAAATTTGCATTTATTCTTGAGTGTGATATTTTGATTACACAACACTTAGAAGTATGTTTTATTTTCATCTTATTTGTTCAATGCTTGGATCATATTAGTTTTTTGTTAATTTCTCTATCATTTTGAAGTATAGGTTCAAAATAAGTAAATTTTGTATTGTTTCTTTTGTTTATGATAACTATTACAATAATATGTTTTTGGAATTTCTCTTCTAAATGTTAATTCCTTATATTTATTATAAGAACTAAAAATGCGATACCATTTAAACTTCAGAGTCGTTGCTCATAGACTCAGTTTTGTTTTATCTATTTGCTTTGCCTTAGTTTTGCTTTATCTCTTTGCATGGTCTTATCAACTGGTATTAAATTATTAGCATAATGCATATTAATGGTTATCTTGAATTTTATAATTAAATCAATAATTAGTGTAAAATTGAAGATGTCTTTCATTGCTTATGTTGTCAAAAAGTTTGATGAATGAAGAAGTGCAAAAGTAATTATGAAGCATTATCTTTTTATGTGCAAAAATGGAAGTTGTGAGAAAATTTCAAAATGTTTTTGATGCTTTTGGTGCACAGGTAGAAAACATTTTTGAAATTAAGTTTACGAACACATCCAAGGACTTAAAGCATAGCCATAAAGAAATTTGATGTAATTAAGAAATCTTTAATATGTTCTCCTTAGGCATGCAAAATTATTTTTAATATACGCAATTTTAATTTCTTTTTATTCTTTTCTAATACCTTATCAATATAAAGCCTCCTTATACACTCATTATTGCTTTGTTATACATGTTTTTCATAATTTCAATATGTCCAATGCTAGCTTCTTTTTTTCCTTTTCTAATGCCCTTTCAAGCATGTGAGGGAAATATTATAATAAATAATTAATTTGAGTTCATGATCATTCTCTTGTAAAATTAAGAAAATGCTTTTTGCTTCTTGAAGTAATAATAAGAAATTGTTACAATCATCTTATGTGCTTCATTAAGCTCTTTAATCTCATAATAAAAGTTCATTATATTATCTTTCATAGACTTATCAAAAATTTTACTAACCCATTTCTTTTTCAATTCTTACTTGAGTATTGAAGTTTGAATCCTAAAATTGGTAATACCTTGGTTTTCTGTCAGTGTGCCTAGTTTGTAGAACGATAGTAACATTTATCTTCTTATGAATCATGATGTTAATTAACTTAGTCAAATTTATGATTTAATTCTAGCTTCTTTAAATTAATTCTTTATACGTATCCATGCACGATGCTGTAGGAATCCTTACTTTTTCTCAATTAACACATTGTTGGTATAACCATCTTTGTTAATCTCTTAGTATATTTAGACAATAAAATACATTGCTTTTTAGAAGTCCTAAGCATTAGATTTAACACAATTTTGGAGATACATTGCCATGGGTTGGCTAACTTAAGGACAATGGAGAGGGACAAGTCATAGAAATAGATGGTTAGGAAGCGTCCAGGATAAATGGAAAGATACACCATAGAGTTGCCTATTGGTCAACTGAAAGAATTGGGAAGGAGAGATAGATAAGTGAGGTTTTTAAGTATATACTATAAGCTAAGACAAATGGCCTATGTGAAATATTTTACCAACTTCAAATACCAAGATGAAAGCTATGAAAGTTTATGGGCTTAAACCAAATGATCTTAAAACAACCAAAATGGAATTTTTTTCATAACACTATTTAGTATTGCAAGAGTTATGTTGTTCCAATGATTATATAGAAATTAAAGTTCTCTAGCATGCTATTGATTTTTCTTGTTTGTTTTGAAAGTTTATGCTTTTAACTATGTTCTACTTATTTGTATAGTCATATTGTTGAGTTGGATTGCCTCTTGAATTATTTATGGACCTTCAGATTGTTTGTAATTGAAACCTCAAAAAAATTGCATTTTTTATGTTGTGCACTGTATTCTGCACATGAACAAAAACATAGAAATGAAGCAAAAAATTAGGAAGCTTCAAAATATTTTTTCTCATTACTACAGGTGTGTGATATCATATATACTCTATTTTTGCTGATTTTTCTTACTTCTATTATTATAATAACTTTTGTATGATTTCTTATTTGAAGGGAGAGGAAGAACTAAGGGCTAGGAGGTCACTTGTTGTACTGTGTGGTCTTCATCGACAAAAAGTATGGTTTGATGATCGAACTGCTAATGCTATTTGCAATGCATGCCTTCACGGTTCTTGAAGGTTGATATTTTCCTTATCTCTACAATTGGTTAAGTCCTATTAGTTGTCTTATTATGCCTTTTTTAATTCTTCTTTTTACTGAACATAGGGTCATGGTAATGAGCTATCTTATTCATTGTAATGAGCTATCTTACTTGAAAAGATTGTAAGTTTTGGTGTTTTAGTTAAAAAGCTTAAGCATAAGGTGAAAGAATTAAATAGAAGAATCCAATCTCCAAGAGTGAGTTTCAAGTTTAAAGGAGGAAGTGTAAATGACAAGTGAAAACTTAACAAGATGAAACAAACTTTTTTTTCCCAAGTGAATGGTATGATCAAAGGGAAATACTTAGGTACTTAGAAGTTAAAAATAAGATTTTCACTTTGAACCAAGATAAGTTGAAAAGGAGAAAACTATCAGCCTCCATACC
This sequence comes from Vanilla planifolia, assembly GCA_023846275.1. NCBI lineage: Eukaryota > Viridiplantae > Streptophyta > Magnoliopsida > Asparagales > Orchidaceae > Vanilla > Vanilla planifolia. Next base: position 1,615,483 of record JAIUJO010000016.1, on the reverse strand, counting down.
ATGGGTTAGTGATGAAATTTGGAAGGAAAGGAAGAATTGGTTTGCCATTTCTAGCCTTCACATAATGGAACAATAATGAAGGAAATGAAAAGAAAAAGTAAGATTTAAGCTTCTCAAAGCATGCTTACTATGGAACGGTGATGAAGATGGATGTAATACAAAGTTCACATAAATGTATAACTCAATCAAAATTTGATTCAAATGATGTGAAACAAAGCAAGTTGAAATGGTTATTTCAAGTAATGAAAAGGCACTTGAATTTTTATTACTTGAGCATTTCTTAAAAACCATTTAATATAAAGAAAAGATTAGGTCTGATTATGCTAATAACTTTTATTGCACCTATTCTCCTTGTTTATTAACATATGAAATATAACTATCTAAATAAACATCAAAAGAACTTGTCAACTAGCTCTATAATATCTAAATATGGATCTCCCCTTAAACATTTCATGTTTCGAGCTATTGTGACCCCTGGAGGATTTGTTGAAGTAGGTTTCGGCTTAATATTAGTGCAAGACTAGGCTTTTGGAAGATATATAGGCTGACTAAAAAAGTTCAAGGCAAAAGTTTTAGGTACACTCACATAGATTTGACTTATATTTTCTTGATAGAATTTCATATCTCGAATGATGATCCATACTAGATAAGGTTAGATTAAGAAACTTAACAATAAATCAATTTGCCATGAGGTTTTCATGTTTTAAGAGAATATCAATTATTGAATGACCATCATTAACATTGACTTGTAAGGATGAAATATATTCAACTACAAACTAGATGTAATTAACTTAAATAGTTGATTTGTCAATGTCAAGTGAGAATTGTTATGTTGATTTTCTACCAAAAGAAAAAAACCCAAGTAATTTGGAATTTGATAGAGGACATCAAATAACGTTTGATTGTTGAATTAGCTCAAGAGATGACTTCTTTTAAGATAAAAATTTTTTTAGTTAGCCCTCAAATAAGTTTGTACTTTTAAAAAAGTATAATTTTATTAATTCTTAAGATATCTAAATATTATAATTAAACAAAGAGAGTTGATTTCATTTAAGTTAACAAAATCTTGAGAATGTAAAATCATGATGCTAAGTATGAAATTTTATTGATAAAGACATCTGGTCCTAGAATATCCTTCATCAAGTACAAGCTTATGGAGGCTTTGTTAGTGTCGAGAGCTCTTATATTGTCTATGAACCAAATCTTTGACCTTGAAAGGACAATTCTTACTATGTAATATTTTTTCATACTTTACTTTATATTTAGTTCTTTACATGGTCTCAGAGACACTTTTCCTCCATTAGGTTCAACTTTTGATGTGCTAGTTTCAAGTTCAAGCTTTTGAACTTGTTATGTGATTGACCTCGATAGTGATTATAGCTTTGAATCCTTAGAAAAACTTCACGTGCTGCAGAATGTTAGTTCAATACGCTCACAATATGTTGAGGAGTTCACCTACCCATCCACCTTTTTTATCATCTAGACGAGGCTTTAGAATCTTTAAGATGTCTTTGCTCATTGATTTGGCTTGTCCATCTATGTGAGGATGAGAAGTTGAGGCATACTTAAAAAAACAACCATACATTTTGCTTAAATCTAGAAATAATTTAGATTGGAAAATTATTGTGCCATTTGTAACTATTGCTATGGAAAAATTAAACCTATTATAAATGTTTGTCTAAAGAAAACTTTAAATCTTATTAATTGTCTTGCCAATGAGAGGCTTCACTTTGATCCATTTTTAAAGGTTGTTAACCACAATGAGAAGGAACCTTCTTCCATTTGTAGCAATTAGAAATAAAAAATTGAAATTCATACCATAGTCTAACAAGAACCAATAAATAATTATTTCTTCCATCTTTGTGAATAATTAGTATGAAAGGGGAGCATGAACTTGAAACTCTTTGCACCTTTTGGTAAATAAAGTAATATTTTTTCATTATTGGTCAAAAAATCCTTTGATACATAATCTTCATGGCAAGTTTATAGCTAGAGGCACGTCCATCACACTCTCTTGAATGGATCAACTTGATCATATCTTTAACTTCTAAAGTATGGTGTGATGGCCTTAGTTTCTTCAACATTTTTCCTCTTCTTTGTTCACTAGGGCTTAATTCTTATTATTAATTATTTATATCTACAAAAGAAAATTTTATATATATATGACCAAAAATTATTTTGTTGATCAAATGACGAGTTTACAATTAAAAAGATACAAAAGCTTTCAAATTTCATTAAAAACTCCTTTTCTCACCACTTTCATCCATACTCTTTGGGACTAGTGGTGTCCTCAATATATACATATGAAAATATTAAATTATCCTTTTTAGAAAATATTGAATAATAAGAGGCAAGCCTACCATAGACTTATTATGTCAAAAATAATAACTTCAAGCAAAAAATCCATGTTATCTAAACATATTATAATTAATCTTTTAATTGTTATAACTTTACTTATTCATGTTAATGTAACATTCATAGAAGCTAAGAATGTGTAAGATATCATCAAAAGACACTTAAAATAAATCAATAAAAAATATTCATATAATCATAGCAATTAGTACTAAAAAATATCATGTTATGAGAATGTAAGCAAAGCAAGTTCATGAGACTTGATAATAACAATTAAGAATGAGAGAAAACCATCCAATTATGAGGACATCATGCATCATATAAACTATAAGAATGTTATCAAGTATCACATTACTATATCAAGTACCACAATAAAGATGTCTTGTTATTAAAATGTCCAATACAATTTATTCAAGATTTTTGTGATCTTTTTAATGGGCTTATTACTTCCTAACTATCCATTTAATTGTAAACTTGATTATAATGAAAACTCTTATTTTATAATGTCTTTTAAACCTTCATGTGAAAATCAATATATGCAACTAAGATACACCTAGAATGATAACTAGTATGAGGGGTTTTCCTTGCTCAATTGTTACAAATAATATTAATGCATGGTGCTTAACTAAATGGTTTGGCATTATCTTGTTGTCATAAATTGTTAATAGTGCCCAATCAAAAGATTTTGTCTGACCTGATTGTCAAAAATATCAATGCACTAATTAAAGAGTTTTGCTTTACTTGATTGTCACAAATATCTCATTCATCTTATTAAAATAATTTTTAATATAATTTCATTAATTTTGTCTTGCCTGTTCTCACAACATTATCGATTACAAAATATCTAATATCTCATATTCATTGACATATGTCCAATCATATATGCATCATTACATATCATTATCATGTGCTCATGACAACTTATGTATATTATTTTATGTTATATTCATATCTTTTGTTCATCATGTACTTAGTTCTAGCACAACTCTTTATACTTATTTAGAGTTTGTCATGATAGGCATTTAATTTACTCAAATAATATCATCTAATGGCATCATGATTCTTCAACATAAGCTATGTTCCATGAAATTTTTGCATGAAACCAAATTATGGAACTAAGTATCACATATATGATTAACTATGAGTAAAAAGAATTTTATTAAACTTAATAGTAAACTTTATAAGTCACTTATCTAAAGAGACACAATTTTTATTGATCAACTTTGTGTCAAATTAGCATTTGTTAATTTGGTTTGGTTGGTCATTTGGGTTAACCTGAGCAGTTGGTTAATTTTATATGCTAATGTAGGCTTTGGGTCACAAGTGACACATACAATCTAGAATATTTAGTAGTTAGCAAAGACTTGATTTTGGGAGGATTTATTCATATCAATATTATATGAACCAACTTAGTTGAATTCAACCAAATTATTAATAATATTATCATGATGTTTTTCTCCAAACACTTTCTTTCCTCCCTTATCATCATCTCCCTCATCTTCATTTGTCATGAAAAAATAAGTTTTGGATTTACTTAAATTTTTTAATGATATGCTCTTCTCATTAGCATTAGCTTTGCAAAAGCTCCCTTAGCTCCTATGTGTCCTTTCATGGGCACTCTCCCTTAGATTTCTTTCTCTCTATCTCTCTTTTGTCTTTTTTATTGAAAATAATCACAACTTAGTTCTCTCTCGTTAAGATCATCCTCTATCTATTTATAAGTTAGTTTATGCGAGAAATGGGTTAGCCAAGCTTGTCCTTATTATTATTATTATTATTATTATTATCATTATTGTTATTGCTATTATTTCTCCTTGGTGGTAGAACTACAAAACTATAAGGCATCGTAGTGATGGTTAATTAGCTCATCATTTTAGATCAGACCATGTGCAATGGATGGGCTCTTATAAAGTCAACCAAGAGGGAGTGTGACATGTTAAATTTATGATTAAGGAGGTCTGGAAAAGTTTTAAAAGATTGCATTTTTTTCGTCACTTAGTGAAATGCTCAATATTTTATGCTCTCAAATGATTTCATCTAATAATTATTGTTTCAAAATAATATAATTATTTTTATAATATGTCAAACTTATCTAAGGTTGTCTTAGTTACTAAGATTTTTTAAAACATAACTATTAGCTTGATATAAAACTTTAAATGTCATAGATGAACACATTTGTGTATGTCTTGAGATAGGATTTTTGATAATATTGTTAATCAACCAAAGTATATTATTGAATGTATCACTTGACCATTTTTATGTCTAACTTTATAAGGGTTAAAATCCAAAACTTTAGATAAGTGTCATAGGGATTTCCCAGTAAGAAGGCCTTTTAAGTTTAAGAACTAGGCGATTTAGTAACTCAATACTCAACTTCTTAAGATGAGAAAAGTATTCATTAGAATCTCTATTATTGGCTAGTAGATCCACTTTTTTATTTTGTTCTTAATGAATAAAAAATAGATCTATAGTATCATACTTTTGGAGAAGAGGCCAAGTTAGTATTCATAGGATTTTAGTGTAAATCTTTACTTTTTAATAAGAAACTACTTATTAGTTAGTTTTTGAAACTACTAAAGATTTTTAAGTGCTTCGTTTGTAGCCTTCAAGCAAACTAGTGACTTGCAATCAAGGCTTCATGCTTAGCCTGCTTGTTGGTGATAATGAAAACAATTATGATAACAACTTTAAGCTTTACTTACTAAGAGCTAAGAAGGATTGAATTTATGCTCCAAGACTCGCACATGAAAGCTCCATCAAAAAAGGTTGTAAAAAGTTTACAAGGGTCTTAGGTTTTGAATCAAAAGAGTTTCTCTCCATTAGAAAACCTTTAAGAACTTGAGATTTCATAAATGAATAGGAAATGAAGTTAAGTTCAAACTCATTATGCTTAATTACCCACTTTTGCAACCTATTTATATCATCTATTGTTTGAAGGATGTGCTTCATAGGTTTATTGGTTGTCACATCTATGATGTGAATATCGATATAATTGATAGGTTGACATAAGTAAAGCTAGGGTTAGATGCTCTATAAGTTAATATCTTAGCTCTACATCTTTCTGAGTGAGAGTAACATAATAGATTAGTTGTTTAAATCAATTATTCTCTTGAATTAAAGCAGACTTAATTGTAAAACTTGAAGCAATTATATATATACATAAAGGCTCCCTAAGGACTACATTGCTCAAGATTAGAGGCTGAGATAAGCATCAATTAAGCTCTGGAAAAGCCTTTTGACAATCTTTGATTTACTATGGTCTAAACATATTTAGAGTAGCTTGATGAATTGTTGAAGTTTCTCTCCATGCTTGAAAATAAAAAGGGTGAACCTGATAAATTTTTTACCTAGATATTGAGCATCTCGATGAGCTTTTTAGGAAGCCATGTTTATCAAATCCTTTAACATGTATAGATTTACTTTGATTCCTTTTTTTGAGACCATGAATTTAAGGAATTTTTTCAATAAAGTGCTAAAATTACTTTCAAAATTTTTAGTCCCATGGTACACTTTTTACATGTCTTTAAAGAGCTAATTTTTATAAAAAATGTTTTACATAATGTTCTAAATTTTTGCATCTCTAACTTTAGAGGATAAAATAAATCATCATTTAACAAATAGCCCTAACATTATTTAAATAAAATTACATTCCTCAAAATGTCACAAAGTAATTATGGCTCATGTCATTTCTTTCTCTATCTTTTGATTTTGAAAACACATTTTTTAAAATAAAAAACCATTAGCATGATCATTTTTAAAAATCACAGTAAAACTAATATACATTTGAATATTTTGAAAATTATAACAAAATCAATATAAAAAATTTAACATTCTTTCATAAGGTTAGTTCTTAAATCACTACAAAATTACAAAAACTAACAACTTAATAGAAATGTAACAAACTAAAAAATAAGATAGAGCATGATTTATCGTTCCCTTTCATTGTAACATCCATAATGTGAGGGCATTTATTTGAATAATAGTTTGATATTTTAAATTATCATGTGCTTAAATTAATAAAAAAATCATAACCATAGGTTTGACTTATGATCTTAAGAAGAGAAGATTTATAATATCCAAAATATAAAGAAAATCAAATTATTGTTATTTTGAATTATTTAGAATTTTAAAGAATTTTTGAAAACTTTAAAGTTTCATTTCGTATTATTTGAGAAGTTGTATACCACTAAAGGAGCAACCCCTAAAAAGAAAGAGACAAACTAAGAAATAAAACGAATAAATTATTTTAATATAATGATAATATGCTGACAAAAAAATCTTTTGAGTATTAAAATAGAAGGTCAAAGATTTATAAGGATTAACTTATGAGCATGAAAAAGTTTTTAAAATAATTAAAAATATTAGACAAACTAACAAAATTATGAAATTTTACTAAGGCATCAAATTTACAAGTATAAGCATAATAAAAATTTTGTGCTAAAAAAGTAGGAGTGATAATCATTGAACCAAAAGTTAATGAGGATTTAAAATATTTTAGTATTGGTTAAATTATTAAAAATATTAAATATCATTAAAATATTTGAAATTTGGCAAACAAGTGGAGTTAGTTAAGAAGAATCATAAAAATTAACCACTAAACTTTTGAAGTTCAAATTATTAAAAAAAACCAAGAAATCTTAGAATTTCCTAATTTTTATTAAATCTTATTTTTTAATTTTCCTAACCTTATTGTACTGACAAAATTGACATGATAGTAACCTAATTTTTTGCAAAACTATTAAATTCCAAGTAATATGAAAGCTAGAAGACACTAAACTGAAGAGGTCTAATTGATAAAGGGAAATGAAGCATCGATATTTAGTATATAAGAGGATGACCATTGATGATGAGGGTGTTTTGAATAAAATTAAAAAAAATTGATCGTGGTTGACACCTTAAAGAGAAAAGGAGGAAGAGTAGTGTTGTTAAATTATTGGAAAGAGTTTAACTAGTCAAGCAGGGAATTGAGAAACAATCTTGGAAATTAGGAAAGGTATATTGTAGTAAGTGTAAAATACTTAAAATGATGGAAATATGGATCATATAATGGCATATAATTTGATATCTATTTTACGAGAAGACCTTTACAAGAGGAATTGAGGTAGCGAGCTTATACATCTATATGTACTTAGTATTATGTAATGCTTGGCAACTATAATAAATAATGAATTGAAATCTATCAAATTCAAAGATGATTGACATCCAGGCTTGTATTTCTTGTGTTTGCTTATATTTTACTAAGCATCATATGATCTTGATTTTATTATAGATGTGTAAAACATGTTACAATAACATGTATGATGATAATAGCCATTAAAAAAGATGAAAAAAAGGCAATGATTATTCTTAATTTATTTAGAAAAGAGAAATAAGGAAAAGGAATTAAGAACTAAGGTTACCAAAAGGTAAGGTATGTTTCTATATGTTCAGTGATGTTAGTTTTCAAAAGTTAAGTTTATCATTTAAAGAGCTTAAATTATGACACAAAACTAATATATTGTTTATTCAATTTGGTTGTGTGTCTAGAAGATCAATTATTTCGACAATTCACTTGCTAAGGGGTTCGATGAAGAAATCTAGAAGGGGAATGATAGAAGTCCAATAATAGTGTTTTGAAAGGCCTTGTGATAAGGAAAAGCTTAGCATTAGATATATTGAAGTTATGAAAGCATGCATATAAAAGTAATGATGCATATGTGCATTCAAGTTTTGTTTATTAAAGGTTTCTCAATTGTAATTTTTTGCATTGGTTCTATATTCACAATGGTGCATTCTTATTTTTAGTTTTGATGATGCTTTTGTTGATATCACTAAGAAAGAGGTTATTTTATTATGTTTAACTGAACATGGAATTCATTTTTAATAAAACCCAGAAGAGTACAATTGCTAAGGATTACTATTATATGATACTAAATATAAAAAAATGAGAGATTTCATTATTTCTAATATAAATTTAAAAAATAGAAAAATATATAGGATGGTTATAATCTAATTCAAACATGTTGAAGGAATATAGGAATGCTTTTGTTCTATTGTGTGATCAAAATATCTTACTCATGTTTACATATAAGTTTTTAAAAATCAAGTGGAATAAACAATATTATATGATTTTAAATATTGCTTATGAATTCAAGTATACAAATAGAACATGTGGTAGATATACTCGAAATGATATGATTAGAAATAATGAAAGCGATAAAAATGTTATTGCCAGGAGTGTTTGGTTGTATGATTTGAACATGTTAATTTTGGATCAATTAATTTGTTAAGATAGAAGAGCTATCACAATTCTCTCATTCAATGGTGGAAGAGTAAGACCAAAAAGAGGTGAGAACAAATTAATATAAGGGACTTAACATTTTTGAATCTTAATATCTAGTCAATATGGTGCAATGGTGTCATAGAATTCATGTAATGGTCTTGGATAAATGGGATTGTAATGTATTGCAAACTCAAAGGTTTTGGGTGGTGTCTAGTTGCAATCTTTGGGATTTTATGTCAAAGACCAAACTATGAGGACTTATGAAATGTGTTTGAAATTCAGAGTAAAGAAATGCTAATGCAAAAGTGGTAATAAAAATGAGAACAAAATTCATGCAATAAATTTTAAAAGACATGTCTTTTGTACCTAATTGCGACTACGACATATGTCAGTTATGATTTTGATGAGGCATGATGACCAGTTTAAAATAATTGCTTAAATAATTGAAACCTTCTCTATTGCAAATCAGACAAATTAACCAAGTTTTTGAAAGGCAACTATCCTTTGTCTAACAATTTGTTGGTAGATTCCAACTAAAAGTAGTTTAATGAAATTAACTTTAAGCAAGCTATTAAATTCTTGCAAGCAAATTTAAATATAACAGGAAATCTGAAATTAAATTTTTGCGGTGCAAGGAAGACAAAAGTGACAACACAATGAACTTATATTGATTGAAACTATATTTTTATAGCAATTTTTATAGGGCCAACAAAACTAACATGAGAAAGATGTAAAATCATGTTGTTCTTACTTTAATAGTTATATAGATACACAAAGAAATAGCAAGAAAGAAGTGTTAAAGCTACTACAACAAACATGACTGACATGATATACCAAGGGAAAGATTTGAGAGGTCCCTCTATACGTACACATGAAGCGACCAACACCTCTGGTTCTTTAATCACTGGTCATGTTGTGCTCAACAACAATGATTTCTTCTCTAAAAATGTCATTAAAAAACAATATTAAAAAGAGAAACCTTTCATAATGGGATTTGGCTCTTATAAAGTTTTATATTGTGTCATTTCATCTAGCCCATTATTTTTCTATGTGTGCATGTATCTACAAACATGTAGTACATCTTATACATTCATTAATTTTTGTTAGAATTTTTTTTATGGTTAATGGATGCATTGTTTTCATTTATGCATGATTGTATATAATGATTTTTGTTCTCATATAACCATGTTTGTATGTACATATTGTAATTTGTGAATGCATTAACTTCTTTTTGTACATATGACTATACTCATAATCCAAAACATATATTAGACATTGTCTGCACTTGTATAGCATTAACTATTGTGGAGTGAATATTTTAATAGTCATTTCTCCCTTTCAATTGAATTAAAAAGTAGTGGGATTGTGTTGCTTTGAATTGAATGTTGTTGTTGTTATAAAAAGCATGTAACATCTAACTTTCATTTACGATTTCTCATCTATGCAACGATAATTCTTTTGCAGAATATGCATATTTGTGTACAGAATTGAAGAAAATTGGTTAAATTACTCAAATTAGCTATGTTTTTGTATAGATTTTTTTATATTTATATATATGCAGAAGAAGCAAAAATAGTAGTTGAGAAAACATGAATTTGTAGTATACCTTATAATTGAGTTTTAAGATATACTTGAATTTTTTAGTTGGTTTAAGCATAATCTAGTTGGGCCTGCTTAAGATGGTTCATCTAGTATGTTTTATACTTAGGTCAATTTTTATTGTTTGGACAAGGCAATGAGTCAGATGCATGCGCTCGACTAGTGAAACAATAACCTTTGTTAATATCTATAAAATTGCATAGTGCACTTTAGGTATTATTATATTAGAGTGGTTTATACTTTCTAGGTGATGGTAATAATAATAATAAAAGAAAATACAAGACTAAAATGTGTCAAAAATATTACTTCAAAAAAGGTTTGGATTAGAATAATGATCAATCTAATAAATGTTAATGAGCATGAACATGTTGACTTTATAAGCAGTAAAAAAATGTATTAGATAAGGAACCTCGAGCATTCTTTTGCCTATGTAACATTTAATAAATATAAGGACCATGCAATTTAAAAAATCTTTACTAGAATAACCTCAAAATTTTATATGAACATATGAATATACCTATTTGGTTGTCTATCCTAATTATATGAAACACAAAGTAAACAATTTTAATGTAACCTACTAATAAAAAAAATTTTTTTAAATGGTTGCAATTTATATGTGACTAGAACTATGCATTATGTGGAGAGAGAACTATGAATGCACACAATTAAGGTTGCACACTTATAAAATATCACTTGTTTTGCATGTAAAATATTCAATTTTCTATAAGCATAAAATCATTAACTTTAGCATACAAATATGAATAATAATTTACTTTTAAATACAACTAAATGCTATAGAAAAGTTATGCATAAGTGTGAATATTATGCATAAAGATTGCAACCTATAAAGATTAGAGCAAAATGAATGGTTATTTTTTCTTTAAGAATGTTTGAATGACATCAATCATCATGCATCATTTCTATTTCCATGAAACACAAATTATTTTGATGCTTGTCAACCATGCACCCTCCTTTAGGGTTAGGAAGAGTGTTAGACACTTTTTAAAAGAATGTGTAATACATCCTAGAATTTTGTGGAGGATATGAGATTGTGCCTTTTGCAAATTTAGATTAGTGATGCAACATGGCACTTCTAGTACATGGTCTTGAAGCCCAAGTTTGAGAGTTTGACAAGGATACAATACCTTCGTTAAGAGTGTTTGTACTTCATCGAATTTTCCATTTGTCGAGATCTATTTGAATCCTCTTCTAAACTAATTGGATTGTTCAAATGTGTAGGAAAGCTTTTTTTGAATTAAATATTTGAGTATAAAAATGCAATTTTAGTGGTAATGATGTTTAAAGATTATGGTGGTAATGTTGGAAAAATTTATTGCTACTTGGATATGCTTCAAGTATATTTGATTTACTATACAAATTGTTGGGACATAACTTGAGGCATCATCTTTTGAGTTAATGCCATGCATTTAAGTTGCAGAAGTTTTCTTGATGTTCTATCTCATAAGGCTTTGTTAGGATAGGTAGGCAAATTGATATTGCCAGTGTTTGACCAATTTTGCTACATGATGCTCATGCTTGGTAATAAAGAAGTTATTGTTGATAATGGGTGACATAATTGAATATTATAATGGGATTTCTTTCACCAAGAAAGAGAGCTAAAAAGATGTTAAGGTCAGTGCAATAGAACTTTTAATTTTTTTGGGAAAACCTTTGCCTTTGCCATGTGCTTTAAATAATCATTTGATTTTGGATATGTGGACTATTTTCTTAATTGATATGTTTATTATGATCATGAACAAAAAAGTGCAAGGTAATATAATTTTGGTCTCTAGTGAAAAACATGATTGTACTTTTTTACAATTTAAAATGATTTGAATTATTTATTTAAGAAGATTGATGCTACGCCATAACGTTTAACTGTCCCATTGAGGACTTGGTTAATGTTACTTTGCTAAAAACTCATTTGCTTTTAAATTATTTCTTCTTGATGTGTCTTGTCTAAAACTTTTTGCAACTTTCAAAAACATAATATCCTTTCAATATTATTATGTTTCTCTTGATCACATAAATTAGAATTAAGTATTTTATACTTCAAAACAAATATCAACATATTTTCTTTGACTTGTACAAATTTTTAAAGTTTTTTATTGGGTATATTGCATGATGAAGATTCTAATTAATTAATCCTTTATGTTTCACTGGTTGCAATTTTTTCAGGACAGCTTTGCATGGCCAAAGGTGACCTAGCACAAGCATCAAGCATCGAGCCATTTCGATATTGTTTTAGGTGAAGACAAAAATAATATTGCTGCACTTTTGGATCAGGTACTTTTACTTTGTGAAGTTTCTACTTTGGTTAAATGTGTCCCTATATCGATGTAGAGCTTGTTACATGTATTGAGGGGAAATGTTATAAAATTTAAGGGCAACATATTGAGGAATTACAACTAGCTTGTGACCTTCTAATTAAGTATTTTGAATAGAATAATATTGTTTTTGAATATTTTTTGAGGTATGTACAAAATTACTAATTTTTAGACCATTATTAGAATTAATTAAATTTGGGAAAAATGCATATAGGTTTTTGGTGTTTGGGGTTATTTTCAAATAAAGTTTCTTGAGTTTTATAATTGACAATTTAGGTCTTTTTAAGTACCCTATAGTAAGAAAGAAGGTTCATACACCTAAACAATGTTAAAAATCAAAGTTAATATTGAAATCCTCTTCTTCTTTCTATATTGGCGAAACCTTAAACCCTTTACTAATTTTAAGGTTGTTGAACTTCATGGAGGTGGAAAGAGAAACGATGATGATGTATTATGGCAAGGGGTGGCAAGGATAATGGAGAATAGTGTAGCGATGTTGTCACTTCTGCTTGCACCTATTATATGCATATATTAATAGTCTATTACAGAAGTCCTAATGAAGATATTAATGTCAAAATAGATGAGGGTGAGCTAAAATTGATTTGATACTATAAATATGTACACCTATTCTAACTGAAAGTCAATGATACTATGCTAAGTACAAAACTATAATGTACATAATATCAAATTCACAATGATCTTACATGTCTTTAGAAATTATCTCATTGTGAATTTGTATAAATAGAAAAATAAGTTATACAATGTTTAATGAGTAAATATTATATGTAACAATTAACATGATATGATATAGTGATACAAATATGAGTATAAACATGACATCTCTATAATACTCAGAGAAGAAATGAGTCGCTAATAGTAATAAATAATAAGCTTAGTAATATAAGAGTCCACATTTATATATTATATATTTTTCATATACATATTGTATATCATTTCTTATTAATTTCTTTATTTATTTTTTTTTCTTTTTTGTTAATTTATTATAATTGAACTCATATTTATTATATTACTATTATCACATATTTCTATCATATGTTATCTTATATCTGTATGACATCTAATCACATGATCTTTGCACCTTTACTAATAAGCATGTCATAACTGGTTAGTCCTATCAATCACATAATATCATTATAGAATATCAACTTTTCAAAAGGTGCTAGTAGTACAGGGAGATCTCTAATGCCATTTTATAACTTGATAAAACTAATGCTAATCATGTTTAGCATATCATGTGTTGAGCTCATCATATATAGTGGATCATGAAAAAGAATATAGAATTTTTTATAATTTACAACATATTATAAGATATTATTTCATTTATTTATCTTTTTATCTTCTATTGTATTTCTATTATGTTGTGTTTTAATTACTTAATGTCATAAAAGCATTGATGTATCAGAACATGAATGCAAACATGAGACTTGAATGTCATACTTGAATTATCAAATAATTATATCTACTACATTATCATCTTTTTGAATTTACATGGATTCCAAAAATCTATCTTTTTTTGGTCCTTTCATTTTGTTTTTCATTTCTTACAAGGAAATTCATTAACAACTCATAAGGATCTATGGTTTTAAAATCCCAAATAATTTTATTTCAATTTCCTAAAATTCTTAAGAATGTATGTATCAATAATAAAGGAATTGCATTTAGATATTGATCTTACTAATACTTTTTTTGAGCTTGCAACAGTTAAAATCACCTGTAAGTTCTTTTATCATAGTTTCTCACACTATTCTTGCTTTTATTTTTTGGATTTAAGCTGTAACAACAATTTAAACAAAATATTCCTTAGTGTTGGTTTCTCTCACTTTCCCTTGTTTGTTGGAAGTATTGCAGTAGTCTTTCTACATTATAACTATTCAAAACAGTAATACTTTTTCTTAATATTTAACTGAAGTTGAAGCTCACTTTAACGAGAGTTTCCCATTGCCAATTTGGTGGAATGCCTTATTCCCACTAAGCTTCAGCTTGCTACAACACAAGCCCTTGCTGGCTTGTAAAAATTCAAGGCTACCTCTCTCTTTAGGAAAGAAAATAGAAATGCAAAGCTGAGCTTTCTTGACAGCACAAGTATATCCAAAAAATTCTCCCAAATAGGTTTATTGTCAGCTCATCTGCTTTCACTACCTTGATTCATTCAGTATTGCAATTAACTTGTGTTGTTGATTTTCATTTTGTTTCTCTTTTCCAGTACTGCGGCTCTCCTTTCTTCTTCTTTCTACAATTTTCTATCCCTGATTCCTTTTCTTTGTTAAGGTCTTCTCCCAAGCAGCCGATTCCTTTGCAAACCTTCTCAAGTGAGGGAAAGAATGGTTCTTCAGGTTAACCTAGAAAAAAGGGAATAAGGGAGAAAGAAAAATGTTGTTGTTATTATTACCAAACAAATAATAGAAAGTATTTTTATAATTCAATAACTTCTAAAATTAATTAAAAATTAAGGAGAGTTTATAAAATTTTTCAACAAGGATCATAAGCTTCAATTTAGAGATGTAATCATGAGAGAACATTAATCGAAAAACTCGGTTGCATCTTATTTTTTAATGTAAGTGATTCAAATGAATGCCTTGTGGAGGAATTTAAGAAGCTTGGATGAGGAGATGCAAACATGGTTAAGATCATACAAAATGGTATCATTTTTGAAGAGGTGGAGTCCTACTATGAAATATGGTATTTTATGCATCTTATAAATATGTTATAATATTCCACTAGCCTAACCTATCCAAACTTGACCAACTTTTTACTTTAATTAAATCTGTTAAAATTAGACTTGCTTATTATTGGTAGACTTATGAACCTGTATGTATTATCATAAATCTTGAAGGAACTTGTTGAGAATAAGAGCAAAATGCAGACTTATAAGCAATTTATAAAGGGAGAACATTCATTGGGCACCTTAGTTATATCTTATTTTTTGTAAGGGCATTATGAAAGCCTTAAAAGGAGGTGATTTAAATGATTGCCTTGTGGACGACACCAAGGAAGCTTTGATGAGAGATGAAAACATGATTGGGATTGTAGAAAATGACATCATTATTGGAAAGGTGAAGACAGGAGAATGCTTACCAGAACAAAGAGTACTTTAAGAACATTATAAATATACTAAGATACTCCACAAGTCCATCATACCAAAACCTTGTGTTTTGATTGAATATGCTAAGTTTGGATGTATTTATTGTTGCAATACTTGTTGACTTGCATGCTTTATTATAAATCTTGAAGGAACCTACTGAGAATTAGATCATAACTCAGATTTATATGCAATTTACTCTCATATTTATGTATAACATGATATATTAATGTTAGTTAGTATTTTTGAAGTAACTATTTATTTTATAGTAAATCTTCATTTTTTAGTTGCTTAAGTGTTCATTATTGCTAATGAGATGTTTTGTTATTTAATATGGTTGTTGACATTAATAAGTTTTTAAGCAAACTTACTACAAAATTTATCTCTTTCTTAATCTAATCTCCATCATTGAATAAATTAATACACTTAAGCAAAATTAAGTCTAGCTTAGGAGTGTAAGGCACTAACAAATGACACTTAGACTTAGCATTGGAATTTAATGCTTATTTATTCACATGCTTTAATTATTTATGGAAATTAGATTATAGTTTTTGCCACAATGATACTTGGATTTCTTGTCTACTCTTTATTTTGTCGTGTTATGAATCTTTTGCTTTTTACTTGACCTTCAGGCATGAACTTCTCTCTTTAAGCAAGCATTAACATACGTCTATAGTTAAACAATTACTTTTGCTTGGCCTACTTTAGATGGATCAAGCATAGTGCTTGTTTCTGGCAAATTCATTTTGGTACTTTGCATATCTAGTTGGAGTTGTTCATAATTTTGTTTTATTTGAAATACTTCTATTTAATTATTGTCTAAATTTCTACGAATATTCTACAGGATTTTATATTTTACTTGACCTTTATCTTGAGTACTACTTTCTAGTTGATACTATGATCTTTTTAACAACTTTAACTCATTTTTCTATGATTTTGTGGTTCCTTCATAAAGCTTGATCATATTATCAAAAGGAGGGATAATAGAACAAGGAATAAAACTAGATTATTTTTAAGAAAAAAAAGATGCATAGAAAGAACGAAGACTCAATGTTGGAAATCTCTCTTGCATAATAGATAAAAATGCATGGACTTAAACCTTTATGGTTTTGTTTAACTTTTAGATTGTTTATTTCAATTACATAAAATCATTATTTACAAACACTGAAGGCTATTATTGCCACCTTGATAGGAAGTTCTTGATTGCAAGCTTGTGTTGAGTTTGATGCTAGGATGAATGAAGATCAGTATCAGAAAGCAGCAGAGTCATAAAAGAGATCTTTAGACTATTATACGGTCTGTTTAAGCACTTCTTATGCCAAACATATGATAAAAATATTTTTGTGTATTGAGTTTTCTTTTTCTTGATGATTCCAAATTCAATATTATATAGCAAAAATTAAATACTGTTTAGGGCATGCATTACTCATTGTTCATGTTAAGTTTTGTTTTGTGACTTGGAAGTTGTGTTCAATTCATGAAACCCCTATGTTATGTAGGGTAATAAAATCTTGAAACAGATTCTTCCTATATTTAATTTTTCTGGAGCCTATATTATGCCCTTCTATTTCGTATTTTTCTATTGAAAAGTGGCAAGATATGTCATCCTATGCCCTCTTGAGCATATATTTGGTTTGTTGCACTATGGCATTTCAAGCATTTAATCACAAATGTGGTGTTAATTTCAGTGAAACTTGAAAGTGCCAATTTATTTTTCTAATTAGTATATATTGACATGCATTTGATACTTTAATGTATCTGTATTAGTACTTCCATGTTTATTTTGATATGCATTACCATGATTTAAATTTTTTTAGTCAGGCAACACTTTTAACGAACTGATTATGATATTGACCAGAAAGTGCTAAGAGCTTATCCTAGTTATCCTGGACCTGCGAGGCTTAGTATAGGTTACTGTAGATACAGACTTGGTCAATTTGACAATGCTCAACTAGAATTTCATCGAGTGCTTGATGTAATTTGGTTTTAATTTATAGTACAAATTTCATGACATGCCCTATATGTTCTTATATTTGCCTTTTATTTGTTTCCATTGTGTAGTTAGATCCAGAAATAATGATGCTCTTGTGGCTCTTGGAATTATGGAATTGTAAACAAATGAAGGTGAGATTGTACTTATCAATCTAGGAGGTAGCGTTGGCAGTTCATTTTTTTGTTTGCTCATAATGGGGTGGGCTTGGTTCACTGAAATTTTTTTTTTATTGATGGCTAATTCATCTTAGTGTAATTTTTTTGTAGTTGATGGTATTCAAAAAGGAATGCTGAAGATGCAAAGAGCTTTTAAAATATATCTATATTTGCTAAATTGCATTAAATCATTTCGCAAATCATTTCTACTTTACTGGTCAGCATTTTCTTGTTGAACAGTTAACCGAGACAGCACTGTCAGTAATTAATCATGGGTTGATGAGAGCTCATTCATACTACCATTTGGCAAGATCATAACACAGCAAGGTATGACAGTCCCTTATCCAGGATGTTTATATTTTTAACCATTCTTGTTTATACTCTTAACACGATGCTTGATCATTGGCCCCAATGATTGAGTCTTTCTGTACTCTAGTATACAATATGCTCCGTTTCTTTTTGTTTGTCTTAAATCGTGTTGTATTTGATTGCTTATTAGGTTGATTTTGAGAAGGTTGGGTGCTATAACATGGCTTCTATCAAAGAAATTAACAAGCCTTAGGAGTTTTCTTTGTCATTTTATTCTGTGTTAATATATCTGCTCACTTCTTTTCTCTTCAGTAACGTTATATTTCTGAAAGAGTTGTGTACATGAAAAAATATTGCATGCTATTAACATTGCATTAGGATATTAAAAATTTTACTTTTTTTGGCATTGTATTGAACTATTTCTTAACGAGATAATTTTTTCATGGAATGCTTTGGAGATGAAAACTTCCTAAAACAGTTATAAACTAAATTGTTTTCGTTGTTCAAATTCTAGTTATATGTGATTAGGCTTTCTTTGATGTTTCTCACCAGCCATTCTTTGGAAGTGATCTCATTGAAATGGCAGGAATAAGAACAATTAGAAACTCTTGGATGTATTCAAGTTTATTTTATTTTTTTGAGTTGAGCACATATAGTAACGTTTGACCCATCCAAGTTGGTGTGGCATTTTTAAAAGCAATTTACTAAACTTCATTGGTTAACAAATGATAATCATGTATTGTGTCTAGGTGCATGTTAGCAGCAAGCTCTGCAAGCAGGAGAGAGTAGCCCTCGTTCGAGCTGGTAGAGGGGATAGAGAAAAATACGTAGCTAAAACTATCGTGAAACAAAAAAGGTATGTCATAGTTTCATTTGCCATTTTTAATTGTAAGAGCATCATGTTCTTTTGTTTTGTTACATGATTTTGTTATTTCAAAGCTAATGTTTATCTGGGTCAGTTGAGATAAGTTGTCATTATTGTTTAACCAGACTGGTGGGCTAAGCAATAGGCAAATGCAGCATTACAAGGCGATGTTGTTGGCTCCAAAAAGAGCAAGAGCAGCTCATTCTCGTCAAGAGAAAAAAAAACGGCAAAGGCAAGGTGGTAAGCAGTTCAGGGGAAGGAAAGCATGGAAGTGAAGCTCGGGAACTCCAATCGATTTCAGCAATCTGGGTTCACATTTTGTGGTAAGATGTATATCTTTACTTATCTTCCCTTTTATCATTCTAATTAGTTTCCAAATCATTAAAGATATATATGCGATGTATGAGGCCAATAATTATTGATTAAGATTTTGAGTTAATTAATATTTTCCCTTTAAAGAGGTGTAAAAGATGTGTAAACCAAGGCCACCTTGAAACAATGTTTTGAATTTTTTTTTAACTTTTATATTCAACTTCTAGTATTACAATGATGTGGACCTTTTTAAGTGCAAAAGTCTAGAAATTTTTATGTGAATATGGATAAAGACTTAAGTTGATAGAATAGATGTCAAGACACTTTTTTAAATCATAACGAAGGATAAATGATAAAAAAATTGGTTCATGATATTTGTTTAGTATTTGAATTTTTAGCTTATGGTTCATTAAGTATTAGATAAGTAATATAAAAACATTATTTTATATGTTTGAGGATGAATGGTGTCAATGAGGTATTTTTAATAAAAAAATTTCATATTAAAAGTAATGTATTTGTAATAGAGGTTAAGAATAAATCCTAGTTTTGATATTGTTAGAATGATTATTTGTATTTTTTAGATTTAAGTTGTAAAATAAAAAATATTGAATGATCTTTTTTTATTTTTAATATGTATTACATTTGTGGAAGTTATATTTTTGATAAGCACCAATAATCATCATTCTTAAGTTTTAGAAAGTCATGTAGTCTCTTGAGTTAGTTCATGTTGACATTTGTAATAAATGAATATTTTATTTCAAAACAAAAATACATATTATTTATTATTTAGTTATGACCTTATTCATATGAGTTGGATATCTTTTGTTGTTTATAAATTAAAGCTATTTCAAAAATATAAGGAATTTGAAGGTCTTATTAAAATAAAAAATTGATTTAATATAAAAACTATTTGAACTAACAGAGAAGAAAATTGTTTTCTAAAGAATTTGATTTTTTGCACAAAAACATGAAATTCATAAGCAATTGTTTATTAGAAAAGTACCAAAATAAAATAAAATTGTAAAAAAAGAAGAATAGGACAATTGTTGAGATTACTTATATTGAATGAGAAAAAAATTATAAAATAAATTTTTATCAACTATTACTATTTTTCTTTAAGCTTTGATAACTTTAAATGAATACAACAACTTGAATATAAAGAGTAAAAAAATATATTTTTTTGTTCTTTCATGAAATATAATATTTTTTTGTCACTAATATTATTAATTTATTAACATAAAATATTTCTATGTGATTATATAATTCTTTATGAACAAACATCAATATATTATTTTTTCAATAAATTATATTTTCTTTCTTTCATCTTTCTAAATGAGCAAATGTACAAAAACTATGCTTTGAAATACTATTTATTTTGGAGTGCCGTTATCTTCAATATTGCTATGCAGATAAATTTTTGCAGACCAGTTGAAGGAGAATTTGTGATTTTACTGAAATTGAATCTGACACATTATTCACACTTGTTCACCAGAACTAGTCGAGTCAGGGGCTCTTTTGTCCACCCCATTCATCTTGATCGATGACAAACCATCTCCACCTGTCAAAGTCCTCTGGGGACTTCACCTCCATGGTGAACCTAGGATTTCCTTAGGCAGGGTACCTGTTGGAGGTAACTCTTGGTGCCTTAACCAAACTTCAACATAATTCATCGAGGAGCCTTCTACACAAATACCCTATGCCTTTTATAGGTAGATCCACTTCAGGGCTTCCCTTATTTATAAAGGGCCTCCTTGAGTTTTTCTCTTGGCATCTCGTCCTTCCTGCCTCCATGGGCGGAGGTGGTTGTCCTCACTTTTAAGCTCCCCTTGAGGAACCTTGCAAGACTTTGTCGCTGGTTATCTTTGGGAGGTCAAGATGTTCACCCTGTGAGGATAAGAGGAATCCCCTCTTGAGTTTGCCAATTGGGCCTCCCTCTAGGGATTATTAGCATGGACGAAGAGAAGGATGCGAGTGGTAGGATATCATGTATTACATGAATTACCAACCTGTTGATTCAGGAAGTTCCCGCTACAAAGAATTCCACTTTGTTCATGAGTGAGAGCAGGCATATCAGCCGCGAAGCTACGAGGAAGTTCATATTACTGAATCATGTTTACAAAAGAGCGGGGATTCACGCCCTAGTAGAATTCCACTTTGTTTCAAGTGTTTGGCCAGCAAGGGAGGAGCACTCTAGAAAGTTGATTAGTTATAAGACCTTCACTTGGAAGAAGTTCCCTAAAGGACTTTCCCTATAGAGGCCCTTCCCCTTTCCAAAAGTCACTCATGAATTGGACATCTCTCTCAAGCACTATGGTCTTCAGTAAGCCATGATGCTTCACTATTCTCTTATCTCATTTAAGAAATTAGTGGTGATAAGAGAAGCATCACTTAATTTCTGACATGCAGTCAAACGGACCATCTTTGAAAATCTATCAATGACAACAATTATACTGCCGATTCCCTTGGCTATGCAGAGTAAGCCTAACACAAAGTCAATACTGACATCTTCTAGCATCTTTAGGGGAATTGGCAGAGGTCTGTATATGTCGATGTTTTGCCTTCCTTTCCTCGCTTTGCTTTCGACAAACCAAAATCTCCCTACATTTGGCTTCATCTCTCTTGATATAAGACAAGTAAAAATGGTTTTCCACCATGGTAATCGGTCTAAAGAAAGAAGAAACCCATAGGATTTCCCAAATCCTTTGTTCAAAGAATGTGAAATCAAAGTTGCCTCAGATAGAGTAGGATTTTGGTTCCAATCCAAATCATATTTGTCATGAGCACATTACTTAGAGTACGAAACATCGATGTAAAAGATTGAGGGATAAGTGAATCCTAGGTAAGTCTTCAATACTTTTCAGTGTGGTTGCTTACTATTCTGGTGTGCTATATTCTTTTCAAGTGCTTGGGCTATGGTACATGAAAAAGTCACCCCAGAGTGGGCCCCCCAGGAGGGAGGCCCCAACCACCTTTGTTCTTTTCATGTATCAAAGCTCAGTGGGACCAATGGGAATTGACTCAACAACTAATCGTTAGATCAGTCATTTGAACTTGGCTACTTTACAATAGGATTGAACAAGAGACTAACAAAGACCTGCTTGAGCAGTGGCTACATGATAGTAAGCTGATTCCAAGTTTGTAACTTGAGTATGCATTGATGATGAAAAGTTGACATTGTCAGGATCCATCTCACCAGGTAAATGATCTGAGGAAGGAAGAAAGAAGCGAAGAGCAAAGTTCAAAAGTGGATTGCCCACTTGACGAATTCATGCTTCAATGACCAAAGCATAGATATAGATCCAATATATCCAACTTCATTTAGAGTAGGGGGTCCATAACTTGCGACTCTGAAAGCTCCACTAAGGTCATGTACAACAAACTGAACCACACAAGTAGGTATGTACTACCTATAATAATAAACTGAGAGAGTGTCTTGCTACTTTTCCCATTACTAGTAGAAGTTGTAGTTCTTTGGGCCTCTCTCTAGCCTTTCCCTACTTTTGGATCAGGCTTTACTTTGGCTTGATTTCATCGAGAATTTCCCAAGCCCATTAAAATGACTTCTGTCAAATAGGATTCATCATTTGATGGCTTTTTCACATCTCACAAGAGGGAAAAGTAACCACTTAAAAATTGGGTGTCATTCTTATTTGTATCAAAAAGATAGCTCAATTTCATATTACATATCTTATTGTAGCCTTTCTAGAGCTTTCCTCCCAGGATCAATGAATAGTTAGGTTCTGTTACATGCTCATATCCACATTGAAAAGTGATCATGCAAATCCAATCTAATTCTAATCTAATCAAAATGAAATATGTACATACAAAAAATAGAAAGCAATGGTAGCAGCCTTTTGACTTCATTAAGCCCATCCATCACATCAAGAGAAAGAAATGAAACAAGTGAACTCCTTGGAGGCTTGTCTTGTTGATATCATTTTGTATTTTAATTCTTCAATTCAAAGATGGAAGTCAAAAAATAGATAAAGGAAGAAAAAAAACCTGTAAAGTACTTCGATTATGTTTCTTTGTAGCTCTTAGATTGCATATGAGCCCAGGCGCAGGCAAGGTTCCCAAAAAACCTTTGTGAGATTCAGAGATGCTCAAGTTCTAACTGCCTATATATTTCCAAATGACCAGAACCCCTCATTTCTGATTTGGGGTAACCACTTCTCGATCATCATCATCCTCATGGAGGTCAGAGTCCTCCTGTCTAGATTTTGATCTGGGCTATTGACGGCTACCAACCCCACTCTATTTCTTCTAAGACATCACGGATGACTGAATCTTTGGAGTCCAGATGATTAATCTCTTTGGCGAGTATGGAGGAGGCTGGTTGTCATGCACCAAACCTTATATACACTATGTTGGTAGTCATTTGTCTTATGAGCGAATTTCGATCTATATTGTTGGCCTATTTGATTTAAGCTAATGGCATAGTACAAAAAAGGTTGATCAAAGCAAGAAAAAAGCTATCTAGCTTCTACCATCAAAAAATCCTTGTTAGCTTGCTTGCTAAGGCTCTCCGAGCACTATGACAAGACATGGATCGATCATGAATGAGAATGCACTTCCCCGTAATGTCGTACATAAAATATAAGAGTCACAGTCCCACTTTTCGACAAGATGAAGGGAATGTGAACTCTGTTATCGGGCTTGGCTTGATCTGAGGCCCACTATTTGAAAAAGACCTCTGAGGTGATTCAGAATTAATAAGGATGGGTAAGATAGAGAGGTGAGGTTACTAGCAGAGTCATTTCTTTAATCAAAAAGGTTGGCCAAGTGCCCTATCTACCTTGTAGGGGGCAGGGCCAATTAAGAGTTAGTTATGCTTTCATTTCTTTGTCAAAGAGATTTTCGTAGTGAGATCATGATCTCCTACTAGTGGAGAAAGCTTACCACAAGATAGAGCCAACCCCTCTCTTGTTTGTCCACTTGTGTACCCAAGCATTGTCTAGTGAATGGTGTTGTTCTGTAGATCAAAGAATGGAACCTTTAAGATATTAAAAATAGTAATAGAGAGAACTAAAGGATAGAGAGAGTATGTTTTCATGGCACTCAAACAGAAAGAAGCACGGGAAGAACATAGCTCTCAGGCATAGGAATGAAAATGATCGGAATGATGGGAGTGTGCTTCACTTATTATATCTTTTGAGAGACTATGAGGTTAGGGAGATCGTATTGACTCATGTACTAGAGAGGAAACCAAGCCAAGTGGAAGTTGGCCTATGCAGAGAGGGAACTTGAGGTGATAAGACCACTTTTAGTGTCAAAAAGAATCTACTCATTTATCTAATAAGGAACAGGTAGGGTTGGAAGGGAATCCCATTTTGATTGACTCAAGTCATAGGGGTGGGGATCCTCAGTGGAGTGGCAAAGCAGGTTTTAGGCTTGAACCAGTTCATGTCTAAATGCTTTCGAGCCAGTAGGTTTCCTTTTTGCTAAAAAACAGACCAGTAGATGAGTGTCGATTCTCTAATTGAGAATTGAGAACAAAAAGGTGGAAAATGGATCTATATGGGGAGAAGAAAATCTAGGGTTTCTTAATTAGACAACTCACATTTTGTGGAAGGGATACGCCAGCTTTCAAAGGCATAAATCACTCTATTTGACATGTTCAGTTCGTTAAAAAAGTTGCCTGACTAAAAAAATTCAGATCATGGTAATGCATATCACAATAAACATGTAAGTACTAATACAGATACATTAAGGTATCAAATGCATGTCACTATATACTAATTACAAAAATAAATTGGCACTTTCAAGTTTCACTGAAATTAACACCACATTAGTGATTAAATGCTTGAAATGACACAATGCAACAAACCCAATATATGCTCAAGTGGACATAAGATGACTCATCTTGACACATTTCACAAAAAATGCCAAATAGAAGGGCATAATATAGGCTCCAAAAAAATTGAATATAGGAAGAAGCTGTTTTAGGCATGCATTACCCTACATAATGTAGGGGTTTCATGCATTGAACTCAACTTCAAAGTCACCAAAAAACTCAACCTGAACAATGAGTAAAGCAAGCCTTAAGCAGTATTTAATTTTTGCTATATAATATTGAATTTGGAATCTTCAAGAAAAAGGACTCAAAGCACAAAAATATTTTTATCATATGTTTGAGCATAAAAAGTGCTTAAACAAACCTTATAATAGTTTAAAGATCTCTTTTATGACTCTACTGCTTTTTGATACTGATTTTCATTCTCCCCAGCATCAAACTCAACACAAGCCTACAATCAGGAACTTCAAATGAACGTGGTAATAACAAAATTCAGTGTTTGTAAATAATGATTTTATGTAATTTAAATAAACAATCTAAAAGTTAAACAAAGCCATAAAGGTTTAAGTCCATGCATTTTTATCTATTATGCAAGAGAGATTTCCAACATTGAATCTTCCTTCTTGCTATGCATATTTTTTTCGTGAAAATGATCTAGTTTTATTCCTTGTTTTACCATCCCTCCTTTTGATAATATGATCAAGCTTTATGAAGAAACTACAAAATCATAGAAAAATGAGTTAAAGCTGTTAAAAAAGCATAGTATTAACTAGAAAGTTGTACTAAAGATAAAGGTCAAGTGAAATATAAAATTCTATAGAATATTAGTAGAAATTCAGACAATAATTAAATAGAAGTATTTCAACTAAAAAAAAATTTTGAATAACTCAAACAAGATATGCAAAGTGCCAAGACGAATTTACTAGAAACAAGCACTATGCTTGATCCATCTAAAGTAGGCCAACCAAAAGTAATTGTTTAACTATAGACGTATGTTAATTCTTGGTTAAAGAGAGAAGTTCATGCCTGAAGGTCAAATAAAAAGCAAAAAATTCATAAGAGGGCAAAACAAAGAGCAGAATAGAAATTAAAAAAATTCATAAGTATGCCAATAGTAAGCATGTCTAATTTTAACATATTTAATTAAAATAAAAAGTTGATCAAGTTTGGACAGGTTAGGCTAGTGGATTATTATAAGATATTTATAAGATCCTTAAGATACCCTTTGTCATAGTAGGACTCCACCTCTCTGACAATGATACCATTTTTCTACGATCTCAACCATGTTTCCATCTCCTCATCCAAGCTTCTTAAATTCCTCCACAAGGCATTCATTTGAATCACTTCCATTTAAAAATAAGATGCAACCAAGGTTTTCGAAGAATGTTCTCCCTGTATTACATCTCTAAATTGAAGCTAATGATCCTTGTTGAAAAATTTTTTAAGCTCTCCTTTATTTTTAATTAATTTTAGAAGTTATTGAATTATAAAAATACTTTCTATCATTTATTTGGTAATAGTAACAACAGCAATTTTCTTTCTCCCTTGATCCCTTTTTTTTGGGTCAACCTAAAGAACCTTTGTGACCCTCACTCAAGAAGGTTTGCAAAGGAATCAGCTGCTTGGGAGAAGACCTTAAAAAAGAAAAGGAATCAGGGATAGGAAAATGCAGAAAGAAGAAGAAAAGAGAGCAGCATAACATGAAAAGAAAAACAAAATCAAAATCAGCAACACAAGTTAATTGCAATGCTGAATGAAGCAAGGCAGCCAAAGCAGGTGAGCTGACAATAAACCTATTTGGGAGAAGTTTTTTGTATTACTTGTGCTACCAAGAGAGCTCAGCTTTGTATTTCTATTTTCTTTCCTAATGGAAGAGGCTGCCGTAAGTTTTTACAAGCCATCAAGGGCTAGTGTTGTAGCAAGCTGAAGCTTAGTGGGAAAAAGGCATTCCTCAAAACTGGGAATGGGAAACTCTAGTTCAAGTGAGCTTCAACTTAAGTTAAAAATTAAGAAAATTGTTACTATTTTGAATAATTATAATGTAGAAAGACTACTGCTATAATTCCAACAAACTACGGAAAGTGAGAGAAGCCACAACTAAGGAATATTTTGTCTAAATTGTTGTTGCAGCTTAAATCCAAAAAATAATAGCAAGAATAGTGTGAGAAAATATGATAAAAGAACTTAGAGGTGATTTTAACTGCTGCAAGCACAAAAAAAGAATTAGTAAGATAAATATCTAAATGCAATTCCTTTATTATTGATACATACATTCTTAAGAATTTTCAAGAAATTGAAATAAAATAATTTGGGATATTAAAACCGTAGATCCTTATGAGTTATGTATGAATTTCCTTGTACGAAATAAGAAAAAAAAGAAAGGATCGAAAAAAGATAGATTTTTGGAATCCATGTAAATTCAAATAAATGATAATATAGTAGATATAATTATTTGAGAATGCAAGTATGACATACAAGTCTCATATTTGCATTCATGTTCTGAACATAAATGATTTTATGACATTGAGTAATTAAAACACAACATAATAGAAATACAATAGAAGATTAAAAGATAAATAAATGAAATAGTATCTTATAATATGATGTAAATTATAACTGGGTTCAATATCCAGAATTAAAAAAAAATAAAAAATAAAAAATTAGGTATTTTATTTCATGATTCCACTATATATGATGAGCTCAACACATGATATGCTAAACATGATTAGAATTAGTTTTATCAAGTTATGAAATGGCATTAGACATCTTCTTATTACTACTAGCACCTTTTGCAAAGTTGATGTTCTATAATGATATGCTGTGATTGATAGGACAAACCAGTTATAACATGCTTATTAGTAAAGGTGTAGAGATTATGTGATTAGATGTCATACAGATATGAGATAACATATGATAGAAATATATGATAATCATAATATAAGAAATATGAGTTCAATTATAATAAATTAAAAAAAAGAAAAACAAAGATAAAAATAGAAATTAATAAGAAATGATATAAAACATGTGTATGAAAAATATATAATATGTAAATGTGGACCTTACATTACTAAGCAAATTATTTATTACTATTGGCGACTCATTTCTTCTTTGAGTATTATAGAGATGTCATGTTTATACTCATATTTATATCATTATGTCATATCATGTTAATTGTTACACATAATATTTACTTATTAAACATTGTATAACTTATTTTTCTATTTATATTACAAGACATCACAAATTCACAAAGAGATAATTTTTAAAGACATGTAAGTTGATTGTGAAGATGATATTATGTATATTATAGTTTGGCATTTGATATAGTATCATGAACTTTCAGTTAGAATAGGTATACATGTTTATAGTTTCAAATAAATTTTTTATCACCCTCATCTATTTTGACATTATTATCTTCAATAGCGCTTCTATAATAGACTATTAGTATATGCATATAATAGGTGCAAGTAGAACTGACAACATCTCTATACTATTCCTCATTATCCCCTTACCATAATACATCATCATCGTTTCTCTTTCCACCTCCATGAACTTCAACAACCTCAAAATTAGTAAAGGGTTTGAGGTTTCGCCAATATATAAAGAAGAAGAGGATTTCGATATTAACTTTGCTTTTTAACATTTTGAGGCGTATGAACCTACTTTCTTGCAATAGGGTATTTAAAAAGACCTAAAAAGCCAATTATAAAACTCAAGAAACTTTAGTTGAGAATAACCTCGAACACTAAAAACCTATATGCACTTTTCCCAAATTTAATTAATTCTAATAATAGTCTAAAAATTAGTAATTATGTACATGCCTCAAAGAAAATACTTAAAAACAATATTATTCTATTCAAAATACTTAATTAAAAGGTAACAAGATAATTGTAATCCGTCAATATGATGCCCTTAAATTTGATAACATTCCCCTCAATACATATAACAAGCTCTACATTGATATAGAGGACTCATTTAACAAAATACAAACTTCACAAAGTAAAAGTACTTGATCCAAAAGTGCAGCAACATTATTTTTGTCTTCACCTCAATATTGAATTGGCTTGATGCTTGATTCTTGTGCTAGGTCACCTTTGGCCACACAATGCTGTCCTACAAAAATTGCAACTAGTGAAACATAAAGGATTAATTAAATGGAATCCTCATCATGCAATATACCTAATAAAAAATTTTAAAAATGGGTAAAAGTCACAGAAAATATGTTTATATTGTTTTTGAAGTATAAAAAACTTAATTCTAATTTATGTGATCAAGAGAAACATAATAATATTGAAAAGATATTATGTTTTTGAAAGTTTCAAAAAGTTGAAGACAAGTCACATCAATATGAAATAATTTAAAAGCAAATGAGTTGTTGCCAAAGTAACATTAACCATGTCCTCAAAAGGGATGGTTCAACGTTATGGTGTAGCATCAATCTTCTTAAAAATTAATTCAAATCATTTTAAATAGTAAAAAAAGTACAATTATGTTTTTCACTAGAGAACAAAATTATATCACTTTGCACTGTTTGGTTCAAAATCATAATCAACATATCAATTAAGAAAAAAGTCCACCTATCCAAAATCAAATTATTATTTAAAGCACATGGCAAACACAAAGCTTTACCAAAAAAATCAAAAGTTTTATTGCCCTGACCCTAACGTCTTTTTAGCTCTCTTTCTTAACAAAAACAATCCCATTCTAATATTCAATTATGTCGCCCTTTATCAACAATAGCTTCTTTATTACCAAGCATAAGCATCATGTAGCATAATTGGTCAAACACTGGCAATATCAATTTGCCTACCAGTCCTAACAAAGCCTTACCAGATAGAACATCAAGCAAACTTTTGCAACTTAAATGCATGTCATTAACTCCAAAAGATGGTGCCTCAAGTTATGTCCCAACAATTTGTATAAGAAATCCAATATACTTGAAGCATATCCAAGTATCAATAAATTTTTCCAACATTACCACCATAATCTTTAAACATTATTACCACTAAAATTGCATTTTTATACTCAAATATTTAATTCAAAATCCTTTCTAAAGCTTTTCTACACATTTGAACAATCCAAATAGTTTAGAAGAGGATTCAAATAGATCTTAACAAATGGAAAATTTGATGAAGTACAAATACTCTTAACGAAGATATTGTATCTCTAACAGCCTTAGTTTTCTTTATTTTATTTATTGTATTTTTGTTTTAGAAAGTGCTCTTTGAGACAAGGCTAAAGATGTTTAATTTGTAATTTTCAAAACTCTAATTAATAAATTATGAATTTTTAAAGATTTGGATAGATTTGTAATATTGATGATAGATTTATAATTTTGTAAATGTCTGCATAGTTCAATTCATCTGGGCTGAAGGTGAATTTGTAAATTTAAAATTGTTGGCTGCGTTGGGTATATATGCAATTTTGGGAATTTTGCAAAAATGTGGTTCATGGCAAGTCGGTTCCGACTGCGTTATAAAAGCAGAGGCAGGGTGCATTTTGAAAAGCATTTCTGCAAAGAACACTTACTGCGGAGAGGTTGCTGGAGTGCGAGAGAGAGATTTTCGACAACTGTCGTCGTGCTCAGCGAGGGCCGACAAAGATTTCTGGAAGTTAAGAAATAATTTCTCCATCGTCGAGGTTGTGTAAAGCTTTCTGGTGAGTGGGGAAGACCTAGAGGGTGGAGGTTGAGCAGGGTTGGACCGATTCAACGCATGAAACCGCCGATTCAAAGCCAGCAAAAGGGTTTCGTCGGACGTACATGAGAGAGAGAGAGAAAATAATAATAATAAAATAAATATAGCATAAATAGGTCCAGGCTTTTGGACCGAGTTGCACTACTGAACAGGGTGAGTTGGGCGCGGTCGGTCCACGCGATGGGAAAAACAGCGAGAAAAAATAGTTGAAATTAAGAATTTGGATTTTTCATGTTTGGGAAAGCTTTTAGAAAGCAGAAATTTTGACTGTTTTGGAAAAGCTTTTAGAAAAAGATATTTTTTTCTTTTTATGATTTTTGGCTGTTTGGCAAAGATTTTAGAAAGCAGTATTTTTGAGTGTTTGGGAAGCTTTTGGAAAACGACATTTTTGACTGTTTGGGAAAGCTTTTAGAAAGCCAGAATTTTGGCAGTTTGAGATTTTTGGCTCTTTGGGAAAGCTTTTAGAAAAAAGAATTTTCAACTGCTCTAGAATAATTTTTAGAAAACAAATTTTGGCTAATAGGTATATTTTAAATATATTATGTTCATATTTATGGGATTGTAGGACATCAACAAAAAAAAGAAGTGGGCAAGAAAATTTGGTACAGCAAATCTAGGTAGATAAATTCTTAACCCTGTGATGTAGCACAATATTATATGTTTTTAAATTCTTTCCTACTATTATAGTATCTTGATTATTGCATATGTTATTGATGACATAAAAAAAAAGAAACACTATGATATGGATTACTTATGCATTTGCGTGAAAACTAAAAAGGAAGAAATAACATAGTATGATAATGAAATGAAAATGAAGAAATAATACAAAAAGAAAGGTTTTTTGATATGACATAATTGTTTGGAATTATGATTAAAAATGGTAGTAAAAAAATTGATTCCAAGAGAACATTGTCCTCACCACTAAGCTCAGCATTTGTTGTAAGGTGTTGATCTTTGGATCAAATATCTACCTAGTGTTATATGTTATGTCCTATGACTCCATGATGATTTACACCAGGCCCAACATGTGTTGTAGGGTATGGTACCATACCTACCTGGTGGCACTAGGCCCAGTATGTGTTGCAGGGTATCGATCTTCGGATTAGATATCTGTCTAGTGTTATGTGTTTGGTTGGATTTCGGCTGGAGGTCATTTATTGATGATGATTGAATCCAGAGTATAATGCGTCAAAGGGAATTGGGCCCAATTATAACACACTATATAAAGAACTGGCATTTCTTTATGGTTTTTCATTTGGCATTACCTTATATATTTGACATCTGGTATGGTTTTATCTTTATGCATATGATTCATCTGTGTTATTCATGATATGCATTTTCATTTATATTGGGTTAACTATGTGGATTTATCTACTGAGATTTATAGAAATCTAATTTAGTACTTACAACACAGGTCATGAAACCACTACACCAAGAGATGGGAATGGTGCTGCTATAGAAGAGCCATTTCAAGAGATGTGTGAGAGAGGAAAAGTTTTGGTGTGATTAAATGTTTAAAACATGCCTTTATATATATATTTTGGATTTTGGGAGTTTGTGTTTGTCTCACCGTTAAGTCCCCACCTTGGGTTTTTTTAATTGTCCTCACCTTGATAGTAATTTTGTTATTTAGAGGTATTAGTTTAGGTGGGGGCTTGATAGTATCCTTGTCAAACTCTCAAACTTGGGCTTCAAGACCATGTATTAGAAGTGCCATGTTGCATCACTAATCTTAATTTGCAAAAAGCACAATCTCATATCCTTCACAAAATTCTAGGTTGTATTGCACATTCTTTTAACAAGTGTCTAACACTCTTCCTAACCCTAAAAAAGGGTGCGTTATTAACAAGCATCAAAATAATTTATGTTTCATGGAAAATAGATATGACGCATGATGATTGATGTCATTCAAACATCTAAAAGAAAAATTAACCATTCACTTTGCTCTAATCTTTATAGGTTAGAATCTTTATGCATAATATTCACACTTATGCATAAATTTTTTATAGCATTTTTTAATTAAAAGTAAACTATTATTCATATTTGTATGCTAAAGTTAACGATTTTATACTTATAAATAATTGAATGTTTTACATGCAATAAAAGTGATATTTTGTAAGTGTGTAACCTTAATTGTGTGTATTCATAGTTCTCTCTCCACATATTGCATATTTCTAGTCACATATAAATTGCAACCATTTAAAAAAAAATTTTTTAGTAGGTTACATTAAAATTGTTTACTTTGTGTTTCATATAATTAGAATAGACACCAAATAGGTGTTTTCATATGTTCATATAAACTTTTGTGGTTATTCTAATAAAGATTTTTTAAATTGCACGGTCCTTGTATTTAGTAAATGTTACATAGATATGATGCAATAAAAAAGGCACAATAAGATAACTAATGGGACTTAACCAATTACAGAGATAATGAAAATATCAACCTTCAAGACCTGTGAAAGCATGCATTGCAAATAGCATTAGCAGTACGATCATAAAACCATAATTTTTGTTGATGAAGATCACACAGTACAACAAGTGACCTCCTCGCCCTTAGTTCTTCCTCTCCCTTCAAACAAGAACTCATATATCTGTTATTATAATCAACAAAACTAAGAAAAATCAGTAAAAATAGAGTATATATGACATCTCACACCTATAGTAATGAGAAAAAATGTTTTGAAGCTTCCTATTTTTTGCTTCATTTCTATGTTTTTTGTTCATCTGCTGAATACAATGCACAACATAAAAAATGCAAATTTTTTGAGGTTTCGATCACCAACGATCTGAAGGTCCATAAATAATTCAAGAGGCACATCCAACTAAACAATATGACTATACAAATAAGCAAAACATAATTAAAAGCATAAACTTTCAAAACAAACAAGAAAAATCAATAACATGCTAAAGAACTTTAATTTTTGCATAATCATTGGAACAACATAACTCTTACAATACTAAATAGTACTATGAAAAAAATTCCATTTTGGTTGTTTTAAGATCATTTGGTTTAAGCCCATAAACTTTCATAGCTATCATCTAGGCATTTGAATTTGGTAAAATATTTCACATAGGCCATTTCTCTAAAGTTATAGTATATACTTAAAAACCCCACTTATCCATCTCTCATACCCAATTCTTTCAGTTGACTCTAGGCAACTCTATTGTGTATCTTTCCATTTATCCTAGATGCCACCCAACCATCTATTTCTATTACTTGTCCCTCTCCAATGTCCTTACGGTAGCAACCCATGGTAATGTATGTCCAAAATTTTGCTAAATCTAATGCTTAGGACTTCCAAGAAGCAATGTGTTATATTGTCTAAATATAGTAACAGATTATCAAAGATGGTTATATCAATAATGAGTTAATTGAAAAAAAGTAAGGATTCCTACAACAGCATGCACGAAAATGTATAAAGAATTAATTTCAAGAAGTAAAATTAAATCATAAATTTGACTAAGTTAATTAACATCACGATTCATAAGAAGATAAATGTTACTGTTGTTCAACAAACTAGGCACATTGTTAGAAAACCAAGGTATTACCAATTTTAGGATTCAAACTTCAATACTCAAGTATGAATTGAAATAGAAATGGGTTAGTACAATTTTGGATAAGTCTATAAACGATTTTATAATGAATGTTTGTTATGGGTTTAAAGAGCTTATTGAAGAACATAAAATAACTCTAACATTTTCTTATCATTACTTCAAAAAAAAAATTTCTTAATTCTACAAGGGAATCATCATGAACTTAAAATTTATTATTATTATGATATTTCCCTCACATGCTCGAAAAAGCATTAGAAAAGGAAAAAAAAGAAGCTAGCATTGTACATATTGAAATTATGAAAAACATGTATAACAAAGCAATGATGAGTGTATAAGGAGGCTTTAAATTGATAAGACATTAGAAAAGAATAAAAATAACTAAAAATTGGATATATTAAAAATAATTTCGCACGCCTGAGGAGAACATATTAAAAATTTCTTAATTACAATTGAATTTCATTATGGCTTTGCTTTAAGTCCTTAGATGTGTTCGTAAACTTAATTTCAAAAATGTTTTCTACCTGTGCACCAAAAGCATCAAAAACATTTTAAAAATTTCTCACAACTCCCATTTTTGCACATAAAAAGATAATGCTTCATAAGTACTTTTGCACTTCTTCTTTCACCAAACTTTCTAACAACATAAGCAATGAAAGACAACTTTAATTTTACATTAATTATTGATGTAATTATAAAATTGAAGATAAAACATTAATATGCATTTTGCTAATAATTTAATACCAAATGATAACACTAAGCAAAGAGATAAAGCAAAACTGAGACTTAGCAAATAGATAAAACAAAATTGAGTCTATGAACAATGACTCTGAAGTTTAAATGGTATCACATTTTTAGTTCTTATAATAAATAAATGGAATTAATATTTAGACAAGTAATTCAAAAAACATATTGATTGTAATAATTATCATAAAAAAAATAAACAATACAAAATTTACTTATTGTGAACTTATACCTCAAAATGATAAAGAAATTAACAAAAAATGTCACTAATATGATCCAATCACCAAACAAATAAGATGAAAATAAAACATAATTCTGAGTGTTGTGTCATCAAAATATCACACTCAAGGATAAAGACAAATTTATAAGATTGAATGGTATCAAATGTCAATGTGTGAGTACAAACACAAAAATAGAATAATTGCTATAAAGATAAAGCTTTTAAGTTTGAAGAGTAACTTACTATAAAGGAGAAAGTTGGCATTCTAACAATTAAAGACAATTCTAAAGAAAATCATTCTAGATGGTTTGGTTATATTAAGAAGTTCACTTTGTGATTCTATTAGAGAAGTAGATTACTGGAATCTTTCTTATAAAAAAGTAAAAAATATAGAACAAAAAAATGACTATTGACTATTAGACATGGCTTTAACAACTTTCGATCCAGAAGAAAAGCAATTAATGAATAGAAATAATAGCATCTTAGAATCAAATTATCTGACCTCACTTGATGTGTTAAAGGACTATTCTAGTAATTATAATAACAAAATATGAATTTAGTGTTGGCATCCTAAACCTTTTTAATATAAGAATCTAGCAAAAAAGATATACAACCTCACAAGAAATAGTTATGATCCTATATTTAAGAAATCATAGGAAAAAATGCCTGTTTTGTTCTTTGCAGAGGGAAATCAAACTTTTACCTTGATCAATAATTAGAAAGGCATAATCAAGTCTAACAACTTATCAACAATTATAATCTTCTCTTAAAGCTCAATGAAGTAGAAGTTTCCCATTTTCTCCCAGTTCAAAATATAACTTTAACTTGAACAAACAAAAGATATTTCCACCCATTAAAATATTGAACAAAAATATGCTGAATAATGGTAGCCCTCCAAATTTAAGAGTATCGAGCACTATAACAGATTTGTCCAAACAAAATAAAATAAAATAACAAACCTTCTTATTGACAAGGAGGATGATGGCTTGTGCTAGATTGGAATGAAGGGAAGTCGGGAGGGTTCGAACTTCAATTTGAAGGAGATGAGAGACTAATGAGGAAATTTAGCGAGGCATTAGGGATATTATGGGGTCATGCGCACCAAGAATATCGTGAGGTCACCGAGATGCTTCGAGACCACAAGGTTCGACGACGAACGGAGCGCGGATTGCTGAAGGAAGAGATGTAGGGACGATTTGAAGTGGTCGTAGATAAGGAGATGCTCTGCCTCGTATCCTTCTGGGTCAAGCTTCATCTTGGATTGAAGAAAAGGAAGGTTCAGCCTATTGGCTACCTTTCCAGATCCAGAGAAGGCATCCGGTAAGAGGAGGTTTGACAACGTTGTCAATTCTATAGATCAATTAACAAAACCCTAGTCGAACGAAAGCTCAGAAGAACAAAGCCAAGGAGCTTATGCTGTTTCGGGATGGGAAATTTTTAAATACAAAAGATAATTGCTATATATTAATAATTTATTAAACAAAAGAAGGGAGTATTATTTTGAATTAGATTGGCAACATTATGATTGCTCTACGCATTAGTACGGGATTAAAATTTTTAAAATATTTTAATAAAAATAAATTTAAAAATATATTTAATTAAAAGATTGAGGTATTTTTACAAAATTTTGATAATAATAATATTTTTTATTACATTATTATTAAATTATAATCTATCAATAAACACATCTTTATGGATAAAATTTATTAAATTTTAAAATGCATAAATGTGCATCACAATTTTTTGTCATCAGTCAACGATATAGTTATATGATAGATAATAGAGATGTAAAGTTTGAGAATCTTATGATAAAACTCAAACTCTTGATATTCTTTTGCTTAATGTTAGATTCTTAAGATCCAACAGCTTGAGGTTGGACAATTAAGAGTTAGTTGTCATCACTAGCAATGTGATCGCCTAAGGAAATAATGCACATGATTCATCCATCTCGTAGCCATGTCTTGTGCATTAATCATAAACCACCATTGCCCTCAAGACAATACTTCTGGCAATGTTGGCACCTAAGGAGGTAAGTGTAAAGTTTAACTATCCTTTTGACAATGTCTTGTGTCGCCACATGCCACACAACCTCCAAGGAAATAAAAGAAGAATGATAATATTTTGTCATTCTTTGTAGATGCACAAACTCAAATAGGAAGTGACGCTTACAATTTAATTGAAGGCAATAAATTTGCCTACTTGAAGAACAAACACTTTTCTAAAGAGAAATAAATTTTAGTTTATTCTCCTGGTTTTTCTTGTCCTCTTTTGTGATCCTTGACCTAGGAGACCCCAAGTTATTACTTAATGTTTTTATAATTGCACTCAATAAGCTTTTTTACTAAGCTAATCTCCATTGTATTATACCCAATCTTAATTGTTCATATCTAACTTGTTGATAGAGAATATTATACCTAATCTCCGTTGTATCATGGAATATAACTTTCACATATAGTTAATATCATTTCATCAAATATTTCATTTTAATTTTTTTATATTGTAATGTAACTCTAAATCACAGTCCATGACATTTACATCACATTGATTTTGTTACATTACATTTCTTCAATATATCACCTTTCTCCTTTAATGTATATTTCCTTTGCATCAAAATTATAATTTATTATGATTTATCTTTATTTACTTTGGTAATGTAAAGTTTTTCTAAACTAGGTTTGATCAAGAAACTATACACATCTTTGGATTCATCTTCATGAGCTCTATCAAGTGAATTATTCATTTTGATATTTTTAAATATTTTTTTAAATAATTTTCGTAAACTTTACCAAATGTTTTCATTCATATATGATTCGGCTATTGAGTATGTCACACTTGACATCCTAACTATCTTGGAGACTAACTTTGTCATACAATTTATGTCACTATTTCAAGTTTTCACTTAGATTTTCATGTACTATAACGATACTCAAAATAACCCTCATAGGGTATTCACACGATTTCGTTTTGGTATATATATACATATATAATATTTAAAAATTATTTATTTTTGTAATCCAAAATAGTTTAACTTGACATTTTGGTATTCATAATAAAAATATTATAATTCTTACCTAATTTAATAATCATGAAAGTTACACTCATTCTCTTGAGTATATTGGAATGCAATATTCTGGTAAACTTTATCTCTTGTGCTACATTCATATGTTCTTGATTTTCTTATACTATATTGCTTTAATTTTGTATCATTATAAGCTTAATAATTATTTATGTTCTTTTATTTTGATATTTCTTAATAATAAAATATGAGGTCTAATTAAGATGAAACAAAAGTCATTAAACTCGACGTCATGGGCACCATTTAATTAAAAATTCTTTTTTAATTATTTTTAAATATTTTATTTTCAATAATTTTGGCACTCTTTACGAGGTATTTTATTTTCTACCTAATTTGACAATTGACAATGTTACACCAACTACCAAATCAACTTGAAATTAAATGTTCCTATACAATTTATCTCAATTCTTTAAATTTTTTGCTTTGATTTACTTATATTCTATGAAGCTCTAAATCTTCTCTCTTGTAACCTTAAATCACTATAGTCTTATTATATTACATTATTTTAATTTATCTGACTTTAGGTTTAACATATATTTACATAATATTAAAATAATGATTAATTATTACTTTTATTAATTACTTTGGTAATTTCAAAAAATTATAAACAAGTTTCAATGGAGATGAAACAAATACCATTATGGTCATCTTATAAGTTCCACTCAATTAAAATTTCATTTCTTATAACTTTAAAAAAAATATTTTCAAAAGTATATGCTTCGCAAGCCATTTCAATCCAAACCTCATGTGATAGTCAATGATACTACATTAGAACTTCTTAGAATCTTGGATCACGATTTTTCTAAATATTTATCACTTTTCCACCAATGTTTTTATTTGATTTGGTTATATTAATTATTAACTTTACATCTACTCCAATGCGACCTTTTAATCACTTTTATTAGTTGTAAAACATTATTTTAATTTAACTCATTTCAATTATACTATATATTTACTTGTTATTAAGATGATACTTTATTATTATTTATGCTTATTTGTTGTTGTAATTCATATTTTCTATAAAATGTGTTTTGAAGAAGATGAAAAAAAAAGTTGGTTTTATTTGTCTCGATATGCTTTATCTAATTAAATATTTATTTTTAATATTTTTATATATTTTTTGTTATATTTTTCTTACTTTATAAGATATTTTTACTCATACTTAATTCCATCATTGAGGATGTTATACTTGATGTCCTTAGTACCTTGGAGGATAACTTTACCATGCAAGTTTTTTTAAATAATTTAGCTCATTTTATCAAATATTTTTCTTTTGTTTGGATATATTATTATGAAACTCTAACTCTTCCATGGTGTGACATTTACATAGTTTTTATTTTGTTATTATAAATTCTTTTAGTTTATCGTTTTTTAGCTTTATTATATATTTATCAAATATTAAAATACCAATATAGTATTATTTACACTTATTTAAATTGATTTTTTATAATAAATACAAATAGGTTCTAATTGAGACATATTAAACATCATCACCTTTCTAGTTTAATAAGATTTATAAATGCAAATATTTTATTATCCATGGTTTTTGCACTCTTATAAGATATCTTGATTCTTACAAGGTTGTTGCACACATCATCCATAGTATTTTTGAATTCAACTTTTTCAAAATAATTTATCTCATTTCATAAAAAAAATATTTTATTAAATTATGTTGAAACTCAATTCACACATGTAAATTTAATATCACTTAGATTTGTTATATTATATTTTTTTAATTTGTTCCATTAGTATTTTGGAACACAACTTTTCTCGTATAATTTATCTCATTTCTTGAAATGTTTTACTTTTATTTAGTTATATTTTTATGAAACTGAGATTATCCACTCATGTAAACTTAACATCACTTTGATTTTGTCATATTTTATTGTTGCTATTTATAAAATTTTAATGTTAATACATATTTACTCTTATTTGTCATTACAATTTACAGTAATTCCAAGCTAAGTCTAACCAAGAAAAAATAAACATTATTGAACTCGTCCACAAGATATCTATTTTATTAAAAATGCATTTTTGAATTTTAAAATATTTTATTCTCTAAGATTTTTGTTCTCTTTTTATGATATTTGAATTTGTATCATATTTAGATTTCTTGAAATGTTTCACTTTTATTTGGTTATATTTCTATGAAACTCAAATTATCCACTCATGTAAACTTAACGTCACTTTGGTTTGGATAAATTTTATTATTTCAATTTATAAACTTTTCAGCATTAATACATATTTTCCCTTATTTGACTTTACAATTTACAGTAATTCAAAGCTAAGTCTGACAAAAATAAAATAAATATTATTGAACACAACTTTCTCGTAAAATTTATCTTATTTCTACAAATATTTCACAATGATTTGGCTATATTGTTATGCAACTCGAAATTTCCCATCATGTGGCATATATATATCATTCAGATTTGGTTTGGTTACATAACTTCTATTTATATCAACTTTGCTTTCATATATCTTCATTAAATATTTAAATAATAAATATTATTAATTGTGATTATTTATATTGATAATTTGTAGTAATAGTAAATAAGGCTTGATTAAGATTAAAAAAACCTTGTTAGCCTCATCTCACTAAGCTCTCTTTAATTAAATATTTTGTTTTTATATTTTTAAATATTTTTTCTAAGATTTTGGCATGTTTTAAAATATTTTTTGAGTTATACATGACTTGATAATCAAGGATACCATACCTTATCAACTTGGTATCTTATAATGTAATTTTTCTATACAATTATCTTATTTCTTCAAAATGTTTGTTTTGATTTAGTTATATTACTATATAACCTTAAGTCACCTCTCCTAT
Organism: Vanilla planifolia; assembly: GCA_023846275.1. Lineage (NCBI taxonomy): Eukaryota > Viridiplantae > Streptophyta > Magnoliopsida > Asparagales > Orchidaceae > Vanilla > Vanilla planifolia. The sequence goes on along the minus strand of JAIUJO010000016.1, from coordinate 1,574,297 downwards.
GAGGATTACATCACTTTGATTTGGTTAGATTATGTTGATTTGATTTATCTCTTTTCTACTTTAATATATGTTTTCTTAATATTGAAAAGTTTTATTGTTATTATTATTTATTATTTTCTTCTTTTATAACGAAAGTCATTGGAGTCATTTAAACAAGCTTTACCCAATTAAAATTTCATTTATGTGTTTTTGAATCATTTATTTTTAATAGTTTGGCATGCTTTATGAAATATTTTTATTCGCTTCTTATTTGATTATCACAAATGTTACACTATCTCCTTAGGTTTTTTTAATGCATCTTTCTCTTGTATTTTAATTTTTTTCATTAAATATTTTTCTTTATTTTGTTATGTTAGTATCAAACTGAAATCTTCTTTTGTGTGAGGTCAATCTTGCATTGATTCGGTTATATTACATTGTTTCATTTTATCTCATCCTAGATTTAATATATATTTATTCAAAATTGAAATAATATTTTCTAAATATATATGCTTATTTTTCTTGATAATTAACAATAATCCTATACAATACCTCATCAAAATTTAAGAAATAAAATTAGACTCATCAAAAAGAGCTATTTTCATTTTAATATTTATTTTTATATTTTAAATTGTTTCATTTTCTTTGCTTTTTGAATTGCTTACTTGACATTTTGATTTATATCTTATTTGATGAACCATATTGTCACACTCCATTTCATTTGATTTGGTTATATTATATTTTTTAATTTATCATATTTTAGATTTATTAAATGTTGAAATATTAATTTATTTATTTTTGTAGTTATTTAAATTAATATTTTTGAAGTAATTCAAAATAAGGAAAGATTGAGAGAGAACAAACTTGGTTACACTCATCCCTATAAGTTTTATCTAATTAAATATTTATTCTTTAACTATTCTAAATATTTTTATTTTTAAAAGTTTTTTTAACTGATTTTATTTGATTTTGTTCTATTATATTTTTAATTTTTATTATTTTATATTTATTACATATTTATTAAATTTTAAAATAATAATTTATTTAAAGAATTAAAGATGGGTTTTTTGTAAACAAAAAATTGTAAAGTATTAAATTTTTTTGAGTAACCTGAATTTCTCTGATTTTTTGGTTTCATTAAAACACTAATGTGTATTTGGTTTAGCTCCACTATCTTCAACAAAAAGAAAATAGTTAGTGGAACCCCGATCGGGGATCGAGGGTGGATGTAGGCACAGGTTTTTGTTGAAGCATCTAAAAAATCTTGTGTGTATTTTGTTTATTATTGAGAAATTTTATTTCATCAATAAAAAAAAATTTAAGGTCGAAAAGTTTTTTTACTAATTTTTGGAAATGAAAATTTTCTTAAATAAAAAATTCACTCATCCCCTCTTATTAGTTATGCCTCAAATGTTTTACAATAAGTTACACATCTGCTTGGTTTTATTAGACAGGTTAATTGCCTATTGTAATATGATCATTATGTTGTTTCATATATTTGACTTCACATAAAATTGATTTCGAAGCTTAGGCATATTTTTCCATTTGTTTTGGATATGTGAGCATACCAAATGTTTTGAAACATAATGTATTTATTTGATTTTTAATAAAAAGTACATTTCAAAATTAAAGTACTAAGAAAAAATTAAAAGAATAGAGGATGTGACACCTGATCCCAAGAAAGGCAAGCTTTGTCACCACAACTATACTCCAACCTTGTGCAAATCAAGCAACATGATTACATTATTGTACATGTGTTGCAAAGAGACAAAGATGATTGATAATGAAACAACTGATAACATTGAGATTAATAATTGGATTCAATTATTAGACAAGTTAACTAAGCTATTTAATGAAGTAATCTAAAGCAACCAGCATCCTCAAGAAGTTGGTTATTAAGGGTCATATATTTGACACTTACAAGGATAACATACTTGATTGCCATGACAACCTTATCTAGTTTGGATAAAGGATTATAACAATCTCTTCCATAATCTTTACTATAAAATAACAGTTTATTTTCCTAAACAAAACACTTATAATATTATCCAAATTATCCATTTAAGAGCAAGGTCTTAAACTAATACCTAAGCCACAAAACAGAAAGTATTAATGACAATAAATAATGTGATGAGCCAATATCCAATAAGTATCCTGAACACCTTACAAATTCCAATGGAACTATATATTCATATAACATAAGGATAATGTTTCAATAAAACTCAATATTATTTTTTATTTAATTTTAGTTAATCTAAACTTATTTTAAATATCATCATATAACTTAAAATAAAATCTATAAATTATATTTCTAATATAAACTATTTCTCATGCTATCTGTATGATTTAATGTATGTACCTTATCATAAAATAAACATATAAAAGATCCACAGAAATTTCAAAATTATGACCAATGTAATACAAATACTTCTTATCAAGATAACTATGTCATACATCAAAATCCACAATATAAAATGTCTTATAAGATATCTTAATTTAAGGATAAATTATCTATTAATTTAATATTATATTTATTTTACCATTATCAAACTTTTGCATCTAAATTTAAGGTCAAGATTCTTAATCCACTTTCTTTTTCTTTTTGTTTTTTCACAAAGTCATAGATGCATGCACATGAGTTACTATATAATCTTTAATAATGAAAATATCAAAAATTCCACAAGATTATATAACCCAAAATATTCTCTCTACTTTCTCTTCTACTACAAAAACATCAACTATATGATTCCCCAATCGTGTTGTACAATTTCTATCTCACTAAATCATTGTTATTAATTCTTCACTTATTGTATTATATGGCCTCTCAATCAAATACTGTGATTCCTTCAACTCCCTATATATGGTTATCAGAATCCCATCTTCTTCTTTGACATTAATCTAATCATATTGTATGAGAAGCTAAAGGTATAGTATGATCACTCCAACTATGATATGATGAGATTGTTGGACCACACAATAACCTTTCTTCTTGAACCATCTTAACTCCAATTGTAATATATATTCTCATAATTGTATGATATGTTTATTATCTCCTTAAACAAATTATTGATAATCATATTGTATATTGAGTCTAATCATATAGCAGACTCACCTCCAAAAAAAATAATAAGGCATAAATTCAATTATACTTTACTATAAGACAACTCTGAACCTCCATTATTAGTTATCATAGCATTCTTAACTTGTACAATAAAATAAAACCACTAATTCCTTTATAAAAATGAATAAATTCAATAAAAAATATAATTTCAACCTTTTTTATTTTCACTCATTGTAGTAGCTTTCTAGTACGTTTGTCCCCTTCTTGATTCTTATAGTAATAGTAAGTCTCCTTTTCTTCTTCCTTACTACTCTCCTTTTTTACCAACACAATTTTTTGTTTTCTTTCTTGTTGTTCTCTTTAATTGAGACTTTCTTCTTCCCTCTTTTTTTTATTTTATCTTTTTCTCCTTCTCTTCCTCCACTTTTCTTTCATTAGCTACATCTCTAAACTACCTAAAACTTTTAGTAATAACTTATTTAACACTAATTTTATTTAAAGATAATTGGATTAAATTAAAAAGTATTATTTTCATTTCTTTTTGCAAAATTTGTGCTAAACCTAACATGAGAACTTACCTCATCCTCCAAATCCATGGAAGACGTAGAAGTGGAATCCGAATCACATTTGGTGGCTTTGATGGACATGGGCTCCTCCTTCCTCCTTTCATGCTTTAACATGCTTGTAGAAGCCTCTTCCGTAAGTCTCCTAGTCATCTCTATTTCGGTAGTAAGAACTCCCCCAAGGAGTTCATCCAATGAAAGTTTGTTGACATCTTTAGCCGGTTTAATAGCCATCGCATGGAGATCAAATTCTTTTGGAAAAATTCTCAAAATTTTCCTTACTAGGTCACAATTTGATAATGCCCTTCCAAGATTTATTAAGCCATTTGTAACGTCATTAAATCTTAAAGCCATACTTTTAATACTCTCACCAGGATTCATTCAAAAAAGCTCATAGTCATGGGTAAGGATGTTGATCTTCATCTCTTTCACTTGTGAGGTGCCCTCTTAAAAAGATAGTTTAAGGCCTTAGCATTCAATTGAGCCAATGTTTTATGCTCAACAATAACCTCACTAAAGCATTTGACTTCATTAGTAAAAGAATTTCTAGGAAGTTTGCAAGGCTTAGTCATAACTTCCCATAAATCTAAATTGATACATTGAATAAAAATTCTAAAACGGTTTTCCCAATATAAGTAAAATTCTCCTTTAAACAAGGGAGGCTGACTTAAAAAAAAACCTTCATACAAGGTTGCACCCATATCAACCAAAGAGGAAGCCATGAAACAAAAAATCACAAAACCACAAAGAATGTAAGAAAGCCTTCACTTAGCAGAAGTGGATCTTCCACGTGATGTTCCTAACGTAATTTGGGATTCCTCTCGTTAATACCAATTGAAGTTCTTTGTGCCTAAGACAATCCCACAAGAGGGGGGTGAATTGTGGTAAATAAAATTTTCTTTCGATTTTCAGTTTCAATTAAAACTTAAATCTTTTAAGCAAGAATAAGAAACAATAGTACACAAAAGATTTTTAAGGTGGCTCGACTCAAAATGGAGCCTACATCCACCCCTAACCGGTGTTGGTAAAAGAAAACTAAAATCACCAAATTATAATCGAGGTTTTTCATACGATTCACCTCAAACCTACTTGGGATTTCACCTACGACTAATCCCGAACGTACTTGAGTTTTTCTGGGCTCAACTCAATCCCTAGGCTTTTGCACAATTGTTGGGATGCCATTACCCCAAAGAAAGAAATACAAAAAATTGGCAAAACTTAAGACAATTTTAAGAGAAATATGAGGCACACATAATACCAAAAGAGGGAGGTATAGAGATTGAAAAGTAATTGAAGCAAAAAACCTCCAATATTGGGTTCTTTCTTACCGCTTTCACTTTGTGACTTTGGAAGCACTGTATGTACTTAGAATTGCTCGATATTTTGATTTGAAAGCTTTGAAGTGTTAATAATGGTAACCTCTAGGAGTTCTTCATCATTTCCTATTTATAGAACTTAATTTGAGCTCTAAATCCGTTCCGAAGGACTGTAAAATGAACTAGTCATTTGGGTAACGGACACAAAGTAGTCACCGTTCCCTTTGGAGCCTGAAATGGACGCTTCTGATTGAATCTCGAATTTATCCTTTGAGATCAATCCTGGCTATTGGATCTAGGAGGCCTTGATATGGCCATTGGATGATGCATTGGTTGTCCTGGATGTATTAAAATAATTTGCCCATAAATCAACTAAAAGAGAAATCTTACTATAATGGTTTTGTAACCTCTTGCAGATCTAGCTTGGTTTCAAATCTCCTACTTGGCATTTTACTCTGTTATCATGACAGCAATTTGTCTTAACTAATCTAAGTCGTGTGATCGCACCAGCCCTTCTGCCTTCTTCGATAATCGAATGGAAGTTAGTCATACATCGTTCAAATGTCTTTGACATTGCCCTCTATAACACTTTTGATTCATTAGTGTCTCGAGCCGTTTCGGGTTGGCTCCCTCTTCCTCGACCAAGATTGCATCATTTGGTCCTATTGGGCTTGATTTTGTGCTTGCTCTGTCAGCTTTCTCAGTGGGCTGAGTTCGCACTTGTTTCGTTTAGTAGCCACGGGCTGATTTCTCAATTGTTTCGTTTAACATCTCTGCCTACGGCCTTTGGGCTTCGCTCGCCCCTTTTGCGTATGTCAAACAATTTTTATTTTATTTTATTTTTTAAAACCTTAAAGCCTGGACAGATTAGCCGTCGGGTCGGGTCGACCCACCCAATGCTACAGTGAAAATTCGCGAGACTAAAGTGGTTTTATAGTGTTCTGTGAGAATTTTTGTGTCAAGTTTTTGAATATAAGTATCAAAATTAACTTTATATTATGATAGTATTACTTTTGTCCTAAATGACTATGAAGAGAAATTCAAGAAAAATTATTCCTAAATAATTTTAAAAAATAAAATACCTCTATCTATACTTTTCATCAATAATGCTTGGCCCAAAAATAAAAATATAAAAATTATTAAACTTATACAATTTTTAAAAATTAATACTACTAGAGTGCCAGATCATCTCAAAATTTGGACATCGCAAATTCAAGAAAAATAAAGATATATTCAAGTATAAAGATTTTGGTGCATGCCTTCAATTTCTTTGAAGCTTGCCATCACTCCAAAAGTCTTGAAGACCACTATTTTAGATATTTAAAGTTCATAACTTGACTTAATTGAATATTAACAATTTCACTTAAAGTAAGCCCATATGATATATAAACATTTATGCTTGACTCATCAAACCCAAGGGTGTAACAAAAAAATCAATTTTATTTTTTATTTAATATTCGTTAATCTAAACTTATTTTAAATATCATGCCATAACTTAAAAATAAAATATATATATTATATTTCAAGAGGAAGATTCTTAATCCACTTTTCTTTTCTTTTAGTTTTTCTACAAATTCATAGATGCATGAACATGAGTTACTATGTAATCTTTAATAATGAAAATATCTAAAATTCTTTAAGATTATATAACCCAAAGCATTCTCTCTACTTTCTCTACTATAAAAAAACTATATGATTCCCCCATCGTGTTGTATAATTGGCATCTCACAAAATCATTGTTATTAATTCTTTAGTTATTGTATTATATGTCATCTCCATCAAACAATATGATTCCTTCAACTTCTTAAATATTGTTATCAGAAGCCCATCTTACTCTTTGACCTTTATCTAATCATATTTTATGAGAATCCCATGGTATAATATGATCACTCTAACTATGATATGACGACATTATTGGACCACACAATAAGGTTTCTTCTTGAACCAACTTAACTCCAATTGTATTATATATTCTCTTAATTGTATGATAGGTTTATTAGCTCCCTAAACAAATGTTTGATAATCATATTGTATATCGAGTCTAATCATATAGTAGACTCACCTCCAACAAAACCATAAGGCTTAAATTCAACTATATTTTACTATAGAATAACTCTAAACCCCCATAATTAAATACATAGCATTCTTGTACAACAAAATGAAACCTCTAATTCCTTTATAAAAATGAACAAATTCAATAAAATATATAATTTCAACTTTTTTAACCTATTTTCACTCATTGTAGTAGCTTTCTGGGACGTTCTTCCCCTTCTTTATTCTTATAATAACAATAAGTCTCCTTTCTATCTTCCTTGCTGCTCTCTTTATGACCAACACAATTCCTTTCTTCTCTTTCTTATTGTCTTCTTGAATTGAAACTTTCTTCTTCCCTCTTCTCTTTATTTTCTCTTTTTCTCCTTCTCTCCCTCCATTTTTCTTTGATTAGCTACATCTCTAAACAACCTAAACTTTTAGTAATAACTTATTTAACACTAATCTTGTTAAAGAGAATATATATATATATATGTATGTTTCATAATTAAGATATTTTTGTATATTATTTATTACATATATATATATATATATATATATATGTATTATTCAAAAAATTGTAATTAATTATGTTGGTCAAAAAAACATTTTTAGCAAGCTATAATTATATTCTTCAATGAGAGTTCTTTTTAATTATATACTTTAACAAAATATTATTTTCATTTAAAAATATGACACACTTCTCAAAATAAAATTATTATTATTTTCTTTTAATTAATAAATATATTATTTAAAAAATAATTTTATTATTCTTTAAATTCTCATAATTACAATTATATCAATCAAATCTCAAGATTTGTAATATATTATATAGAGCAAAATTTTAGGATATTACAATAACAAAATTCTATTTTTGTATGCATTATTTCATGAAAGCATATATATATCATGCATATCATGAAATATAAATATTATTAAAATAAAAAATGATATACTAATAAAATAATAATCAACCTCTTAGAAAAATAATATTCCGTGTAACAGTAAAAAAATAATAAATAATATACAAAAATATTATAATTATGAAGCATTTTATATATTAATTTAATATTGTATGATATTATAAGTTTTACTAATTGAATTTAGGACAAAAACATCTTTTTCAAATTATTTCTTTTATTTTTTACAAATATAAACATGCATATTTATCACCAAATAATATTTTAAATATATATATATTATATATATATATATATATATATAGACACACACACACACAATTTTTCTTATGATTATTTCACTCAAATTATCATCTTTATTTTTCTCTCTACTATATTATTTGCATGCCATATTTTATACTTAATGTATTATATATTTTGTAAAATTTTATAATAGCATACCATACATTAAATTTATTGCATTACATGTTTTATGCAAAACCACTCTACGATTAATACTATATTATTGATGATTCCTTAAATTTTATAACCTAACGTACAATATGTTGAGCATCTTGTATGGCAAGCACAAATCACGTATACTGTACTCAAATACAAATGAATAATATTTGGCTCTACAACATTAATGGTAATATGTTATGTAATTTCTAGATATCATTATAGAAGAATATTAAATAAGATGATATATTTGTAAATAATAGAATATTTAACAATTTTATAAAAATGTCATGTTGAAATTCATGGGGAATAAGATTTTTAAATTCTCAACAATCATGGTACGGGTAGGATAAAAAACGATTTTAACTGACCTCACTTCCAAAGCTTAATTCAATAGTGACCTTTGAAAAGTTCAGGTCATCACGACCTTGTTGTCTTGGGTTATAAATAAGTCTAGTAGGCCCAATCCAATGATTTTTTTTCATATAAGAAAACTAAGAAGCAAAGTTGGGCTATAGAGGAGAGTTGCAAAGGTTTGAGTCATCGATGATGTAAGTTTTTTACAATGACTGCATGAAAGATCGACAGGCATCAAGGAAAGGATGTAAACTACCTAGCGGTCTCCCACACAAGCAAGGAATTTATTTAACCTTTGCGTGTCAATTATAAATTGGAGGTGTCCCCTAAACAAATATATATTTCTTGATGTTTTTACACAAGAAAGTTGATCATGTTTTCGTTGTTGCTTCAAACTTGCTTGGGTTTCCCTTCAAATATATATTCATACTCACCTACTGGAAAATGGAGCAGGGAGATCGAAATGAATGGAGAAAGTGAAAGTTTTTTTACTTTCTGTAATCAGTTGATCTCATAGAAGACACAAAATTAATGGATACTTCGAGAAAATATAAGTAACTCAGGAGCAAGTGGGATGTACTTATTTTGATAATGGTAAGCCTCACGATACAAATTGTGCTCATCTTCCTTGGACGTTTGAAAAACACCTCAGCATCGAGATCATGGATAAGAATGGCTGTTTGGAGCAACTATCTTCTCGCCAACTGGGTTGTCGACTTCGTTCTTTGCCAGCTAAGCGCAACATCGACGACAAGATCAACAATGCCATGCAAGCATTCTGGGTGCCTTTCCTTCTACTTCACCTTGGTGGTCCAGACACCATCACCGCCTATTCCATGGAGGACAATGAGCTGTTGGCTCGACACCTTGTCTTGGCCTACGAGCTCATCATTGTCGTCTATGTTCTATTTTGATTTCTTCCAAGTAACCTCCTGCTCGCTCCCACCTTGCTCATATTCTTTGTCACCATCGTCAAGTACACAGAGCGGTCTTACTCGCTCTACAGAGCCAGCACTGACGGTTTTCGTAGCTCCATGGTCATTTCAAGCAAGCAAAGTCAATTAGACCAGATTTCTTCGAGCTGTAGGACAATTGTAACACGTACGCAAGACAAAAATGAAAAAGGAGAATTAGATCATTTAAAAGGAGCTTTCGATATGTACTCCGTTTGGAGGCCTTTCTTTGTGGATGTTATTCCACTTGTGGACGTAAACAAGGTAATCAGAGACATGTCGAAGGAGATGATGTCAACGAAGTTTTGGGCCTCATAGCATGGAACTCAGCTATGCCTATGATGCGACGTACATGAAGGGTGTCGCTAATTACTCACGTGTCGACGTCACCCTCAGGGTGATCTGCTCCTCTTGTATCCTTCCCACTTGTTGTTCGTTTTCTCCTCAAAGCATGGCTTTGACACTAGTGACATCACGATCACTTATGTCCTACTTAGAGCTTCCATATGTCTTGATACCGTGGCTTCTCTCATGTTCCTACTTTCCGATAGGCCGGTGATCTTCCTTCTCGAATTTAAGAAACTGGGCATGTGGGGTTTGCTTCTTCCCCAGCTCATTCTCAGAATAAGGAGAAGATTGTGGCGTGAAAGAAGATGGAGGCCATCAGAGATGCCACAACTCAACTTGATCACCAACTACTTCACGAATGCAGCAGTACAGCCAAAGGAACGTGTATCACCAGACAATCCAAAGAACAAGAGGATAAACAAATGGGCATGCAAGTTAGAATCCAAGAATAGATGACGCATTAGAGCATTTCAGGAGGCAACAGTATTGTTCCCGAGCTGGACCAGTGGATTTTCATCTTAAAATTCATATTCACAGAAGTCAGCAAAGGCAATCAACTTCTTCTAGAGCTCATCACTACACATGCTCAGAAATGCTTACAAATGTCATGGGGGTAGTTCAACGGTAAGGCAGGGCTCGCCGCACTCCAACAAGTCGATGCCCCAGTATAGGTTGTCCATGCATTCCTTAAATCGACAGAAGGCTTGTCGACAGATCAGCAAGTTCTTGTGTGACACATTGCAACACAGCTATGCTACCATTGGAAACCCCTAGAGTTGCACCCATTGCATTATCCTCATGAAACACAATGACAATCCAAGGGGTTAAGAGCACAGAAGAGTACTTGGCACGGGATGCAGGCATGCAAGTGCCTGTCCAACTATATGTTGTAACTGGTGTTGATGCGAACAGAGATAATGGCAACCATTGTAGGAGCTAGCCCTTGATTTATTGGCACTCTTGCTAAGATATGGTACAGTTCATCGAACGGCATGAAGAGGATTTGACTTCGACGGTGAACAACGATGATGAGGTGGAGCGAAAGGCATGCAGGCTGACGCTGACCGAATCTATAGAATGGATCACATATCCATCTTTGTTTCAGATAGTGTGAGTGCTTGCGCACCTAATTTTTGTGCTTCGGGAGGACCAAGGTGGCAGGTGATCACATCGGCATTGGGGAGCTTTTGATGCTAGGGGCGAAGAATACTCGAGCGAGCATGCACAGCAGGGGAGGCGACATTCTAACTTTTGTTTTGCTACTTGTGAAGCATGTGGGAATGGTGGATGCTTTGGATATTGGTGGATACATGACAGGTGGTGCACTAGACATGGCCAAAAAGCTATCATCCTTCATTAAACTATATTTAAGAAATCATCCACTTTGATGACGACTGGTGAACAAGTGTGAATAATGTGTCCATAGATTCAACTTCCGTAAAATCACAAATCTCCTTCAACTTCTCGACAAAAATTTATCATCATAACAATATTCAAGATAATGATACTCCAAATAAACAGTCTTTCAAAGCATAGTTTTTGTACATTTGCTCTTTGAGAAAGATAAAAGAAATAAAATATCATTTATTAAAAAAATAATATATGGATGTTTGCTCATAAAGAATAATATAATCACTTAGAAACATTTTATGATAATAAATTAATAATATCAGTGACAAAAAAATCTTATTTTTCATGAAAGAACAAAAAATAATATTTTTTACTCTTTATATTCAAGTTGTTGTATTCATTTAAAGTTATATAAGCATAAATATAAGCAAAAAAAGTAATAGTTGTTCGAATTTTATTTTATAATTTTTTACTCATTCAATATAAGTAATCTCAACAATTGTTCTATTCTTCTTTTTTTCCAATTTTATTTTATTTTGGTACTTTTCTAATAAACAATTGCTTATGAATTTCATGTTTTTGTGAAAAAAATCAAATTCTTTAGATAAAAAGTTTTCTTCTCTGTTAGCTCAAATAATTTTTATATTGAACAAACTTTTTATCTTTATAAGACCTTCAAGTTCCTTATATTTTTAAAATACCTTTAATTTATGAACTACAAAAGATATCCAACTCATACGAATAAGGTCATAACTAAACAATAAATAATATCTATTGTTTTTTTGAAATAAAATATTCATTTATTACAAATATCAACATGAACGAACTCAGGAGACCACATAACTTTCTAAAACTTAAGAATGATCATTATTGGTGCTTTCAAAAATATAACTTTCACAAATATAATCAACATAAAAAAAATATCAATCAATACTTTTTATTTTATAACTTAAATCTAACAAAATACATATAATCATTCTAATAATATCACAACTAAGATTTATTCTTAACCTCTACTACAAATACATTGCTTTTAATATGAAATTTTTTTTATTAAAAACACCTCTTTGACCCAATTCATCCTCAAATATACAAAATAATGTTATTATATTACTTATCTAATACTTAATGAACCACAAGCTAAAAATTCAAATACTAAACAAATATCATGAACTAATTTTTTTTATCATTTATCCTTCATTATGATTTTAAAAAGTGCCTTGACATCTACTCTATGAACTTAAGCCTTTATTCATATTCACATAAAAATTTCTAGACTTTCAAACTTAAAAAAGTCTACATCATTGTAATACTAGAAGGTTAATATAAAAAGTTAAATGAAATTCAAGACATTGTTTCAAGGCAGAATGATAAAAGGGAAGCTAAGCAAAGATATAGGTCATAACAAAAAATGTGATCCCAGATTACTGAAATCCATTGGAGTTCCCAAGCTTCACTTCCATGCCATCCTTCCCCTAAACTGTTTACCACCTTGCTTTTGTCGTTTTTTTTCTCTTGTCGAGAATGAGCTACTCTTGCTCTTTTGGTAGCCTGCGGCATCGCCTTCAAGTGCTGCTTTTGCCTGTTGCTTAGCCCACCGGTTTGGTTAAACAATAGTAGCAAATTATCTCAAGCCAACCTAGATAAAAACAAGCTTTGAAATAGAAAAAATCACGTAACAAAAAAAACATGATGCTCATGCAATTAAAAATGGCAAATGTAACTATGACATACCTTTTTTTCACGACAGTTTTAGCGTTGTACTTTTCTCTATCCGCTCTGCCTGTTCGAACGAGAGCTACTCTCTCCTGCTTACTGAGCTTGCTTCTGACGTGCGTCTAAACACAACACATTATTATGATTTGTTAACCAATGATGTTAGTATTTTTCTTTTAAAAAATGCCAAACCAACTTGGATGGGTCAAACTTCGCTGTATGCACTCAACTCAAAAGTAAAGATAAACTTGAATACATCCAAGAGGTTCTAATTATTCTTATTTCTACCATTTCAATGAGATCACTCCCAAAGTATGACTGGTGAGAAACATCAAAGAAAGCAACCATGTTATAAGACATTAAAAGCAGGAACCTATGAACTATATTTTTGTAGCATTGAGCACAGATTTCTTCATGCTTAAGACAATAAAATTGCTGACACAGCTCAGTAATAATGCTTCCATTAGCTAACTTCTAGATGGAAAATAATATGTGCTTTTGCTGGATGAAATAAAACTCCATTTGGATCTAATTACTTGTGCTAGAAATTACTCGTTATTTAGTAATTTTACTTCAAATAATGCACGGTCAAAGTATAAAACATGACTTAATCCCTCAACAATGAAATTAAGTTATATCCTATGAAGAATTATGTGTCCAGTAAAACCACATCATTGGTATTTCATCTTCAAAATACTAAGTCAACTGATACACCTTTAGGACTAACTATCTGGCTTAACTTCTCCAAACAAGATCAACATTAACATCATCAGGCCATTAAAAGCCATGAAATATGCATGAATAATGCACGTTGAGAAGTGAAATAAGAAGGGTCATCAAACCAATAGATTGCAACAATGTTAGAGAATTACCTCAAGTTTAACAGGGTTCAAACGTTTTGCACTTAGCTGCTCAGAAATTGGAATTTTAGAAGTTGCTGCTTTATAGCCTTCATCCTTTCTTAATAGACCATGTTGAGACAAGGCCTTCTTTGCCTCTTGATTTGCCAAATAAACTTTTGAATATGATTTCTCAAATTAACCTTCTAGTCAAGACATGAAGACCCTACACATAACTTATGCTCATTTATTTGATAACAATAGAGACTACCTTCAATTTAAAAGCTTTGTCAAGGACATCTGCATGAACAAGGTAATCTTTGCAGAAGCCATGCTATCAATAAATACAAGATAATCGATGAGCTGCTAGGAAAATTGAATATAAAAGATAAAAGATGATGTCTACCTTCAGTTCTTTAATATGTTGGAAGTCTTCATTAGAAACAATACCATAAGCCTCATCAGTTGAAACTTCAGTAGCCTTGATTACTACAAGTCTTTTAAGAGAACACAGACTTGCATCGACGGAATTCAGGCATTCAACAAATTTGTCTAGCTTCTTCTTTCTATTTGACGGATCTTTCCCATCAACAGCACCTTCATCTTTCCCATCAATACGTATGGCTTGCACTTCTATTTCTTCAATCAATTCTTCAGTGTCACAAACATTAGCTAATTCCCCATCATCTGAACCTTCTTCATCACTGTCATTCTTGTAGGCATCATCTTCCAAACCATCAATACCACTAGATTCTCCACTTTTAGGGAAAAATTCATTATCACTCTCTCCATTTTCTATAGAATACTCATCTTCTTCATATGCAATCTAGCATAGATATCATTGTCAACTGGTGAGGAATCCTTTTCAGCTTCTGAACCATAAGCAGACATTTCATCCTCAGAACTACTATATAAAGGCTTATCATCATCTTGTTTAAGTAACTCAACACCTGGCACGTCATTGGCAACACTGACTTCTCCAAATGCTTTTTGTCTGGTTTTTGAATAAATGGAATGACCTCGACCTTTCTTGACCAAAAATGAAGAGCATATCTATAGAAATGAAAAAAAAAGAAAATTGAATTTTTTCCCAAAATATAACAAAAAATTTCTTTTTTCATTGCACCATTGAGGATGCCATCAAAAAATAGGAAAGTCAAAAACATACCTCTCTTAATAATGTGACCAAGGAGCGTGCAACAATTGAAACAGCTTTCTAATGTGTCTTTTTGTACAAGACCAAGTATTGAAGATGATCTTCATTCATCAACTAAGTCACATTGAAAAAAAATTATGAAAGATGATGGTAACTGCTCCTTTCATGCTGTAGTAAAAAAAATAAAGAATCTAAATATTCTTATGTTGCTAGGAAGAGCAAGAATAAAAGAGCAACAACTTAGTTTTGGCTGTCTATAAATACAAATAAATCTCGCTTCCTAGGTTTTGATCACCTATAAGCTTTTTTTAAGTGCCGATTAGAAATTCCATATCAGAATTGCAAACTGAAGAAAATAGTTCATAAATTACCACTGTTATGCAAATATGAAGGGAAATCATAATGTAAAGAGACAAGATTCATGATATCACAGAAGTGCTTGAGTAAATATATAAGGTGCAAATTCCATAATGCATTAGTTCCAATTATCTATCAATCATGCATCTGAACCATGTTGCTATTCCTTTCCTTTGAATTCTTGTTTAAGATATGCAGGCACTTAAATCACATATATTTCCATCTTTTCAAAGGTGTAATTCATGAAAAACTATAGTATTATTACTATATCGTCATGTGCACTAACTAGTCTTTAACATATGCTGTTACCACTCAAAAAGTGCATTTGGCTGTATCCAAGCCATTTTAATTAAATATGTTTGCATATTTAGGTATAATTGAAAGGCAATTGCATCAAATGTAAGAGCATTAGTATGATAGCCTAAATTATTTAATTATAAAATGCATTTGTATTTGCGTATTTAATGTTGAATGTAAACTATACAGATCCAACACTATGAAATCAATATATTTTGATGCATCTAAAAAAATATAATGTGGCTAATAGCTAGATTTGGAACTTGGGCAAACCATTGAGAAAATCTTGAAATGAGATATCTACCAGTACCTTATTTGTATTTTTTGAAGTCTTTTAAATTTTTTTATAAATTTTAAAAAAGAAAATAAAAAAAATATTTTATATAATCCTCTTTTATTATAAAAAAAAAAAGCTTACCCTCCCCAATGCTTTTTAGCTATGCTCTATGCATCAGGAGGTCTGAGAAAAAAAAGAAGAGCATTGGAGAAGAAAAAGAAAATAGCTTGTGCTTGGGTCTGGAGGGCTGCAATAAGCAAAGCTTCACCTAAGAAAGTCACAGTAGAAACTACTTCAATATGGGAAAAGAGTTTCATGAAAGAGCTCATATCTTGAATTGCATAAAAAGGACTGTTAAAAGTATACTTTTGACTGAGATTTTCCTCCCTTGGAATGCTGTTAGATTTTTTATTGAGCTACTCGAGCGATGGTTTTGAAGTAACCAAATACTTGGATGAATTTGGTAGTGTTGTTAAGAAAGTCTATGTCACATACCATGCAATAGGCTTAATTCACAATATGACAAGAAAAAATATACCATACGATATGAGAGAATCACCTTTATAATCGTTGGGACCTAAATTATCGGCAATGTTACAGTGATATATGATAAGATAAACCAGTTGTCATTCGTAGAAAAATTATGAGTCAGGGTACAACAAGGACACTATCATCATAAGTAGAAGATACAAGGCAATGTAGGCGATTGTTCCATAAAGAAAAAGAAGGATTTAAAAACATTTTGTAACTATGTTTGTGAACACTTATTGTATAAAAAATATATAGTTTAGAAAAATAATAAAAATAAAACTTAAAATAATGTTTAAGAATTTCAAAAATCTTATGAATAAAATATAAATAATTACTAAAAACACGTAATAAAAATTATAAAAAAAAGATAAAAAAATGAAAAGGAAATAAAAGTGACATAAAAGAGTCATCATATGAACAAAATAAAACTACAATATAAGATAGTTAAATTGTTAAATTATTTGAAAATATTATTTTTGATTATGTTGTACTGTGATATGAGCATACTACATAACATATATTTATCTATACATATGTTCTGATTCATATGACAACATACTATAATTATATACACACACATATGACAATTAAAAAATAAAATAAAAAATAGAAATATATAACAAAAAAAGAAATTATAAAAATAGAGAATGATTAACTAAATAAATCTAGAACAAGAAAATGATGAAATAAGAATGTGATGATTTCTCTATGACCCCATCTCGTCATTGTTCTATGTGAGAGAATCACCTTTTGTATTGTTGGTACCTAAATTATGAGAAACGAAAAAACCAAAAACCCTCCACCATGAATAAAGGATTCTAAACAATGATTGCAATGGTACAATGGTATATGATATGATCACCTCTATTGTCTGTAGTAGCTAAATGGTGAGCTATAACACGACAAGTACAGCACCATGTGTACCAAATACTAGTAAATGTGAGCAATGGCTCTTGATAAATAATCTGATATGGAATCCCGAGTGAGGATAGTGATCATATGAAAATTAAAAATCTTTAAAAAATAGTAAAAAAATTTTAAAAATAAAATAAAAAGAATAGAAATATTAGAACAAGAAAAAAATAATATATGATATTAATATTATATGACAATTATGTGTATTATGAGCATATAAACAATGATTCAGCATTTTATATCTTTTATTGATAGCAAATATTATTCTTAATTATTACACCATCTTTATTTAACCACACATCCATATTCTTTTATCTTCTTGCAATTAGTACTTTACAAATTAAGTATATTATTCTTATTTACTTATATTATAAGCCAAGATACATGCATATACAAAGCTAAGGTTTCTTAAAATATAACATAATATTTTGAATTAAATAGTATATTATTTTTTAAACTTTGTGAAAGACATTAAATGTGAAGACAATTGTTATACCTAATTGACAAAAAATACATTTATATACTTTTCAACTTATCTTTCATTTGATAGCTTAAGATCACGTTTGCTACTTTCTATGCTATTATTTTATCTTAAGATATTATATTGGATATTTGATGCTTTTCAACACCCCCACTCAATTTTGGAATTGTGTCCTTTAGATTTGTCACATGCTCTCTTTATTGTATGGTATTCTGATATTGTTAGTGTATTTTAATATTAAGCCAAACGGGGAGTGACAATTAGACCATCAAAAGTACTAATATAATAAATGTGAAGTTTAGGAGTGCATGGACACTGTTGGCTTACCAATAGCTCTTTTCCACTGACACAAAATTGGATGCTGGCAGAAAGGCATACAGTGCTGTCACCTATAAGGGGAGCCACTTGCAAGCTAGCACGATCTGTGAAAAAACTAAGTTGGACACAAAATTCATCACAAAGGAAACCAAGAAAGGACAAAAGCATCCATTAAAACAACACAAAAGTACTTGACAATAGTCCAAAACAATTGACAAATAAAATTGATTCAAAGCATAACAAGTTCAATAGAAACTTAATCAGATGAATAGAACACATACCAATGGTATCCTCAAGCACATCTCACGTACCACATTTAACCCAACAGCAACTGCTTAATAGAACACAAGCCACCGATTGAAATCAATACACCACTCAGTAATGACAAAATATTCAACATCTAAACAGAGTATAAAACACCTCAAGACGAGACCGATCATGCACAAATTGATTCATTATTTACCTGAATTGCAAATTGGCAAGAAATTAAATTTAGTCCATCCATAACTAAACATAGCTCCACCAGAAAATATAGTTAATGGAATCCAAAACCAAACCTATCATTCTTAGTGTTATTATCTACTATGAATAACTCACTGTATTCATATCAAAATAGAAGTCACTTTAGAAAGGGAAATGAAATGTAATAGGCTACCATGTACTCAAGGAATTAGTAGTGGCAAGAAACTGAGATTAAAATTTTTCTTCAATCAGAACTCTTAAAAATTGGTGCAGTAGGAAAAATGGACACCCCGATCCAACATATTTGACAACATTCTATACCAGCCCAAGATGTTATCCAATTTACAATTCAATCTCTGAGGAGCCAAAAGAAGAATCAAAATGAATATGCAAAGAAGTACGATTCTAATGTTAGAAAGCAATTAATTTGGCAATTGCCTTTAGTGACCATAGGCTTCAAACAAAATTTCACGAATTCTCAATAAAGATATTTAAAATTAAAAAGATCATAAAAGGAAGCACTAGCTACTGCTCAACAGATCATGACCTTGAAATTAGACCATTTTGTTAAAAAAATATGAATTCAACTACAGGAATATTTAACGTTTTTTACTTGGAAGGCTGATATATTATGCTCAATGTGGAATTAACCTCTCTTGACCAAAACAAGGACCAATTTTAAAGCTTTTAATATTTTCCTTAGCATGTTTACAAATGTCAAAAACTCCAACAATATTTAAAAATACTAGATAATATTGTACAATTACAAATTTTCAAACTACTAAGTAGTTTTAAATGATACAGAAGAACTATGAATCTAATTCAATGTTCCTCATTCAATCTTTAGTTATATATATAATAATGACCCAAGACACCCATGCAAATAATCTGGAGCCTCAAAAAGAAGTTCAAAAATAAGCAAAAAAATGATAAGGCAAAAATGAAAAGGGAAAATCTAAGAGAACCAAAAAAACTGCCATCAAATTGTACGTATCACCATTCAACCAAGTAAGGGGAACCAGACATCATTAACAATAGGGAGAAAACACCATTATAGAAGCAATCACGGCCATGAAGTATAAATCTTATTATCTAATAGGTGCCTACATAAAAAAGACATAAAATAACTACAAGAGGATCGACAAAAAAGCTAACCACCTAAAATCGTTCATTGCATACATGAAGATGAGAGAAGAGCTTCTCTACAAAGCCTTGTGGAGTTAGACGAAGTATGAATTATGACTTGGAACAAGAATTTTCAAAAAAAAAGTAGGACTTCAATTCAAGGTTTACTAACCAAAGCATCTTTAAGATGAATAAGAGGAGGGTAGGAGTGTGCTACTTCATTTTTTGATGATTGACGTTGCTACCTTTTCATACCACAAACAACACGTTGCAATTTTGCCTTTTTCTTTTTCTTTATCGAAGTAGTGCCCTTGTGTTGTGCCCAAATATGTACAAAGATATCACTATTAGAAAAGTATTTAGGAATTCCAGTACCTAACCCAATTCTATAGCAATGATCATACAGAACATGTGTTAATTAATGAAAGTGTTCCATAAGTCAAGTTTTTCCTTACAATACAATTACCATCACCATCATTTTTGTAATCACATAGATTGTAGGTAAAAGAAAACTAAATCCTACAAAAACTTGAGAGACTATCGAGACCTTTCAATGGAAATAGCATGTCTTTTTCAATTTAATATCATAAACTTCAATTAAAAAAAATGTAAACTCATGCTCAAAGTTCAACAGAACAGTGTGAGCAACATGAAAATATACAGATGGAATTGATGCAAAAGAGCTAACATTGAGAAGATACATATCGAAGTTCTGATGACCAATTTCTTTGAAATATTTTTTGTAAGCTTATATCAACCAACCAAATTATAGAGGCCAACTGTGAATATTTTTTTACTTAAGGTGTAATTATCACATTTGAAAATTCTCGAATTTTTGCATATCAACTTCTCCACCTCCAAGTGACTAGGGCATTCTTTATGATGAATGAGCATTGCCTCAAAAAACGGCTCTTCTGAATACAAAAAAGAAAAAATGTCAGAATAATATAACAAATCAGCAAGTAAGAAAACCATTTCTAATATAGATTTCTATTCAAACATGTGAAAAATAAACTGATGCACTTATACTAACTCAAGCATGTCTTAACCAAAGCACAAACTTTGAGTAAATGACTAGGCACAAAAAACTGATTGAATGTCCTCAAGTCAAATTGAACAATATTAAAGAAATTTACCCAATTTACCTAACTACAAAGACCTGATTAGAATAAAACTTTAGTTTTCATTATTTATGTTTTCTGGAACATTAACAAAGAGCTTTTATTAGTCAAACAAAAGAATAACTTGCTGGAAAGACCATCCTTGTAGATGGAAATCGACATAAAACTTAAAAGCTAAAAACTCAGTTGAAACTTTAGCAACTAGATCAAAAGGCTTTTACTTTATTGAATGAAGACCTGCATAATAGTTTCAATATAAATTATTCAATCCAAAATCCAAGACCTTATGCAAATATTTTGAAAGCCCAATCATCACCTCAAAGTTAAGGTGCAATATATGTCAATCGTTGTTTGCTGATCATTAACACTGCAACATATCATGGACTCTAACGCCACCTAGCATGCTTTGCAAATAGCATTAGCAGTTCGATCATCAAACCATAATTTTGAAATAAGAAATCGTACATCAGTTATTATAATCAACAAAATTAAGAAAAATTAGTAAAAATAGAGTATATATGACATCACGCATCTGTAGCAATCAGAATAGAATATTTTGAAGCTTCTTTTTTTTTGCTTCATTTCTATGTTTTTTGTTCAAGTGTCGAATACTGAGCACAACATAGAAAAATGCAAGTTTTCTGAGGTTTTGTTCACCAACGATCTGAAGGTCCATATAATTCAAGAGGCACATCAAACTCAACAATTTGCCTATACAAAAAAGAAAACCATAATTAAAGGCGTAAACTTTCAAAACAAACAAGAAAAAAAAATAACATGCTAGAGAACTTCAATTTCTGTAGAATCATTGGAACAACATACCTCTTGTAATAGTAAAAAATATTATGAAAAACAAAATTCCATTTTGGTTATTTTAAGATCATTTGGTTTAAGCCCATAAAATTTCATAGCCTTCATCTAGGCATTTGAAGTTGGTAAAATATTTCACGTTGGCCATTTCTCTTAGCTTATAGTATACACTTAAAAACCCCACTTATCCATCTCTCCTCAATTCCTTCAGTTGACCTTTAGGAAACTCTATGGTGTATCTTTCCACTTATCTCGAATGCTTCCCAACCATCTACTTCTATGACTTGCATTTTCTCCATTGTCCTCGAGGTAGCCAAGCCATGGCAATGTATGTCCAACATTGTGTTAAAGCTAATGCTTAGGACTTCCTATAAGCAATGTGATATATTGTCTAAATATACTAAAAGTTTAACAAAGATCATTATATCAACAATGAGTTAATTGAAAAGAAGTAAGGATTCCTGCACCATCACGGATGGATACGTATAAACAAATAATTTCAAGAAACTAGAATTAAATCATAAATTTCACTAAGTTAATTAACATCATGATTTATAAGAAGATAAATGTTAATGTTGTCCAAAAAGCTAGGCACATTGTCAAAAAACCAAGCTATTACCAATTTTAGGATTCAAGCTTCAATACTCAAGTAAGAATTGAAATAGAAATCGGTTAGTACAATTTTGGATAAGTCTACAAACGATTATACAACGAATGTTTGTTATGGGATTAAAGAGCTTAATGAAGTAGATAAAATGATTATAACAATTCCTTATCATTACTTCAAGGAACAAAAAATATTTTCTTAATTCTACAAGGGAATCATCATGAACTCAAATTAATTATTATTATGATATTTCTCTCACATGCTCAAAAAAGCATTAGAAAAGGAAAAAAAGAAGCTAGCATTGTACATATTGAAATTATGAAAACATGTATAATGAAGCAAAGATGAGGGTATAAGGAGGCTTTATATTGATAAAACATTGAAACAAATAAAAATAAATTAAAATTTCATATATTAAAAATAATTTTGCACGACTAAGGAGAACATATTCAAAATTTCTTAATTACAATCGAATTCCATTATGGCTATGCTTTAAGTCCTGAGATGTGTTTGTAAACTTAATTTCAAAAATGTTTTCTACATGTGCACCAAAAGCATCAAAATCATTTTGAAAATTTCTCACAACTCTCATTTTTGCACATAAAAAGACAATGCTTGATATGTACTTTTGCACTTCTTTCATAAAACTTTCTAACAACATAAGTAGTAAATGACAGCTTTAATTTTACACTAATTATTGATGCAATTTTAAAATTCAAGATAAACCATTAATAAGTATTTTGCTAATAATTTTATAACAATTGATAAGACTAAGCAAAGAGATAAATCAAATCTAAGACTAAGCAAATAAATAAAAAAACTGAGTCTATGAACAATGACTCTGAAATTTAAATGGTATCGCATTTCTAGTTCTTATAATAAATAAAGGAATTTATATTTAGACAAGTAATTCCAAAAACATATTGATTATAACAGTTATCAAAAAAAAAGGAACAATACAAAATTTACTTATTTTGAGCCTATACTTCAAAATGATAAAAAATTAACAAAAACAATGTCACTAATATGACCAAGCACCGAACAAATAAGGCGAAAATAAAACATACTTTTGAGTGTTGTGTCATCAAAATATCACACTCAAGGGTAAAGACAAATTTGTAAGATTGAATGGCATCAAATGGCAATGTGTGAGTACAAACACACAAATAAAATAATTGTTATAGAGATAAAGCTTCTAAGTTTGAAGAGTAACTTACTATAACGGAGAAAATTGACATTCTACCAAATGAAGACAAGCCTAAAGAAAATCAATCTAGATGGTTTGGTTATATTAAGAAGTTTACTTTGTAGTTCTATAAGAGAAGTAGTTTACTAAATCTTTTCTATAAAAAAGGAAAAAATATAGAACAAAAAAATGATTATTTACTATTGGAAATGGCTTTAACAACTTTGGATCCAGAAGAAAGATAGTTAAAGAAAAGAAACAATAGCATCTTAGAATCAATGTATCTAACCTCACTTGATGTGTTATAGAACTATTATTCTAATTATAATAACAGAATATAAATTCTATCTTGGCAGCCTAAACCTTTTTAATATAGGAATCTAACAAAAGAAATATACAGCCTCACAAGAAATAGTTAAGATTTTATATTTAAGAAATGATGGGAAAAAGTGCATATTTTGTTCTTTGTAGAAGGAAATTAAATTTTTACCTTGATCAACATTTAGAAAGGCCTATCAAGTTTAACAACTTATCAACAATTATGATCTTCTCTTAAAGCTCAATGAAGTGGAAGTTTCCCATTTTCTCTAATGCCCAGTTCAAAATATAACTTTAATCTGTACAAACAAAAGATATTTCCAACCATGAAAATGCTGAATAGAAATATGTTAAATAATGGTGGCCCTCCAAATTGAAGCGTACCGAACACTATAACAGATTTGACCAAAAAATAAAATAAAAAAACGAACCTTCCCATTGACAAGGAGGATGATGGTTTGTGCTAGATTCGAACGAAGGGAAGACGGGAGGGTCCGAACTTCAGATTGAAGGAGATGAGAGACTAATGAGGAAATTAAGCGAGGCGTCGTGGATAGTATGGGGTCGTGTGCACCAGGAACATCGTGAGGTCACCGAGATCCTTCGAGACCACCGAGTTCGACGATGAACTGAGCACGAATTGCTGAAGGAAGAGATGTAGGGATGATTGGAAGTGGCCATAGATAAGGAGAAGCTCCTCCTCGTATCCTTCTCAGTCCAGCTTCATCCTGGATTGAAGCAGAGGAAGGCTCAGCCTATCAGCTGCCTTTCCAAATGTAGAGAAGGAATCTGATAAGAGGAGGTTCACCATCGTCGCCATTTCTACAGATCAATTAACAAAACCCTATTCAAAGGGAAGCTCAGAAGAACCAAGTTAAGGAGCTTATGCAGTTTCAGCATGGAAAATGTTTAAACAAAAGGGATAATTACTATATATTAATAATTTATTAAACAAAAAGAGATTATTGTTTTGAATTGGATTTGCGACACTAGGATTGCTATATGGGTTAGTACGGGATTAAAGTTTTTAAAATATTTTAACAAAACAAATTTAATAATAGATTTAATTAAAAGATTGTGGTATTATTACTAAATTTTAGAAAAAATAATATCTTTTGTTATATTATTATTAGGTTATAATCTATCAATAAGCACACCTTTATTGATAATATTTATTACAATTTTAAGATGCATAAATGTGCATCACAAATTTTTGTTATCAATCTATAATATAATTATATGATAAATAATAAAGATGTGAAGTTTAAGAACCTTTTTTGATAATACCAACAGCTTGAGGTTGGACAATCAAGGCTTAATTGGCATTGCTTACAATGCTATCGCTTAAGGAGACAAGGCACATGATTCATCCTTCTCGTACCCATGTCTTCTAGTAATGTTAGCACCTAAGGAGATAAGTGTAAATTTTAACTATCCTTTTGACAATGTCTTGTGTCACCACATGCAACACATCCTCCAAGGAAATAAAAGTAGAAAGATAGTATTTGGTCATTTTTTGTTGATGCACAAACTCAAATAGGAAGTGACACTTAGGGTTTAATTGAAAAAAATAAATTTGTATACTTGAAGAACAAACATTTTTCTAAAGGGGAATAGAATTTTAGTTTATTCCCCTAGTTTTTGATCCTCCTTTGCTATCCTCGACTTAGGAGAGCCCAAGTTATTACTTAATTTTTTTATAATCGCACTAAATAAAAATCTCTAATTAGTTTTTGTTGATTCCCTTGAATCTAAATTTGACATTAACATATTTTAACATCATTTTAAGAAACTAGATAAGTAAGCTAAAATGGAGCCCAACAATCTATGATATTGTTATTTGAATGAGAATCTCTCAACACTTTTGGTTAAGAAGCAAGCAAAGTTCCTTACATTTCCACCTCATTAGTTTGTAATCGTTCTCCTTCATCCACCAACAATCATTTCCATTTATTTTAATGAAAAAAAAAATTTACCAAATTTATTTCTTCTTATACTTTAAAGGGGCATATAAGGTAATTTAATAACTCTAGCAAGAGAGACAACACCAAATCCCTCTCTTATAATCGAGAGCCCCTTGAGGCTCTTAGTATCACTCTTTGGCATAATCACTTTGCTCCCATTTTCAAAAATTTTATGCCTTATAATCCTTCACAACATCATCTTATCGACACCACAACAATGATTTATGAATCAAAGCCTACCATCTCTCCCTTAGTTAAATTTTTTTTTGCACTTAACTTAATCTTAAATGTAACAACCCTCAAATCTCAAACAATGTCAAATAGAAAAATTTTATATTTAAGTCAAAAAGTATGGGACAAATTATTATTAATCTTAATCAAATTAATTTCTTAAAGTAAATTATTTTTATATAAAAATATTAAAATATATTATTTTTATATAAAAGATAACTTACATTCATTAGACTTATAACTTTGCCCACACATGACTTTATGATTTGTTGACCATTACTTGATTTGGCACATTTATCATGCTAGAAATCTCTAAATTTTCCAATACCTATTAGTGTTGAAACACATCTCATGTCATTCTTTTAATTTTGGGTTTTATAAGAATGCTTGAGATCTGTACTTTATCATGCTTTTCAATCAATAATGTCACACTTGAGCATATAATAGCAATTTATTAGAACAATATACTCATTTTTCTCATTTTTTTAAAAAGTTTCTAACAATAAATACTACATGAAAATTAATTCTTAGAACTTCCTTAGCTTTACCTAAATCACATACCTTTATGTCACCCAGCCGTTACTTGATGTGATACATCCAATTTTAACAAACAACCAAAGCCTAGCTATGGAGGAACACATCTTCTTGGTTTGACTCTTACAAAAACCAACCCATGCCAAGCTCAGAATAAAGATGAAGTATTGGCTTATTGCTAAAGAACCAAGAAGCATGTGTCAAATCATCATTAATGAAGAAGAGGCACTCCTCCATCTTTTCTTTCCAAACTCATCAAGTTAGCATTTCTTGTGGAGTTAAACTTGCCAACGAAATCATTGCACCTCTCTCTTTATGAAATCAGATAGCTAGAGACTGGGAGAGGTCCGGCTCATCATCCTCCTTTCACAACGGACATCTGCTACAGTAGACAGACAGTGATTGGTTCAGTTGTATCCCGCCCAGGATCCTGATTTCTCCCCAACAACAAACTGACAATCTTCACCTCCTATAATGGACATAGTTTTAAAAGCGATATTTTTTTTGAATTTATATTTAAAATTGGTTAATCAAAGATCTTTTTTGAAACAAAATAAATTTGTGTTGACCAGTCTTGATTATTAGTCCAAAATGTTGTCAACCTTCATTGACCTTAACACCCAAACTTAATTTTTCAAGACATCCAGCCTTTGGGCTATTTTCCTATTAGCATTTCGGTCATTCTCTTACTAACTTTGAGCATTTCTTGATATGCCAATGGGTGTTATTTGAACTAGTGGCAAGCAAGCAATCATAGTATGTCTCCAAACTAATTTTTGTCACATTTGACCTCAATGGAGTATAGTAACTCTCAATAACATCTTCTATTTTACTTTCTTTAATAGAGCCACACAAATGCTAGAAGACTTATAAAAAAGTTTCTTTCATTATGATTATTATAATGTTTGTAATTATTTTAATTAAATTTTTTAATCAATATCAGTATTGTAAAAGTCCATAATTAATCATAGATAAATTATTCTATGTCTAATTATGAAGGTCCTCATGTGAGGATAAGTGAAAGATGCTTTTGGATCTAGGAGCATTCTCTAGATTCTATTGTATTAGTCAGCACTTGTTAGTTTTGTTAGGGGGAGAGACTTACCAGATATGACTCTACCTTCAATTCAATGTTTTGTGATTTTTTCTTCTCTCTCTCTCTCTCTTCTTGAGAGAAATTTCTCTTTGCCTGTTGTTGGAGCTTAATATTTATTGTTCATCTTCATCAGTTTCAAACTCATTTTGAATTGAAAAATATAGAACTTACATAGTAACATAATAGAAAAATATTATCAGTTTCAAAATAGTAACATAATAAAAAAATGTAGAACTTTCATCATCGATGATTCAACTTTTGCAACTCTCCTCTAATGGTACAATTCTACTTCTCAGTTTTCTTATATGAAAAAGCTCATTGGAGCACATAAGTTCACTTGAACTTAGCCTCAATTGGGCCTATTAAATCTATTTATAAGCCGAGACAACAAGGTCGTGGTGACCTGAACTCCTCAAAGCTCACTATTGAATTAAGCTTTGGAAGTGAGGGCGCTTAAAATCGTTTTTTATTCTACCCATACCATGACTGTTGAGAATTTGAAAATCTTATTCCCATGGGTTTCAATATGACATCTTTACAAAACACCTAAATATTATATTTTTTACAAATATATCATCTTATTTAATATTTTCCTATAATGATATCTAGAAACTAAATATATACCCCATCAAAATCTAATATTTATATATTTATAAATATATTATTCACTAATTAGTTTTAATTTAAGCCAAAAATTCTAAAATTATAAATTTAACATGATGTAGTTTATACTTTAATATTTATAAATTTATAGACTACAAATTACATTTGACATAAATCATAATTTCTAAAATTTCAAAGCTATCTTACATGTCCATTTGATAATTACATTTATACATATATCTTTAATAATTTATAAGAAGTTTTTTAGATATTTAAAAATTACAAACTCAATGTCATTGAGTTCATCTACCAAGAGTTCTATTTATTAATGTACTCAAACAATATATTTTTTTACTAAGTTTGAACTTATGATATATTATGAGCACTTTATTTTTATTTTAATAATTTTATATTAAAATAATATATTTAAATATTTTTATATAAAAATAATACACTTTAAGAAATTAATTTGATTAAGTTTAATAATAATTTGTTACTACCTTTTTCACTTAAATATAAAATTTTTCTATTTGATATAGTTTGAGATTTGAGGGTTGTTACATTTAAGATTAAGTTAAGGGCAAAAAAAACTTAACTACGGGAGAGGTAGTAGGCTTTGATTAATAAATCATTGTTGTGGTGTAAATAGGATGATGTTGTGAAGGATTATAAGGCATAAGATTTTTGAAAATGGAAGCAAAGTGATTATGCCAAAGAGTGATACTAAGAGCCTCAAGGGGCTCTCGATTATAAGAGAGGGATTTGGTGTTGTCTCTCTTGCTAGAGTTATTAAATTACCTTATATGCCCCTTTAAAGTATAAGAAGAAATAAATTTGGTAAAATATTTTTTTTGTTATTAAAATAAATCGAAATGATTGTTGGTGGATGAAGGAGAAAGATTACAAACTGATGAGGTGGAAATGTAAGGAACTTTGCTTGCTTCTTAACCAAAAGTGTTAAAAGATTCTCTTTCAAATAACAATATCATAGATTCTTAGTCTCCATTTTAGCTTACTTATCTAGTTTCTTACAAATGATGTTAAAAGATGTTAATGTCAAATTTAGATTCAAGGGAATCAACAAAAACTAAGTAAAGATTTTTATTTAGTGCAATTATAAAAAAATTAAGTAATAATTTGGGGTCTCCTAAGTCGAGGATCACAAAGGAGGACGAGAATAACTAGGTGAATAAACTAAAATTCTATTCCTCTTTAGAAAAATGTTTGCTCTTCAAGTATGCAAATTTATTTCTTTCAATTAAACCCTAAGTGCCACTTCCTAATAGAGTTTGTGCATCAACAATGAATGAGCAAATATTATCTTTCTTCTTTTATTTCCTTGGAGGATGTGTTGCTTGTGGTGACACAAGACATTATCAAAAGGAAGTTAAACTTTACACTTACCTCCTTAGGTGCTAACATTACTAGAAGACATGGGTATAAGATGGATGAATCATGTGCATTGTCTCCTTAAATGATAGCGTTATAAGCGATGCCAATTAAGTCTTGATTGTTCAACCTCAAGCTGTTGGTATTATCAAAAAAGGTACTCAAACTTCACATCTCTATTATTTATCATATAATTATATTATAGATTGATAACAAAATTTTGTGATGCACATTTATGCATCTTAAAATTGTAATAAATATTATCAATAAAGGTGTACTTATTGATAGATTATAATCTAATAATAATATAACAAAAGATATTATTGTTTCCAAAATTTAGTGATAATACAACAATCTTTTAATTAAATATATTATTAAATTTATTTTGATTAAAGTATTTTAAAAACTTTAATCCGGTACTAACGCGTAGAGCAATCCTACTGTCGCCAATCAAATTCAAAACAATACACCCTTCTTTTATTTAATAAATTATTAATATATAGTAATTATCTTTTGTATTTAAACATTTCAATCCCGAAACTATATAAGCTCCTTAGCTTGGTTCTTCTGAGCTTCGCTTTGAATAGGGTTTTGTTAAATGATATGTAGAAATGGCGACGATGGTGAACCTCCTCTTATCGGATTCCTTCTCTGCATTTGTAAAGGCAGCCCATAGGTTGAGCCTTCCTCTGCTTCAATCCAGGATGAAGCTAGACTGAGAAGGATACGAGGCAAAGCTTCTCCTTATCTATGGCCACTTCGAATCATCCCTACATCTCTTCCTTCAGCAATTCGTGCTCAGTTCATCGTTGAACCCGGTGGTCTCGAAGGATCTCAGTGACCTCATGATGTTCCTGGTGCACACGACCCCATACTATCCACGACGCCTCGCTTAATTTCCTCCTTAGTCTCTCATCTCCTTCAATCCGAAGTTCGGACCCTCCCATCTTCCCTTCGTTCCAATATAGCACAAGCCATCATCCTCCTTGTCAATGGGAAGGTTCGTTTTTTATTTTATTTTTTGGTCAAATCTGTTATAGTGTTCGGTACGCTTCAATTTGGAGGACCACCATTATTTAACTATTTTTGTTCAGCATTTTAATGGATGGAAATATCTTTTGTTTGTACAGATTAAAGTTATATTTTGAACTGGGCTTTGGAGAAAATGGAAAACTTCCACTTCATTGTGCTTTAAGAGAAGATTATAATTGTTGATAAGTTGTTAGACTTGATTAGGCCTTTCTAATTGTTGATCAAGGTAAAAATTTGATTTCTCTCTACAAAGAACAAAATAGGCACTTTTTTTGCCATGATTTCTTAAATATAAAATCTTAACTATTTCTTATGAGGTTGTATATTTGTTTTGTTAGATTCCTATATTAAAAAGATTTAGGCTGCCAACACTGAATTCATATTATGTTATTATAATTAAAAGAACAGTCCTTTGACACATCAAGTGAGGTCAGATACATTGATTCTAAGATGCTATTATTTCTTTTCTTTAACTATCTTTCTTCTCGATCCAAATTTGTTAAAGCCATTTCCAATAATAAATAGTCATTTTTTTGTTCTATATTTTTTCCTTTTTGATAGGAAAGATTGAGTAATCTACTTCTCTTATAGAATCACAAAGTAAACTTCTTAATATAACCAAACCATCTAGATTGATTTTCTTTAGGCTTGTCTTCAATTGGTAGAATGTCAACTTTCTTCGTTATAGTAAGTTACTCTTCAAACTTAAAAGCTTTATCTCTATAACAATTATTCTATTTGTGTGTTTGTACTCATACATTGACATTTGATACCATTCAATCTTATAAATTTGCCTTTATCCTTGAGTGTGATATTTTCATGACACAACACTTAGAAGTATGTTTTATTTTCGTCTTATTTGTTTGGTGATTGGATCATATTAGTGACATTTTTTGTTAATTTTCTATCATTTTGAAGTATAGGCTCAAAATAAGTAAATTTTGTATTGTTACTCTTTTTATGATAACTATTATAATCAATATGTTTATGGAATTACTTGTCCAAATATAAATTCCTTATATTTATTATATGAACTAGAAATGCGATACCATTTAAATTTCAGAGTCATTGTTCATAGACTCAGTTTATATTTATTTGCTTAGTCTCAGTTTTAATTTATCTCTTTGCTTAGTCTTATCAATTGGTATAAAATTATTAGCAAAATGAATGATAATAGTTTATCTAGAATTTTACAATTGCATCAATAATTAGTGTAAAATTAAAGCTATCTTTTATTAAAGGAGGAGCGCAAAAGTAGTTATGAAGCATCATCTTTTTATGTGCAAAAATGGGAGTTGTGAGAAATTTTGAAAATGTTTTTGATGCTTTTGGTGCACTGGTAGAAAACATTTTTGAAATTAAGTTTACCAACACATCCAAGGACTTAAAGCATAACCATAATGAAATTCGATTGTAATTGAGAAATTTTGAATATGTTCTCCTTAGGCGTGCAAAATTATTTTTAATATATGCAATTTTAATTTATTTTTATTCTTTTATAATGCCTTATCAATATAAAGCCTCCAAATACACTCAACATTACTTTGTTACACATGTTTTTCATAATTTCAATATGTACAATGCTAACTTCTTTTTTTCCTTTTCTAATACTTTTTTGAGCATGTGAGAGAATTATCATAATTATAATTTATTTGAGTTCATGATGATTCCCTTGTAGAATTAAGAAAATGTTTTTGTTCCTTGAAATAATGATAAGAAAATGTTACAATCATTTTATGTTCTTCATTAAGTGCTTTAATCTGACAACAGACATTCGTTATATAACCATTTATCGACTTATCCAAAATTGTACTAACCCATTTCTATTTCAATTCTTACTGGAGTATTGAAGCTTGAATCCTAAAATTGGTAATGCCTTTGTTTTCTGACAATGTGTCTAGCTTTTTGAACAACAGTAACATTTATCTTCTTATAAATCATGATGTAATTAACTTAGTGAAATTTATGATTTAATTCTAGTTTCTCTAAATTATTTCTTTATACGTATCCATCCATGATGGTGTAGGAATCCTTACTTCTTTTCAATTAACTCACTGTTGATATAACCATCTTTGTTAATCTTTTAGTATATTTAGACAATATATTGCATTGCTTATAGGAAGTCCTAAGCATTAGTTTTAACACAATTTTGGACATACATTGCCATGGTTTGGCTAGCTTGAGGACAATGGAGAGGTGTAAGTCATATAAGTAGATTGTGGGGACGCACCCTAGATAAATGGAAAGATACATCATAGAGTTGCCTAAAGGTCAACTAAAAGAATTGGGAAGGAGAGATGGATAAGTGGGGTTTTTAGGTGTATACTATAAGCTAAGAGAAATGGCTTATGTGAAATATTTTACCAACTTCAAATGCCTAGATGAAGGCTATGAAAGTTTATGGGCATAAACCAAAAGATCTTAAAATAACAAAAATGGAATTTTTTTTTTCATAATATTATTTAGTATTTCAAGAGGTATGTTGTTCCAATTATTCTATAGAAATTGAAGTTCTCTAGCATGTTATTGATTTTTCTTGTTTGTTTTGAAAGTTTATGCTTTGATTACGATTTGCTTATTTGTATAGGTAGATTGTTGAGTTGGATGTGCCTCTTGAATTATATATGGACCTTCAGATCATTGGTGATCGAAACCTCAGAAAACTTGCATTTTCCTATGTTGTGCACAATATTCGACACATGAACAAAAAACATAGAAATGAAGCAAAAAATAAGAAGCTTCAAAATATTCTTTTCTCATTGCTATAGATGCATGATGTCTTATATAATCTATTTTTGCTGATTTTTCTTAATTTTGTTAATTTTAATAACTGATGTATGATTTCTTGTTTGAAAATTATGGTTTGATATTCAAACTGCTAATGCTATTTGCAAAGCATTCTTTCATAGTTCTTGAAGGTTGATATTTTCCTTATCTCTGCAAATGGTTAAGTCCTATTAGTTATCTTATTATGCCTTTTTTATATTTTCTTTTTGCCGAACACATGGTCATGGTATCAGCTCTGTGTTTCCTTTTTGGATATTAGCGTGTTGATGGTGATGATGATGACGGTGAAGCCTAAAGTGATTAGGATGATTAATATATCAAAAATCCACAAATCTTTCTTAGTATGGAAGCTATTTATAAGGCATGTAGTTGGTGTCTACAATTTATTTTTTTTGCTTTCTTGTGTGGAGTGATGAAGATGCAGTAAGCATGATGTGATGTCATAGTTATTCCATATGATAATCTAGGTGGTGTTAGAGTCCATGATATGTTGTGGTGTTAATGGTCAACAAACAATGATTGACAAATATTGCACTTTAACTTTGAGATAATGATGGGGCTTTCAAAATATTTGCATAAGGTCTTGAATTTTTTATTGAATAGTTTATATTGAAACTATTATGCAAGTCTTGATTCAATAAAGTAAAAGCGTTTTTGTTCTAGTTGGAGAAGTTTCAATCGAGTTTTTAGTTTTTTAGTTTTATGTCGATTTCCATCTACAAGGACGGTCATTCCAACAAGTTATTCTTTCGTTTGACTAATAAAAGCTCTTTATTAATGTTCTAGAAAACCTAAATAATGAAAAACAAAAGTGTTATTCTAATCAGGTCTTTGCAGTTTGGTAAATTAGGTAAATTTCTTTAATATTGTTCAATTTGACTTGAGGGCATCAAATTAGTTTTTGGTACCTAGTCATTGACTCAAAGTTTGTGCTTTGGTTAAGACATTCTTGAGTTAGTATAAGTGCTGCAGTCTATTTTACACATGTTTGAATGGAAAGCTATATTGGAAACAGTTTTCTTACTGATTTGCTATATTATTCTGATATTGTTTCCCTTGTGTATTCAGAAGAGCAGTTTTTTGAGACAATTCTCATTCATCGTGAACAATAACCTAGTCATTTAGACGTGGAGAAGTTGATATGCATAACTTTGAGAATTTTCAAATGTCATCATTATACCTTAAGTAAAAAAAATTAACAGATGGCCTCTATAATTTAGTTGGGTGATATACACTTACCAAAAATATTTCAAAGAAATTGGTCATCAGAACTTCGATATTTATCTTCTTAATTTTAACTCTTTTGCATCAATTCCATCTATAGATTTTCATGTTGCTCACTCTATTCTGTTGAACTTTGAACATGAGTTTACATTTTTTTAACTGAAGTTTATGCTATTAAATTGAAAAAGACGTGCTATTTCCACTGTATGGTCTCGATAGTCTCTCAAGTTTTTGTAGGAGTTTTTTTCTTTTACCAATAGTCTATGTGATTACAAAAATGCTGGTGATGGTAATTGTTTTGTCAGGAAAAACTTGACTTATGGAGCACTTTCATTGATTAACGCATGTTCTGTATGATCATTGCTATAGAATTGGGTTAGGTACTGGAATTCCTCAATATTTTTCTAATAGTGATATCTTTGTACATATTTGGGCACAACACAAGGGCACTACTTCGAGCAAGAAAATGAAAAAGGCAAAATTGCAACGTGTTTTTTGCGGTTTGAAAAGGTAGCAATGTCAATCATCAAAAAATGAAGTAGCTCACTCCTACCCTCCTCTTATTCATCTTAAACATGCACTGGTTAATAAAACTTGAATTGAAGTCCTGCTTTTTTTTTTTGAAAATTCTTGTTCCAAGCCGATAATTCTGTGTTGCCAATGACGTGCCCAGTGTTGAGTTACTGGAACAAGACGATGATAAGCCTTTATATAGTATTTCTTGAAAAAAAAAGGATGAAATGGATGCTTATGGTTCTGACGCTAAAAATGATTCCTCAGCAGTTGACAATGATATCTGTGCTAGAGTTCCATATGAAGAAGCTGAGTATTCTATAGAAAATGATGGAGAGAGTGACAATGAATTTTTCCCTGAAAGTGGAGAATCTAGTGGTATTAATGGTTCGAAAGATGTTACCTGCAAGAATGATAGTGATGAAGAAGGTTTAGATGATAGGGAATTGGTTAATGTTTGTGGCACCGAAGAATTGAATGAAGAAATAGAAGTGCTAGCCATACATATTGATGGGCAAGATGAAGATGCTGACGATGGGAAAGATCCATCAAATAGAAACAAGAGGAAGCCACACAAATTTGTTGAATGCCTGAATTCCGTCGATGCAAGTCTGTGTTCTCTTAAAAGACTTGTAGTAATCAAGGCTACTGAAGTTTCAACTGATGAAGCTTATGGTATTGTTTCTAATGAAGACTTCCAACATATTAAAGAACTGAAGGTAGACTTCATCTTTTATCTTTTATATTCAATTTTCCTAGTAGCTCATCGATTATCTTGTATTTATTAATAGCATGGCTTCTGCAAAGATTACCTTGTTCATGCAGATGTCCTTGACAAAGCTTTTAAATTGAAGGTAGTCTCTATTGTTATCAATAAATGAGCATAAGTTATGTGTAGGGTCTCATGTCTTGACTAGAAGGTTAACTTGAGAAATCATATTCAAAAGTTTATTAGGCACATAAAGAGGCAAAGAAGGCCTTGTCTCAACATGGTATATTAAGAAAGGATGAAGGCTATAAAGCAGCAACTTCTGAAATTCCAACTTCTGAGTAGCTAAGTGGAAAATGTTTGAACCCTCTTAAACTTGAGGTAATTATCTAACATTGTTGCATTCTATTGGTTTGATGGCCCTTCTGATTTCACTTCTCAACGTGTATTATTCATGCATATTTCATGGCTTTTAATGGCTTGATAATGTTAATGTTGATCTTGTTTGGAGAAGTGAAACCAGATAGTTAGTCCTAAAGGTGTATCAGTCGACTTAGTATTTTGAAGATGAAATACCAATGATGTGGTTTTACTGGACACATAATTCTTCATAGGATATAACTTAATTTCATTGTTAGAGGGATTAAGTCATGTTTTATACTTTGACCATGCATTATTTGAAGTAAAATTACGCAATAAAGAGTAATTTCTAGCACAAGTAATTAGATCCAAATGGAGTTTTATTTCATCCAGCAAAAGCACATAATATTTTCAATTTAGAAGTTAGCTAATGGAAGAATTATTACTGAGCTATGTCAGCAATTTTATTGTCTTAAGTACGAAGAAATCTGTGCTCAATGCTACACAAATATAGTTCATAGGTTCCTGCTTTTAATGTCTTATAACATGGTTGCTTTCTTTGATGTTTCTCACCAGCCATACTTTGGGAGTGATCTCATTGAAATGGTAGAAATAAGAATAATTAGAACCTCTTTGATGTATTCAAGTTTATCTTACTTTTGAGTTGAGTGCATACAGCGACGTTTGACCCATCCAAGTTGGTTTGGCATTTTTTAAAAGAAAAATACTAAACATCATTGGTTAACAAATCATAATCATGTGTTGTGTTTCAGCGCACGTCAGAAGCAAGCTCAGTATGCAGGAGAGAGTAGCTCTCGTTCGAGCAGGCAGAGGTGATAGAGAAAAGTACAAGGCTAAAACTGTCATGAAAAAAAAGGTATGTCATAGTTACATTTGCCATTTTTAATTGCATGAGCATCATGTTTTTTTGTTACGTGATTTTTTTTTATTTCAAAGCTTGTTTTTATCTAGGTCGGCTTGAGATAATTTGCTACTATTGTTTAACCAAACTAGTGGGCTAAGCAACAGACAGAAGCAACACTCGAAGGTGATGCCGCAGGCTACCAAAAGAGCAAGAGTAGCTCGTTCTCGACAAGAGAAAAAAACGACAAAGGCAAGGTGGTAAGCAGTTTAGGGGAAGGATAGCATGGAAGTGAAGCTTGGGAACTCCAATGAATTTCAACAATCTGGGATCACATTTTTTGTTATGACTCATATCTTTGCTTAGCTTCCCTTTTATCATTCTGCTTCGAAACAATGTTTTGAATTTCATTTAAGTTTTATATTCAACTTCTAGTATTACAATGATGCAGGCTTTTTTAAGTTTGAAAGTCTAGAAATTTTTATGTGAATATGAATAAAGGCTTAAGTTCATAGAATAAATGTCAAGACACTTTTTTAAATCATAATGAAGGATAAATGATAAAAAAAATTTGTTCACTATATTTTTTTTAGTATTTGAATTTTTAGCTTGTTGTTCATTAAGTATTAGATAAGTAATATAATAACATTATTTTGTATATTTGAGGATGAATTGTGTCAATAAGGTTTTTTTAATAAAAACAATTCATATTAAAAGTAATGTATTTGTAGTAGAGGTTAAGAATAAATCTTAGTTGTGATATTATTATAATGATTATTTGTGAAAGTAATGTTTTTGATTAGCACCAATAATGATTATTCTTAAGTTTTAGAAAGTTATGTAGTCTCTGGAGTTAGTTCAAGTTGATATTTGTAATAAATGAATATTTTATTTCAAAAAAACAATAGATATTATTTATTATTTAGTTATTACCTTATTCATATGAGTTGGATATCTTTTGTTGTTCATAAATTAAAGGTATTTTAAAAATATAAGGAATTTGAAGCTCTTATAAAAATAAAAAACTTGTTTAATATAAAAATTATTTGAGCTAAAAGAGATGAAAAAAATTTTATCTAATGACTTTGATTTTTTTCACAAAAACATGAAATTCATAAGCAATTTTTTATTAGAAAAGTGACAAAATAAAATAAAATTGTAAGAAAAGA
Organism: Vanilla planifolia; assembly: GCA_023846275.1. Classification (NCBI taxonomy): domain Eukaryota; kingdom Viridiplantae; phylum Streptophyta; class Magnoliopsida; order Asparagales; family Orchidaceae; genus Vanilla; species Vanilla planifolia. The sequence goes on along the minus strand of JAIUJO010000016.1, from coordinate 1,535,992 downwards.
AGAATAGAACAATTGTTGAGATTACTTATCTTTAATGAGAAAAAAATTATAAAATAAAATTTGAACAACTGCTACTATTTTTGTTTATATTTGTGCTTTGATAACTATCAATGAATACAACAACTTGAATAAAAAGAGTAAAAAAATATATTTTTTTTGTTCTTTCATAAAAAAATAAGATTTTTTTTGTCACTGATATTATTAATTTATATCATAAAATATTTCTATGTGATTATATTATTGTTTATGAACAAACATCCATATATTATTTTTTCAATAAATTATATTTTCTTTCTTTCATCTTTCTCAAAGAGCAAATGTACAAAAATTATGCTTTGAAAGACTGGTTATTTTGGACTGTCATTATCTTCAATATTGTTATGAAGACCAATTTTTTTTGTAGACCAATTGAAGGAGAATTTTTGATTTAACTGAAGTTGAATCTATGGACACATTATTCACACTTGTTCACCAGTCGTCATCAAAACGGTCGATTTGTTTAAGTTAGTTGAATGAAGGACTGTAGCTTTTTGGCTATGTCCAGTGCACCACCTGTCATGTATCTACCAATATCCAAAGCATCCATTATTCCCACATGCTTCATAAGTACCAAAACCAAAGTTAGAATGTCGCCTCCCTTGCTGTGCATGCTCGTTTGAGTATTCTTCGCTTCTGGCATCAAAAGCTCCACCCATGCAGATGTGATCACCTGCCACCTTGGTCCTCCCCAAGCACAAGAACCAGGTGCACAAGCACTCGTGCCATCTTAAACAAAGATGGATATGCGATCCATTCTATAGGATCGGTCAGCATCAGCTTGCACGCCTTCCGCTCAACGTCATCATTGTTGTTCACAATCGACGTCAAATCCTCTTCATGCCATTCAATGAACTGTACCATATCTTAGCAAGCGTGCCAGCAAATTAGTGGGCTCACCCCTCCAATTGTTTCCATTATCTCTGGTCGCGTCAACACAGGATACAACATATAGTTGGATAGGCACATGCATGCCTGCATCTAACGCCAAGTGCTCTTCTGTGCTCTTAACCCCTTGGACTACCATTGTGTTTCATGAGGATGATGCAACAGGTGCAGCTCTAGGGGTTTCCAGTGGTAGCATAGCTGTGTCGCAATATGCCACACAAGAACTTGCTGATCGGCTGACAAACCTTCGTCCAAATTAAGGAATGCAAGTTCAACCCATATTGGGGCATCGACTTGTCGGAGTGCGGCAAGCCCTACCTTATTGTTGAATTACCCCCACGATATTTTTAAGCATTTCTGAGCATGTGCAGTGACGAGCACTAGAAGAAGTTGATTGTCTTTGTTGACTTCTATGAATACAAAGTTTAGGATGAAAATCCACTGGTCCAACCCGGGGACAATACCGTGGCCTCTTGAAAATGCTCTATTGGGTCGTCTAAGCTTGGATTCTATTTTGTGTGCCCATTTGTTTATCCTTCTGTTCTTTGGATTGTCCGGTGATACATGTTCCTTTAGTTGTACTGCTGCATTCTTGAAGCAGTTGGTGATCAAGTTGAGTTGTGGCATTTCTGAAGGCCTCCATCTTCTTTCATGCCACAATCTTCTCCTTATTCTAAGAATGAGCTGGGCAAGAAGCAAACCCCACTTGCCTAGTATCTTAAATTTTAGAAGGAAGACCACTGGCCAGTCGAAAAATAGGAACATAAGAGAAGCCACGGTATCAAGACATATGGAAGCTCCAAGCAGGACATAAGTGATCGTGATGTCACTAGTGTCAAAGCCATGCTTTGGGGAGAAAACGAACAACAAGAAAGTGAGAAGGATACCGGAGGTGCAGATCACCGTGAGGATGATGCCGACACGTGAGCAATTAATGACACTCCCAAATTTCCATGCTTGTCACACCAAAAACTTCCTTGATAATCATCTCCTTCAACATGTCTCCGATTACCTTGTATACATCCACAAGTGCAATAACATCCACGAAGAAAGGCTTGCAAATGTTTTACATATCGAAAGCTCCTTTTAAAGGATTCAATTCCTCTTTTTCATTTTTTGTCCTGCACACGTGTTACAATTGTCCTACGATTGGAAGAAATCTGGTTTAATTGACTTTGCAGTCTTCAAATGACCACAAAGCTGTGGAAATCGTCAGTGTTGGCTCTGTGGCTCTGTAGAGCGAGTAAGACTACTCTGCATACTTGACGATGGTGACAAAGAAAATGAGCAGGGTGGGAGCGAGCAGGAGGTTACTTGGAAGAGACTGGAACAAAACATAGACGACAATAATGAGCTCGTAGGCGAGGGCAAGAAGGTGTCGAGCCCACAGCTTATTGTCCTCCATGGAATAGGTGGTGATGGTGTCTAGGCCACCAAGGTGAAGCAGAAGGACAGGTGCCCAGAATGCAAGGATAGTGCTGTTGCTATTGCCATCCATGCTGCTTCTTAGCTAGCCAAGAATGAAGTCGGCAACCTAGTTGGCCAAAAGATAATTGCTCTAAATAGCCATTCTTATCCATGTTCTCGATGCTAAGGCGTTTCTCAAACGTCCATGGAAGATGAGCACAATTTGTATCGCGAGGCTTACCATTATCAAAATATATACATCCCCACTTTCTCCAGAGTTTCTATTATTTTCTCAGAATATCCATTAATTTTGTATCTTCTGTGAGATCAACTGATTGCAGAAAGTAAAAATAATTTCACTTTCTCCATTCATTTTGATCTTCCCGCTCCATTTTCTAGCTGGTGAATGTGAATATATATTTGATGGGGAACCCAAGCAAGTTTGGAGCAACAGCGAAAACATTATCAACTTTCTCGTGTCAAAATAGCACGAAATATATATTTTCTTAGGCGACACCTCCAATTTATAATTGACACACGAAGGTTAAAAAAATTCCTTGCTTGTGCTGGAGACCACTAGATAGTTAACATCCTTTCCTTGATGTCTTTCAATCTTTCTTACAGTCATTCTAAAAAAACTTACGTCATCAATGAATCAAATCTTTTGAACTCTCCTGTGTGGCACAACTTTGTTCCTCAGTTTTCTTATATGAAAAAGCTCATTGGATTGGGCCTACTAGACTTATTTATAAGCCTAGACAACAAGGTCGAGCCGACCTAAACTCTTCAAACCTCACTATTGAATTAAGCTTAGGAAGTGAGGGTAGTTAAAATCATTTTTTATGCTACCCATATAATGACTGTTGAGAATTTGAAAATCTTATTCCCCATGAGTTTCAACATGACATTTTTATAAAATACCTAAATATTTTATTATTTGCAAATATATCATCTTATTTAATATTCTTCTATAATGATATCTAGAAATTACATAACATATTGCCATTAAGGTTGTAGAGGCAAATTTATTCATTTGTATTAGAGTACAGTATATGCGATTTGTGCATGCCATACAAGATGCTCTGCATATTGTACGTTAGGTTGTAAGAGTTAAGGAATCCAAAAAAATATAGGATTTGTCGTAGAGTGGTTTTAATGCAAAGAATTTAATGTATGGTATGCTATTAAAAAATTTTACAAAATATATAATACATTAACAATAAAATATGGCATGCTAATACTATAATAGGTGGAAAAATAAAGATGATAATTAAAGTGAATAATCATAAGAAATATGGTACGTGTTTGCGTGTGTGTTTGTGTGTATGTCTATATATATATTTAAAAATTATTTGGTGATAAATATGCATGTTTATATTTGTAAAAAATAAAAAACATAATTTGAAAAAGATGTTTTCATCCTAAATTCAATAAGTAAAACTTTTAATTATGATATATGCATAATATTAAATTAATATATAAAATGTTTTATAATTAAGATATTTTTGCATATTATTTATTATTTTTTAACTCTTACATAGAATATGATTTTTCTAAGAGGTTGATTATTATTTTATTAGTATATCCATTTATATTTTAATAATATTTATATTTCATGATTTTTATTAGAGATTGGAAAAACCGTTTTATAATTTTCAATCTATCGATTTATAATTATGGGAAGTTATGACTAAGCCTTGTGAACTTCCTAGAAATTCTTTTACTAATGAAGTCAAGCCCTTTAGTGAGGTTAATGGTTAGCAAAAAACATTTGCTCAAATGAATGCTAGGGCCTTGAACAATCTTCATTGTGGAATTTCTCTTAGCGAATTTACACAAATTTTAAACTTTTATACAGCATTTGAGATATGGAAAAAACTTGAAGTAACTTATGAGGGCACCTCACAAGTGAAAGAGACGAAGATCAACATCCTCACCAATGACTCTGAGCTTTTTAGAATAAATTCTAGTGAGAGCATTAAAAGTATGTTTTTTCAGATTTAATGATGTAGAAATGGCTTGATAAATCTTGGAATGCATAAGGGCATTCTCAAATGGTGACCTAGTAAGGTAAATTTTTAGAATCCTTCCAAAGCAATATGATCCCCTTGCAACGGTTATTAAAGCGGCTAAAGATGCGACAAACTTTCATTGGATGAACTCCTTGGGGAACTTCTCACTGTCAAAATAGAGATGACTAGGAGACTTACGAAATAGACTTCTACAAGCAAGTTAAAGCATGAAAGTGAAAAGAAAGAACCCATGGCCTTCAAAGTCACCAAATGTGATTTGGATTCCACTTCTACCTCTTACATGGATTTGGAGGATGATGTAAGTTTTCATGTTCATGGTTTAGCCAAAAAATTTGGCAAAAAGTTTTCTTAATAGAAAATGGAAAAAGATGAGCAACAAGGAGAAGAAGAGGCCACCAACTTGTTTTGAGTGTGCTCAAATCAGTCATATTAAATCAGAATATCCAAAACTCATGGACAAGCATATGAAGGAGGAAAAGAAGAAGAAGAAGAAGAACTTGAAGAAAAAGAAAGCTTTCCAAGCTACATGGAGTGGTTTCAAAGATTCAGATGTTTCAAGCTCAAGTAGGAGAGAAGAAGAGATGATTTGTTTTATGGCAAATGAGGCATCTTCAATATCTTCAAGTGAAGAAGAAGAAGAAAATGAGATAAGCACTTGGACAAGAGATATTTTAGGAAGTGATTATATTGAAATTATGAATGCATTGACTTCTTTAATGAGTGCTCATAAAAAATTGAAAAAGGCTTACAAAGAAAAAGTTGAATTACTTGATTTTGTTATGAAAGAAGATGAAAATAAAAGAATAGAAAATCAACATATACGTAACAAAAAGTTTTTCCTTATCATTAAGAATACTTCTTTAAAGCATGGTATTTTCCTTTAGAAAGAAAAATATGATTTTTTGAGCATGCTAGAGTAAGAAAAACTTCACATACTTCTTATGCTTCACATGCTTATTGTTCTTCACATATATTCAATTTTAAAAAACCTAAATACATAAGCATGCCTAAGCCATCAAATATTATTTGTTTTTATTGTTATAAACCTGAACATAGTATGAAAGATTGCTTTTTTAGAAGAAATATATATTCACAAAACAAAATTTTAGATGGATTGTCAAGAATGAGAACATGCAAGCTCCATTTAGTTCTCAACCTAGGCTTTCTTGGGTTCTAAAGAGTAGAACTTAGAAGACTAGAAGAAAATGTCTCCAAAATATTTGGAGACATCCTAAGATAGGTCTAGGACATTTATAAAACTTAAATACATTATTTAATTTAGTGGTATGTTTATAATTTTTATTTTACACCTTATATAATCAAAACCAAGAAAAAAATAAAAATCCACACCTTGGGTATTCATCTATTAGAAAAGAATATAGAATCTTTAATCTAGAATCCCATAAGGTAGAGGAAACAATATATGTTGTGTTTATTGAATCTATCCAACTAGTTATGAGAATTATTTAGAAGATGAAATAAAATTAGTAAAGAACTTAGATTGAACAAGAATGAAGAAAAATTAGAAAATCTTGAAGTACAAAAGAAAAAAAAACAAGTTACATAAAGGATGGAAATCTGCAACCACACATCCAAAGCATTTGATCATTAGGAGATGATTTACTAATTGTTTAGATTTATGTTTATGATATTACTTTTGGTTGTGCAAAAAAAAATGTAAAGAATTTGGAGAGCTTATGACTAAAGAATTTGAAATGAGCATGATGAGTGAACTAAATTTATTTTTCTTAGGATTTCAAATAAGACAACAACTTTAAGACTATGGTTTAGAAGTCACACATATGCCTATTAGAATTGATAACACTAGTACATTAGCATTAGCCAAGAATCAAGTTCATCATTTTAGGACTAAGCACATAGATGTTAGATATCACTTTAATAGAGACCAAGTGGCCAAAAGATTAGTAGAATTAGAGTATGTTCCCATTAAGCTTTAATTGTTTGACATTTTTACCAAACCCTTACCGTTGGAGCAATTTCATATATTGAGGGAACAATTAAGAATTTTGGACATTGCTTAGGGTTCACTCCCTTTTCATGGTGTCAAAGGGGGAGAATAGTTAGAAATTAGGGGGAGCATGTTAATTCTTAATTTCCTCCTTAAAAATTTATTTCTATTTTCTTTGTCACATTTTTTTATTTAAAATATTTATGCCTTGCCATCTTTAAAATGGGGAGATTGATACACCCTTTTGTTTGATGAGTCAAGCATAAATGTTCATATCTCATATCGACTTGCTTTAAGTAAATTATTAATATTCAATTAAGTCAAGCCATAAACTTTAATTGTCTAAATAGTGGTGTTCAATGCTCTTGGAGTGATGGCAAGCTTCAAGGAAATTGAAGGCATGTATCAAAATCTTTATACTTGAATGTCTCTTTATTTTTCTTGAATTTGATATATTCAAATTTTGAGATGATGTGACACACTAGTAATATTAATATTTGAAAAATATTATAAGTTTAATAATTTTAGAATTTTGATTTTTGGGCCAAGCATTATTGATGAAAAGTATAGACATTGATATTTGATTTTTTAAAATTATTTTGGAATAATTTTTCATGAATTTCTTTTTATAGTCATTTAGGACAGTTGTAATACTATCATAATATAAAATTTTTTTGGTATACTTATATTCAAATTTTGGCACAAAAAGTCTCACAAAACACTATAAAGCCACTTTAGTCCTGGGAATTTTCACTGTAGCGTTAGGCGAGTAGACCTGACCCGACGGTTGGTCCGTCCAGGCATTAAAGATTTAAAAATAAAATAAAGTAAAAATTATTTTATATACCTGAAAGGGGCGAGCAAAGCCCAGACGTAGCAGGAAGAGCTGCTGAACAGAACAAGTGAGAAATCAACCAACAGCTGTTGAACGGAACAAGTGCGAACTCAGCCCGTAGAGAAAGCTGACCAGAATAAGCTTGAAATCAAGCCAACGAGGACCAAGTGATGAAATTTTGGTCGAGGAAGGGGGAACCAACCTCAAATGGCTCGAGAGACAAATGAATCGAAAGTATTATAGAGATAATGACAAAGACATTTGGATGATATAGGACTAAACTTTATAGATTGTCAAAGAAGACAGAAGGATAGAGGCACGATTAGAGCCAACCCCAAATGGCTCGAGAGACTAATGAATCGAAAGTATTGTAAAGAGCAATGGTGAAGACATTTGGGCAATGCGGGACTAAACTTCCATTCGATTGTCAAAGGAGGCAGAAGGGTAGGCACGATTGGATGGTTTAGATTAATCAAGGCAAATTGTCATGATAACAGTAAAACGTCGAGCAGGAGATTCGAAACTGAGCTAGATCTGCAAGAGGATGTGGAACCACTACAGTAAGTTTCTATTTTTCCATACTTTTGGACAAATTGTTTTAATATATGTAGGACAACCAATGTGCCATCCAATGGCCCAGATCAAGGTTACCTAGATCCAACGACTAGGATTGATCTCAAATGGTAAATTCGAGATTCAATCAGAAACATCCATTTTAGGCTCCAAATTGAATGGTGACTTCTTTATATCCGTTACCCAAATGGCTAATTCATTTTAGAACCACTGGGAGTGGATTTAGAGCTCAAATTAAGCTCTATAAATAGGGAATGATGAAGAACTCCTAGATGTTACCATTGCTAAGATTTCAAAGCTTTCAAATGACAATATCAAGGAATTCTAAGTGCATGCGGTGCTTCCAAAGTCACAAAGTGAAAGCTACAAGAAGAAACCCAAAATTGGAGGTTTTTGCTTCAACTATTTTTTAATCTCTATTCCTCTCTCTTTTCGTTATTGTGTGTGCCTCATATTTCTCTTAAAATTGTCTTAAGTTTTGCTAATTTTTTGTATTTCTTTCTTTGGTGTAAGGGCATCCCGACAATTATGCAAAAGCCTGGGGTTTGAGTTGAGCCCAGAAAAAGTCTTGTAGGTTCGGGATTAGCCGTAGGTAAAATCCCAAGTAAGTTTGAGGTGAACCGTAGGAAAAGCCTTACTTGTAATTTGGTGATTTTAGTGTTCTTTTCCCAACACCCATTTGGGGTGGATGTAGGGTTGATTTTTAGTCGAACCACCTTAAAAATCTTGTATATTATTCTTTCTTATTCTTGCTTAAAATATTTAAGTTTTAATTGAAATCGAAAATTGAAACAAAATTTTATTTAACATAATTCACCCTCCCCCCCCCTTTGTGAGATTGTATTAAGTACAAAGAACTTCATTTTCTTGAAACATTATCCTCATGTTATACTTCTCTTCTAATTCTTCTTATTCTTCTTCTTCTTCCCCTTCTTCTTTTGTTCTTCCACTTCTTCTTCTTCTTCTTCAACTTTTTCCTCTTCTTCTTTCTCCTCTTCTTATTCTTTGTCTTCTACTACTTCTTCTTCTTCTTCTTCCTCTTCTTCTTCTTCTTCTTCTTCTCCTTTTTCTTCTTCCACTCTCTCACCCTAAATTTTCTTCTTCTATTTTTTCTTCATCTTCTTCTTTTTCTTCTTCTTCTTCTTCCTCCCCATCTACTTCTCCTTCTCGTTCTCCTTCTCCTTCTCCTCCTCCTTCTCCATCTCTCTCTCCTTCTCATTCTCCTTCTCCTTCTCCATGTTCGTCTCCTTCTCCCTTTTCTCCTTCTCCTTCTCCTTTCCCTTCTCCTACTCCTTCTCCTTCTCCTTTTCCTTCATCTCCTTCTCCTTCTTCATGATCTTCTTCTTCTTTCTCTTCCACCTCCTCCTCCTCTTCTTCTTCTTCCACTTCTTTGCCTTCTTCCTCATTCTCTTTTTCTTCATCTTCTTCTATTTCTTTTTCTTCTTCTTCTTCTTCTTCTTCTTCTTCTTCCATTTCCCTTCTTTTTCTACTTCCTTCTTCCTTCTTCCTTTTTACTTCTTCCTTCTTCCTTCACCCTTCTTACTTCTTCTTTTTTCTTTATCCTTCTTCCCCTTTTTCTTCCTCTTCTTTTTCCTATTCTTCTTCCTATTCTTTTTCTTCTTCTACTTCTTCATCATCTTCTTCTCATGATACTTCACCTTCTTTTTTTATTCTTCTTCTTTTTCTTCCCCCACCTCTTCTTCTTCTTTTTGTTCTTCTTCTTCTTCTTCCACTACTTCTCTTTCTTCTTGGACTTTTGCTTCTTCATCTTCTTCTTCTTCTTCTTCTTCTTCCTCTTCTTCTACTACTACTACTCCTTCTACATCTTTATCTACTTATTATTATTATTATTATTATTCTTTTTATTCTTCTTCCTCTTCTTCTTCTTCTTCCTCTTCTTCATTTTCTTCTTCTTTGTCTTGTTCTTCCACTTCTTCATCATCATCATCTTCTTCTTCTTCTTCTTCTTGTTCTACTACTTCTTCATCTTATTCTTCTTCTTCGTCATCTTCTTCTTCTTCTTCTTCTTATTCTTCTTCTTCTTCTTATTGTTCTTCTTCTTCCTCTTCCTCTTCTTTCCCGTCTTCTTCTTCTTCTTCTTCCTTTCTTT